>JAMPIV010003687.1:47500-420000 GCA_024509875.1 Oreohelix idahoensis
GCAGAGGAGTCCTTTCCTGCCGCCATCACTCAAGATAAGCAGAGTTGGCCAGCTGAGCTCAACATTATGTCCCCTCATCTTGAAATAACTTTATAAAAATACTATTCAGAGGGGAATTTACTTGTCTTAAAATCAGGAACTGTGAACATCTCCAATACTGGTCCCTAAAGACAAACTATTGAAGTCATGATGACAAATACCAACAGAGCTTGAACAAAACAAAACCAGTATTACCTCATTTTACTACTACACAACTGACACACATAGAACATTTGTAATAATATATGTCACAACAATATTCATATTAAATACATTCTGTACATAACTTGTAATTTAAATTGATTGTGATTCCTGATTCCCTTGTAGTTGAATCAGGACACATATTCATTCATGCCAGTAATGAATACATATTGTTATTTGAAAGTTATCAGTGCCTCCTTTAAGATATTCTCATAGAGTGTTATATGTATGTGAGTGTCACAGTGTTGTCAAGAGTAGTGGATTAAATTAAATTGTTTATCTGTCTGTTGTTGTGACTTACACTTCACCATACTCATACCCTAGACACATAACGTAGCATCACACTATTCCAGAATAATTTTGACTGAGATATATAGATATGTGGTAGCAAGTAAGGTTATCTATAATACACTACTCTTAATAGATATAGATACCTTCACAGCTGATCTCAGTCAGTACACTAAGTTCCCTATAAGTATTTATAACTTCCCACTTCACCACATATATTGGGGTCTCGCTCTTGGGATTTTGAATCTTTAACTATTAAAAATATTGGGGGTAATTCACTTCAGGGAATATAAGAATTAAAAGGTATCCTTGGGTGGAATTAAATAAGGTTGAGCTCACGGTGCCTGTGTTGTCCATTAGATATATAGTTAGAAATTGAATTGTTGGTTAGACATTATATAAAGTTACCTGATAGACAATGGCGGACCTGGCCAAATTTCGATCTGCTGCGGTTCAGACTGCAAAAGAGTTAGGATTAGATGGGCAAGTTATGGTTGCCTATGTCACAACGGAATGTGACAAATTTATTGAACGCGAAGAAAGAAGGTTTGAAGCCGAAAGAAAGTTAGAGGCTGACAGGGAAATTAAGAGGTTGCAGATTGAGGCTGAGGCTAAGAAATTGGGAGCAGAAAGAGAAGACAAAAGATTAGCTGCAGAAAGGGAAGAGAAGAAATTAGCTGCAGAAAGAGAAGAGAAGAAATTAGCTGCAGAAAGAGAAGAGAAGAGATTAGCTGCAGAGAGGGAAGCAGAAAAGGAGGAGAAGAGATTACAAAGGGAACATGAGTTACGACTAAGGGAGTTTGAGTTTCAAGGCCATGCTCCTGAAAATGGTGCCAGTCCCTTTGCCTCTGATGCTACGGTTACTCAGGGAGCCTCGACCTCAGCTATGAACTTTCATTTAGATCATTTTGTTGAGAAAGACGATGATATTGAGAGCTATATAAATAGGTATGAACTATTAGCTACCACGTATGGGTTAGAGAGAGAAAGGTGGAGCTTAAAGTTATCTCAGGGACTTCGTGGGGCAGCTTATGAAGTTTTTGCAAAAATGAGCAGAGGTGATCAGGAAAATTATGACATGCTAAAGCAGGCTCTTTTGTTAAGGTATGAAAAGAATGCAGAGTTTTACAGAAAAAAATTTAGGAATGCTAAACTACTGTCAGGTGAAACCTATCACCAGTTCTCTGCACGAATCGAGACATACTTGGAGAAATGGACTTCTCTGGGGAAAACCCAAGATCTTAAGGAAATGGTCCTTATAGAGCAACTAAGAGAGTCCATGGCTCCAGACCTGAGAAAGTTTCTCATGGAACAAGGTGCAGAGAGGCTGGGTGAGTTGCTAAATGTTGCTGAAAGGTATCAAGCAGCTCAAGCAGAGGTAACAGGTAATAAAAAGAAACAGGTGGATAACTTCAGGGCACCACAGAACTTTAATAAATTTGATCCTAGGGATCAAAATAAAGGTAAGCACCAATTTGATAGGCCACGGTATGACAATAAAAATAAATTCCCACAATTCGATGAAAGGAAATATGATGAAAGAAAATCTTTCAACCAAGGAAAAAGGTGGTGTAAAAATTGTAAGATGAACAATCATGACACTGACCATTGTAGAAGGAAACCTCCTCATTTTGCTGCTATGACATCGGGGAAAAAGGAAAAGAAGGGCAAACCTGAAGAATTACAGGAACCATACCACCCCCCAGTGTGTGAAGATGTCATTTGTAATGGTGTCACTATAAGATGTTTATATGATACCGGTTTAGATTACGATTCCGTTGTGAGTTCTCACCTGGTGCAGGCCGATCAATACACCACAGAAACAGTGGAGATTCAAACTGCAACCAAGGATGTAGCTACCATGACACTTCCCGTCGCCCGAATAAAAGTGAAAACGCGATATGTGGAAGGAATCATAAAAGCAGCAGTGATAAATGAGCCAATCTACCCTCTAATATTGGGGTGTAGATATGTCTTCTTGGGGAATCCCAAGAGACCTGTGATATTGGCAACAGTGCAGACCAGATCACAGACAAAGAAGGAGGAGGATAATCCAATAAATACTCACCCAGATGAGATGAGGAAGGCACAGGCTGAGGACAAAACACTCAAGCCATGTTTCAAGAAGTTGCCCAAATCTCATACACCTCCAGGCAAGGGAGAGTTTTATATGAAGAACAAATTGATATATAGGAAGGCTGGATCTGAATCCAATGGTCACGGACAGCTGGTCCTTCCCACTTCATATAGGACTAAAGTGTTGGAACTAGGGCATGCGATTCCCTTCAGTGGTCATATGGGAATCAGCGCAACAGGACAGCGAATAGCTTGTCACTATTTCTGGCCAGGAATAACTGAAGATATCAAACGATATGTAAAATCCTGTCCAGAGTGCCAACGAGTAGCACCTAAACATTGGACTGCACCAGCAACTCTGGGGGAAATGCCCATAGTGGGAACACCCTTTGAGAGAGTTGCCGTGGATCTTGTGGGACCTCTCACCCGAACCAAGAGAAGGAACAGCTACATTCTGACTCTGGTGGACACTTGTTCTATGTGGGGAGAGGCAGTAGCCCTGTCATCGATTGATTCAAAACATGTGGCAGAGGCATTGCTCACAATTTTCACAAGGTTAGGCTTTCCCAATCAAATCTTGACTGATAATGGCTCTCAGTTCAAGGGGAAACTAACTGAAGAAGTTTTCAGGATCTTCCAGGCCAAACACTTCCATTGTAGTGTGTATCATCCCCAAGGGAACGGCCAAGTGGAAAGATTTAACGGCACATTGATGTCGATCCTGAGAAAGTTGGCACACGAAAAACCAGATACATGGGACCAGTACCTGCACGCCGCCCTCTTTGCTTATCGGGAGGTACCCCATAGTTCAACCGGTATGGCCCCGGCAACATTATTGTTTGGAAGGCCAATAAAAGGTCCACTTGAAGCTTTGTTAAGAACGTGGACTGATGAAAAGGCAGAGGAAAACATTACATCTTCATACCAATATGTGAATGAGCTGACCACTCGGTTAAAAACTGGCTGGAAACTTGCCAATGAAAATTTGAAACAAGCCAGGAAGAAACATGCTGCCTATTATAACAGGAAGGCGAAAGACAGAAATTTGGCTGTGGGAGAGAAAGTACTGCTTCTTTTGCCTGGGAGTCAGAATAAGTTACAAATTGGATGGCAGGGTCCATATACAGTTCTAGAGAAGGTGTCTAGAACAAATTATAAGATAGATAAGAAGGGGAAAGAAAAAATCTATCATGTGAATCTCCTGAAGAAATATTTGGAAAGAGAACATCAGGAAGAGACACACTTGTTGACCTTGTCCATCGCCATGGAGATGAAAAAGGAACCACTTTCATCATTTGAATATCCATTACACCCCTGTGAGACAGCAGCACAGGTGAAAATCAGTACACATTTAACGAAAACTCAGAAAGAGAGAGTGCAACAGGTTCTAAATAATCATGCAGAGGTGTTAACAGACCGACCAGGGCATACAAACCTATTGGAATATGATATGAAACTCATAGACTCCACACCTGTCTGTATGAAACCATATTCGATTCCGTTTGCTAAGGAAAAAGCTTTGAAGGAAGAGATAGACTATCTATTGAAGGAAGGAATTATTTCGCACAGTGAGTCTTCGTATAGTTCCGGGGTGGTACTCTTAAGGAAGCCCTCTGGAGAACATAGACTCTGTATAGATTACAGGAGACTGAATGCTATTACAGAAGGACAGGTGGATCCATTGCCGGATACAAATCAGCTGTTTGCCAGACTAAATAAAGCTAAATATTTCTCAAAAGTGGATCTGAGTAAAGGATACTATCAGATTCCAGTAAAGCCTGAGGTTAGACCATACCTAGCTTTTAGTACCTCAGAAGGACACTATGAGTTTAATAGATTGCCATTTGGATTGAAGAATGCGCCTAGTGTCTTCTCTAGAATGATGAGAAAATTATTGGATCCTCTGAATAATCCCTGTATAACAAATTTTATGGATGATATCCTTATAGCAACAGAAACATTTGAGGAACACATTGACTCTCTGAACATGCTGTTTGATCGACTTAGGGAGGCAAATTTAACAGCCCGTCCAACCAAATGTTGCGTTGGATGTAAAGAATTGGAATTTTTGGGACACACAGTTTATCAGGGAAACATGACCCCTGACCCAAAGAATTTAGAGAAACTACAGAAAGCCCCGAGACCACAAACCAAGAAGGACGTGAGATCCTTTGTCTCATTATGTGGTTTCTACCAGAAGTATATCAAAAACTTTAATTCCATATGTGCACCTTTAACGGAATTGACACGTAAAGGACTTCCAGATCGCATTACATGGACACCACAATGTGAAATGACTTACCAAGAATTGAAGGAAAAGCTCACAAGTAAACCCATTTTGAAATTACCTGACTTAAGTCAAGAATTCATAGTAAGGACGGATGCAAGTAATATTGGGTTAGGTGCAACTCTACTACAGAAATCAGATGCATTGGATGGGGAATTAAGCCCAGTGGCATATGCTAGCAGAAAGTTGAATAAAGCTGAAATCAACTACTCAACTAGCGAAAAAGAATGTCTTGCAGTAATATGGGCAATAAAGAAATTCAATATTTATCTATATGGGAAGGCATTTAAGTTGCAAACTGACCACAAACCTTTATCGTTTTTAGCACAGGCTAAGCATGAGAACTCTAGGTTACTCCGATGGTCTTTGCTTCTGGCTCCATATAATTTTAGCATTGAGTATATATCTGGAAAAACCAATTTGGGAGCTGATTTTTTAAGCCGCCATCCGTGTGATGAGAATCACCGTAAACCCCAGAAATAATAATAAATTTCTATATGTGTATATAGAATAAAGGACTGACATATAATGTCTGTTTTAAGAGGGGAGGTGTCATGAAATATTCTAATCCACATATATAAATTATTAGGTAAATATAAAGCCTAACAAATAAAATTAATAAAGAGAAGAGCAATGGGAAAATGACAGTGCTGTCACAAAGAATGTACTCGAAATCCCCCTTGTTTTCTGCTTCGTCTGCAAATTGTAACGCTTTCACATTGATAGTAAAAGCTTACTGTATTATACCCGCTTGCTTCAATGAAACGTGTGCTGCATTTCTAAGAAAAACATTGAGACGTACTGCGTAATGACCTAAATTAATCCTAACATTAATTATATTACGTTACCAAAACGAACGAACAGATGGACAAAAGGATAGCGAGAGGGGAGGGCTGAAAATCAGGAACGCATGCAACACGCGACGCGCGATATACAAATGCTGGCATCACGCGTGTAAGTCTACAAGCACTAACTTTTTCAGACGGACAGTGATAAAATACACTACCCTTTCCCAGAGTTAGGTTTATAAATCATAACAGACTCTTATTAGAAAAGATAACAATAGATGGGTTTACGTTTGAACACATAACAGTACCCAGACAGCACATCTTCCAAACAGGAGGTAGAAGAAATTGCATATTTTGAACGCAGCCACGTAGCTCCTTTAAATTAGTATTTTTGGGTTCCTTAGGGCTTGCTGACAAATAATATGTAAAACGTTACGCAAATAGTCCAGGAATTAATAAATTATACCCAAAATAAAATATTGGGGGTGCCTGACAGCATAAAATCATTTCTGCTCATAAGATTTTTTTTTTACGTGTTTGAAAAAAATTTACGTTACAGAAATAGCCTACCATGGAAACTCCAAATTGATTGGAGCGCAACAAATGAAAGCCTAACCACGATTGGTCGGGCTATAAATACTATCTTGGTTGTTAGGGGAAACGGGGAAAGGTAACATTTTTTCAAACACTTGTCGAAACGTGGCTCATTGGCCAGTCTCGCTGATATACACACTTGGGAGCGTTAGTTCGAAACCACTTGTTTAAATACACTTGATAAAGCATCAGTGCGTTGAAGCCAGCTTATATTTGGCTCAATAAAAGCCTGGAAGATAAGCAGATGGAGATTTGTGCCAGTTTGTGCCAGAATTCATTGCTAATCAACGTATCTGTGTTATTCGTATGAATTGTGGTAAGCTTGAACCATTTAATATCTTTTAATGAAAATTGAATGTGAATTGTTGATTTATGCCTGTATATATATGTGTAGTTCAGTGGCCAACGTGAGGTAAAGCCTGTAATGCTCCAGCCTGAACAGAGGGTGTCGGAGAGAAGTAAAACGGCATGGAATGGCCAAACAGTACACTGACACCTGGATGATTGACTAGAAAGAAATAATGCTGGAAGTGCAGAGGCGTAGTAACCATTAAGAAGGGTAATACTGGAATAAAGTATTTCAAATGAAGCTGACTGTTGGCCTAACGCTCTGAACGCAATGTTTGTGCTGTATTGTGATCAGTGTAAAAGAGAATATAAATTAGTTATGAAGTAGAAGGTACATCCTTCTTGATTTCAGGGACAGTGGTCTTGATGGTACTGAGCAGCATCTGGTCAGAGATTTGCTGAATCCAGAGTCGGACAGCATACTCCTTGGTCTTTTTAGCTATCAGTGAGGTGTCTCCTGAGCCCAGAGGAGAATTCGAGCAGAGGAGTCCTTTCCTGCCGCCATCACTCAAGATAAGCAGAGTTGGCCAGCTGAGCTCAACATTATGTCCCCTCATCTTGAAATAACTTTATAAAAATACTATTCAGAGGGGAATTTACTTGTCTTAAAATCAGGAACTGTGAACATCTCCAATACTGGTCCCTAAAGACAAACTATTGAAGTCATGATGACAAATACCAACAGAGCTTGAACAAAACAAAACCAGTATTACCTCATTTTACTACTACACAACTGACACACATAGAACATTTGTAATAATATATGTCACTACAATATTCATATTAAATACATTCTGTACATAACTTGTAATTTAAATTGATTGTGATTCCTGATTCCCTTGTAGTTGAATCAGGACACATATTCATTCATGCCAGTAATGAATACATATTGTTATTTGAAAGTTATCAGTGCCTCCTTTAAGATATTCTCATAGAGTGGTATATGTATGTGAGTGTCACAGTGTTGTCAAGAGTAGTGGATTAAATTAAATTGTTTATCTGTCTGTTGTTGTGACTTACACTTCACCATACTCATACCCTAGACACATAACGTAGCATCACACTATTCCAGAATAATTCTGACTGAGATATATAGATATGTGGTAGCAAGTAAGGTTATCTATAATACACTACTCTTAATAGATATAGATACCTTCACAGCTGATCTCAGTCAGTACACTAAGTTCCCTATAAGTATTTATAACTTCCCACTTCACCACATTAGGGCAACAACAAATTGGTCAATCTATCGCTGGTTCCACCACGCCTAGTGGCGTCTTTGTGGAACAAAAACAGACCAAACAATCTATCATTGTTTCCGTAATCAGATTGGTTGGCAAGCAGGTGATCAGCCCACTGTGCATATATATATATATATATATATATATATATATATATATATATATATATATATATATATATATATATATATATATATAATCTTATAAATATAGAAGAGGTGTTAAGAATAGACAGACCTAGGGAACTGCATAATATAGTCAAACAATATTTATCACGAACAAATGTTAATATTAGTGTCTGGCTGGGAATGTGAAGGTCTGATGCTGTTCTTACAATGCATATGACTTTTAACAGATGAAAGTCAATTAAATATCTGTTAAAGTCAGTTATATAACTGGAACCACCAGGCCTTTACACCCCTCTATTTTAATATAATTCTTGTTCAGAGTTTCATCTTGATTTTGTTTGTTTTTTGTTTATTTATTTAACGTATTAGCATAATTGTGATTGTCCCTATTTACAATGATTTGACAAATTTGATGCCACTTTCTCATCGGCAGTTGTTCATATTATTTGGAATTGAAAACAATATATATCCTAATTATAACCCATCAGAGGTTGAACGGGATATTTTTCTTCATTAATTTTTAAAAAAAGCGTCTACGTCGTTCAGCCACGTTTTCGATTCTGACATAGTTGTCGTAACTCTTATTGACTAGTGCTTTGTCCAGCCAGGGTTACCAATTTGAATTTTGACGCCAAATTCTACAAATCTGGCTTTTTAAAAAATGGCGCCAAAAAATTTCGTTTGGCGTTTTGGCATTTTTTTTTTTAATTTTTTTTTTAAAAATATTGGTTTGTCGTCTAAAAATCCGTTTGGCTTTTTGGCGTTTTCTTGGCTTTAAAAAAATTGGTAGGAGTAAAAAACATTGTTTTGGCTTTTGCCGCTCTTTGGATTGTTTTTATTTTTTTATTTTTAACGTGCTAAAATTGCATGTACTGAAAGCAGTAGGCTATGCATGTACGGTATTTAATGATATCAAAGAAATGTAAAACGTAACGACTGAAGCTAATATAACGTGCAACCCATAATCTAGGTCACCGTTTACATCCACTTTTAAAATATGACCTACTTATTGTTAGCATTTTTTTTTTAATATCTGGTTGTGAACGCGGAAGGTATATGTTTGTAGCAGGATAGCCACGAAAGCGACCAGGGTCTGACAAATTGCATCGGTTTTGCATCAGATGGTACGTAAACCATGGTTGGTTATAACAACTCAGCGTGATCTAGATTGAAAAATGCGTCTTTTCACTCTGTGCAACTCAAATGCATCTGCTACTCACTGGCTTTGTGCATTCAACATACAGTTTTCACACTACCATCGCATATCGGATTTTTGTCAGAAATACTACACTGGTTTCGCCATAGTGAACGAACGAACAAACTTTATTTTCAAAATTGGGCACACAGGCCCGTCTAATATTCTACCCTTTCTCTCTATCTATTCTCTCCCTTTCCCCCATATCTTGTTTACTGTGCCCATACATTGCCACATATCTTGTTTACTGTGCCCATACATTGCCACATATCTTGTTTACTGTGCCCATACATTGCCACATATCTTGTTTACTGTGCCCATACATTGCCACATATCTTGTTTACTGTGCCCATACATTCCCCCATATCTTGTTTACTGTGCCCATACATTGCCACATATCTTGTTTACTGTGCCCATACATTCCCCCATATCTTGTTTACTGTGCCCATACATTCCCCCATATCTTGTTTACTGTGCCCATACATTCCCCCATATCTTGTTTACTGTGCCCATACATTCCCCCATATGTTGTTTACTGTGCCCATACATTGCCACATATCTTGTTTACTGTGCCCATACATTGCCACATATCTTGTTTACTGTGCCCATACATTCCCCCATATCTTGTTTACTGTGCCCATACATTGCCACATATGTTGTTTACTGTGCCCATACATTGCCACATATGTTGTTTACTGTGCCCATACATTCCCCCTATATGTTGTTTACTGTGCCCATACATTGCCACATATCTTGTTTACTGTGCCCATACATTGCCACATATCTTGTTTACTGTGCCCATACATTCCCCCTATATGTTGTTTACTGTGCCCATACATTGCCACATATCTTGTTTACTGTGCCCATACATTGCCACATATCTTGTTTACTGTGCCCATACATTCCCCCATATGTTGTTTACTGTGCCCATACATTGCCACATATCTTGTTTACTGTGCCCATACATTGCCACATATCTTGTTTACTGTGCCCATACATTCCCCCATATGTTGTTTACTGTGCCCATACATTGCCACATATGTTGTTTACTGTGCCCATACATTCCCCCATATCTTGTTTACTGTGCCCATACATTGCCACATATGTTGTTTACTGTGCCCATACATTCCCCCATATCTTGTTTACTGTGCCCATACATTCCCCCATATGTTGTTTACTGTGCCCATACATTGCCACATATGTTGTTTACTGTGCCCATACATTCCCCCATATCTTGTTTACTGTGCCCATACATTCCCCCATATGTTGTTTACTGTGCCCATACATTGCCACATATCTTGTTTACTGTGCCCATACATTGCCACATATCTTGTTTACTGTGCCCATACATTGCCACATATCTTGTTTACTGTGCCCATACATTGCCACATATGTTGTTTACTGTGCCCATACATTCCCCCATATGTTGTTTACTGTGCCCATACATTGCCACATATCTTGTTTACTGTGCCCATACATTGCCACATATCTTGTTTACTGTGCCCATACATTGCCACATATCTTGTTTACTGTGCCCATACATTGCCACATATCTTGTTTACTGTGCCCATACATTGCCACATATCTTGTTTACTGTGCCCATACATTGCCACATATGTTGTTTACTGTGCCCATACATTCCCCCATATGTTGTTTACTGTGCCCATACATTGCCACATATCTTGTTTACTGTGCCCATACATTGCCACATATCTTGTTTACTGTGCCCATACATTGCCACATATCTTGTTTACTGTGCCCATACATTGCCACATATCTTGTTTACTGTGCCCATACATTGCCACATATCTTGTTTACTGTGCCCATACATTCCCCCATATCTTGTTTACTGTGCCCATACATTGCCACATATGTTGTTTACTGTGCCCATACATTGCCACATATGTTGTTTACTGTGCCCATACATTCCCCCTATATGTTGTTTACTGTGCCCATACATTGCCACATATCTTGTTTACTGTGCCCATACATTGCCACATATCTTGTTTACTGTGCCCATACATTCCCCCTATATGTTGTTTACTGTGCCCATACATTGCCACATATCTTGTTTACTGTGCCCATACATTGCCACATATCTTGTTTACTGTGCCCATACATTGCCACATATCTTGTTTACTGTGCCCATACATTCCCACATATGTTGTTTACTGTGCCCATACATTCCCCCATATCTTGTTTACTGTGCCCATACATTGCCCCATATGTTGTTTACTGTGCCCATACATTCCCCCATGTACCGGTACTTTAAGAATTATTTAGGCATGCAATCATAATAAAGGTAATACAACAGCAAATATTTACAATATCCAGTCATAATCAAATGACGAGAGTCTTATAAAGAATTTTGGATGCGTCATGAAATCAACCACAGAATCTGAACCTCATCTAGCTGCTCCTCTATCATTTAAAAAAACCATCATCGACATCATCTACAAGATGGCTCGTACAAGAAAAGCTTATGTTTAATATTTGGATGAAGTGGGATGAAGAACTGAAGGCTTTTCTCACGTCTGCTGAGTTAGCCCAAACAAAGTTAGATACAAAATTCAAAGCTCAACTTTTAAAGGAAATTTTGTCAGACCACAAAAATTGTCTGGGCTTTGTGTTTGCTATGCCTGTTGTACAAGAATTTGAAAGATTGAGTGGTCTATATCATCAAAATAAAGCTGACCACCACAGTCTGCACCAAGAACTATTCTTGCACCCGCATAATCAGAACAAATGTGACATGTCGGTGGGCAGAAAAAAGGCATTCATCAAGTTGATTTTGGTATTACGTTTTTTTTATCAGAATGAAATAGGTTCCTACAGCAGAATAAGGGCGTTGAGGCCTATCAGGAAATAGAAAATGTGAAGGCGAGATGTTTGTCTATGCAAGAAGAATCTCACAGTCAAGTTAGATGTAGACTTCTTTTAGTGAGAGATGCTTTGCAAGGCCTGTCAAAACTGAGCCTTGTGATAATTTTGAACCAGGCTTCAAGGCCCCCATTTTCCTACCTTTTATGCACATTGTAGAAAACAAGATCAGCACGTTAGAAGAGCAATACAGAAAAATAACTTTTTGATTGGAGAGAAGAACCACAATTTAAGAAAGATGGACTCCCCACAGAAAGTGAACAGTTTTTGATTGGTGTACTCCAACATAAGGCATTCAAAGAGCTCGCCGCATATACCCTTGTGTTTCTAATAACCCCAGTGAGTTATGCTGTCCTGGAGAGGATATTCTTTCTTGTATCAGCAGTTAAGATAAAAGCAAGAAACAGAATGCAGCTCCATCTGTTTAAGCTATAGTTAAAACCAGAGCCTAAAACTGTTGTTACAGAATAAATGTTGTAAGGACTTCACTGCATAGTCAAACATGTTAAACACTATACGGTACTTCTAACAAAATATATGGCGAAGGTTCCAGTGGGGATGACATTGATGACCTCTATCTGAAGTTTTTTTTTTTTTGGTATGTGAGTATGAATTTGTTTAAATAGTTTAGCTTTTTTTTTTTTTTTACTTTTTTGTGAAGGCTTTTTTTTCTTCACAATTTTCATCTGGCAACGCTGTGTCCAGCTCGGACCTCTTCATATAAGTATCAGGCCCCAGAGGCTGTAGCCTACCTGCTCACTCTCTCATCATGCATTCATTCGGTTATTAATTTGATTCGTAATATTCAATCAAACAAGTATTCCATGCAACTTCTAATAAACGAACTCATTCACTAATAACTCAGTCGATCAATGGAATAAAAACGCTAGATGTGAAGTTTTACTAATAGATTTATTATCACTTCAATCCTGTACGGTATTCACAGACGTCTTAAAGTGATAGAACAAGCGCAGTTATTGCTGTGCGAACCGTAGACAATCTGTAATGTGGTGTCTAGACCTGTTACTAAGGACGCTACACTAGGACAATATTAACAGCTGACATCGCATGAAACTGTTGGCTGCAGTTGTAAAATATTATTATGAAGACGTGCAGAGAACAGGTCCAGGTAAATTGTAGAATCAATTAGATTGAAGACCCCGAATTTCTTTTGTAGCCATAATAATTTACAGGTGGGTCTAGTAACCGGGTTTAAATGGTTGGGTTTAGAAAGGTGTCATCTTCTTTTGAGAAGTTCGTTGACGCTGTTTCATGGTGTGATGATGATGAGCAAGACGACAGAGGGAGAGTGTATTTAATGATAGGTTGTGTACAATTTATTTGGACGATATAAAGATTCGACAGCATAAACATATTGGAGGTGTTGCTGCCAAGAAATGTCATTGTCTATTGACAGACGCCTGGTGTCTTCCATACATTATGATTAAGACAAGCTGCTTGTGTAGGACGTGAGACCAGTGTCTAGAATTAACAGTTCAGCAGTTTGATCACGTAACTCTTGTGTTCGGGTAACTGTCCGTGGCACAATTTAGTGCCTGGAAATTAGCCCAGATATGGCGTTATTCTTCACAATTTGATTTAGTCTCGACCTTTCCCTCCACCTCCCCCACCTCCACCACCGCCGTGTCCTCTATGCCCTCCCCCACCTCCTCCTCCGCCATGTCCGCCTCCTCCTCCACCTCCACCGTGTCCACCGCCTCCTCCACCTCCACCAAGCCCGCCGACGGTTCCAAGTTTGTAGTTTCCGACGAATACCAACTTGACGCTTTCTCCAGCTCCCAGGTTACCAGCTCCACCTTTACCGCCTCCACCGCCACCTCCACCACCTCCGCCTTTTCCGCCTCCGCCAGATCCGCCTTTACCGCCTCCACCAGATCCCCATTTGCGGCCTCCACCACCTCCACCTTTACCACCTCCACCACCTCCACCTTTACCGCCTCCACCACCTCCACCTTTACCGCCTCCACCGCCTCCACCTTTTCCACCTCCACCTTTTCCGCCTCCGCCACCACCTCCGCCTTTGCCGCCTCCACCACCACCGGATCCCCATTTTCCACCTCCACCACCTCCACCTTTGCCGCCTCCGCCGCCTCCGCCACCTCCACCTTTTAGTCTGGGGAAAAATAAAAAAAATAATGTTTTACTCGCATTAAAAAAAGGCCGGACTATCGTGTTATCACCCTTCCTTCTATAACAATGCAGTTATTTATAGATTACACGTGAATGACAACTGCTAGCATTCATGTCTGCACGTCAATACAGACTACTGTTGCCACCTAGCGGTTTCTAAACGTTAAAACGTGGAAGACTTTAAAACACACACACACACACATGTTGCCGCCAGCGAAGCACAGGCGATTTTATTCATGTTTAAGACGATTAAACGATAATTTAGCAGATGACAAAGAACGACAATTATTAGCACCAATTAGGTTTTCATTTTAAATAAAAAGAAGCAGTGATGTTACTGAGGTACAGGCAGATCATTGTGACCCGCTGTGTGTCAAAGTGATTAATAATAGATAGGTCGCACTAAGTGACTGAAAAGTTTGCATCAGCAGTGGTAACAATTGAAAATAAAAGCATTATGCCAAGGATATCGAATAGAGGAGAACCACTGTAGTTACAATGTTTTGCAGTTGATACAGCAATAAAGTTAATCGTCGCAAAAAAATTGGTGTAGACGATCAAATAAGAAAGAACGACAAGACTGACTTATATCTTAGGAGAAATAATCCAACTATGTATTGCACTGTTGTGAATTTGCAAACATTGTGAAAAATAAAAACTGGAAGAAATTGTTTTAAAAAATGTTAAGCCAAACAAATACATAAACGACATATGGACTTTGTAAAAACATTATACGTATTTTTGTCGTGACGTCAAAGAAATAAATGTCGTCAAGTTTCATAGTTGTGGACAGTGTTGGTAAACGTTTGTGTTTGTGAAGATCATCTACGTTGAACGACTCCGCCATCATGTGGTTGTTTAGAAAAGAACCTGGAAAATGAGGTTTCCCATTGCCCCAAACACATATGGCCATAACTATCTCAGGTGTTAACCTGACACCATCTGTACTACCACAAAACAGTACGATCACGCCAGTAAGACAAATAACGAGATAGACTGCAACATTTGAAAATATTGTTGAAAGAATAAATTCGTTAACAAAGACTTCCACCTGACACACTAACAAACACACCTGATGGACAAATCTTCCATTCTACTAACACAACCAGACAATTAAAACAACAGACTACGCGGCCACACACACGCACACATGAAAAGGCGAGGAAATGAAAGAGCAGTTTAAAAATAACAGAATGAAAAAAAAAAATAAAGGGGAAAAAGGCAGAAAAATGTTGACGACATTTTAACACAAGACCTACCTCCTCTTACCGCCGCCACCTTTACCGCCGCCACCATTACCGCCGCCCTTGTAGTCTGCTGTGGCGAACATGAGGACAACACAGAGAACTGCTAGGATAAGAATAGTCTGACACCTCATCCTGATACTTCAGCTGTTGATTGATAAAAATTATTGAGTTATTCAAAATGTCTTCTACACAACATCACCGCCCATGTATTTAAATGGTTACTAATGAGTGCGTGCAAATAGACATTCATCTACAGTATTTTCTACAACAACAACAACAACGGATGAACCATGTCCGACACAGGCATGGTCATCATGCTCCACCTTCTTGAACTAGGCAAATAACCTCGTTCCTGTTTCTCGCTCCACCCACACGTTAATTTCTCCATCCATCTATCTATTTCTCACACGAATATCTCTGTCCACGCACACACACCGTTTTTTGCCACAACTTGAGAGTATCTACCCATTTGTTTTATTACCAGAACATCAGCATCAGCTTTCATTTGGTAACCAAAATATTGACATCGGTTTATTTATTTCATTACCAAAACATCAAAATCTGGCTATTTCATTTCCAAATCATCAAAATCTGGCAATTTCATTACCAACACCTGGCAATTTCATTGCCAAAACATCAAAACCTGGCTTTTTCATTACCAAAACATCAAAACCTGGCTATTTCATTACCAAAACATCAAAATCTGGTCATTTCATTACCAAAAAATCAAAATCTGGCTATGTCACTACCAAAACATCAAAATCTGGCTATGTCATTACCAAAACATCAAAATCTGGTTATTTCATTACCAAAACATCAAAACCTGGCTATTTCATTACCAAGACATTGACATCCGTGCATTTAATTTATTGCCACGACATCAACATTATTGGTTAAAGTAATCAGAACATCAATGTTCGCTTTTTTCTTTATCAGAACATCAACATCCATTGTTTATTTCATGACCAAAAAATCAACTCCTACCTACTTATTTCATGATCAAAAGATCATCTTCTATCTACTTATTTCATGATCAAAAGTTCAACTTCTGCCTACTTATTTCATTACCAAAAAAGCAATTCAACACATCCAGGAAAAAACGGATAGACTTAATAAATTTAGCCAGCAGGTGGGCTTGAACATCAATTTAAAGAAGTCTGAGGTCATGACGCTCAATGTGAGCAACCCTGAGCCCATATCAGTAAGGAATCAGCAATTGGTACAGATAGATACCTTCACATACCTAGGAAGCATAGTAACACCAGACGGTGGGGCAGGCAAAGACATCAACATCAGAATGAATAAGGCAAGAACAGCCTTCTTTAGCCTAAATAACATCTGGAAGTCCTCCCAATACAGCACAAGCACAAAATTAAGATTATACCAAGGTTGCGTGCTTTCTGTGCTTCTCTATGGTGCGGAATGCTGGAGAGTCACAGAGAAGGAAATGTCAAAATTGTCCTCTTTTCACACAACATGCCTAAGAAAAATTCACCGCATCTTTTGGCCGAATACCATCACCAACCAAGATCTGCTTACTCGTAGCAAGCAAGAGGACATGCACACCATCATAGCTGGCAGACGCTGGAGCTGGGTTGGTCATGTCCTCAGAAGAGACCCCGATGCCATCACAAGAACAGCTATGCTTTGGACCCCTGAAGGAAAGCGAAAGAGAGGCCGACCAAAAACAACTTGGCGGAGGACTGTGGAGGCTGAGATGCAAAGAATGAACCAGAGTTGGGGCACTGTACGAAGGATGGCCACCGACCGTGCAAAGTGGAATCAATTTGTTGTTGCCCTACAAGACGCCACTAGGCGTGATGGCCACTGACTGCTTTGACGGTCGGTGGTTAAGGATCGAAGAAGAAGAAGACGGTTCGATCCTTCAGTAACGCGTGACTACATCAGTTTATATGGAGCAGATGACCAAGAAAAAAGAAGATCTGAACAATTTGACACATCTTTGCAATATCCAGATATTTATGCTCCAAGGACAAGCAGTATCTTATATAACCCCCCCCCCCCCCCCCCCACCTTCCTTAAAAGTCGAAATTACCAAATTAATATGTGCGTTGCGCCTTTGCCTATTTTTTTCTTGGATAAGCCAGTGGTAATGAAGAATTAAAAAAAAAAAAAAAAACAATGTTGAACGACGGCCAAAGTAATACACCTCGCACGAAACGAAAACTGCTAATCTCCATGATCGTCCAACGTCAAAAGTGAAATAAAGAAAGTAAATAACTAAATTTGTTTAGCTACAACCGTCTCATTAAATAATATTAACAACTGTTTGTTCGTGCTATCTCCTGGACAATCACGTGTTTGTGTTTCTTTTCCTTCAAAACAAGAAGAGTAACATATTCATTTCTCACGTCATAGAATAACAGCAATTTTTTGCTTCCAACTGAACATTTTTAAGTTTTTTTATTCACTTGCCCAAAATAATATCAGAAACACAATAACTCAGCGTTTGCCCCAGATATAGTAGCAAAACATTAACATTACGACGCGACAGTAACATCGCATTAGAACCATTTGACACCAGTTGACCAATCACGACACAGTAGAACAATCACTTTACAATTTAACGATCAGGTTAAGGCAGAATAATTAATCTTCACGAGAACATCGGGGAGCCGCGGTAGCATAGTGGTTAGTGCACTGGCTTCCTAGCTCAGTGGTCTAAGGTTCGATCCCCAGATGAGGTGGGATTTTGTTAGGCCGCAAACGGCTCCTGGGTCGACCCAGCCCCAATTGGGTATCAGAGCAACTTCTGGGAAGGTTAAGGCGGCCGGCGTGATGCTGACCACATCACCCCCTAGTGTGCCGATGGTCAAGAAAATATGGGCCTAACACCATATTCCCAATATGCCTCAATGGGCGTGTAACGGGATCCTTTTACGTTTATTAGTTTATTTGAGAGACTTTATTGCTGCCCTACCAGACGCCACTCCATGTCCTCACCATCATCAGAACTGCTACGCTATGGACCCCAGAAGGACGGCGAAAGAGAGGCAGACCAAAGACAACCTGACGGAGTCAATTGGATGCAAAGCATGAACCAGAGTTGGGGCACGGCACGAAGGATGGCCACCGACTGAGCAAAGTGGGGACACTACAAGACGCCACTTGGCGTAATGACCACTGACTGCTTTGTCAGTCTGGGGATCAAGAAGATAAGACGCTACTAGACGTGATGACCACTGATTTCTTTGTTATTCAGTGGCCAAGGATCAAGAAGACAAAATAAAAGAACACAAAGAAAACAACAAAACGACATTATTAAGACAAGAAAACAACAGAAAATAAGCAGCGCATTAAAAAAGTAATATTTAAAAGAGACATTTGATAGCAACTCAACAGCATGCCATAACATTACATTATAACAATGAACCTATAAAAGAACACACTAACCATATCAGAACAATAATATTTCAAAACAGCAACCACTTGAAATTATAACTATAATTTTAAAATAGAACAATAATATCACATTAGATGACTATTTAAATAGAACAATCATAACATGCTAAATGTACAACATAACATAACAACGATAGCATTACAAAAATCTATTGCGCTACAACAGAACAATAATATGAAAATAAAACATTAAATTAAAACAACTACATTAAAGTAGGACAATAACATTACAACATAACAATGGAATCACTGCAGAACTCAAATATTGTAACACAGTAATCAAATTCCACGAGAACAGCTGTGGCCTGGAACGGCACCATTTAACACTATATGTGGCAGTGTTAGCTAATAAGGACTAATTGAGTTTGGTTTACTTGTATATTCCAAGTTAGAACTTTACTGGCTTAGAGTCCGCCAGAGATATAAATTTCTTGGTTTCAATCTTTTTTTATAACCCAGGTAGATTCTTTCCTCTTATGGTGTGTTTGTGCGAGACAGTAGTGGTGATGATGATTGATACAGTAGTGGTGATGATGATTGAGACAGTAGTGGTGATAATGATTGATACAGTACAACACTTGGTACAGGTTCACAACTAAAGGTCTAGCTCAACAGTAAAGAATCCTCAGTAACTTCTTTGATAAAATATCAAGTTTGATTTAACCATTGAAGATTTTCCACATAACAGCAACATGTGTACAAATTCAGAAGTTACATTGGTTTTCAGACATAGAATCCATTTCATGTTTGATAAGTTGTCCCTTTCTTGTTTCTATCCAGCAGGGATTAAAAAATTCCTTAACTTCTGTATCTTCTTCAATCTTCTCTATTGAAGGTACGTAACTGCACTGTTTATTTTCTATAGTAGTAAATAGTAATTTCTATTATTTTATTATAATTAGTTTCTAGCACGAATAAATGCTATGGTAGTAGGTCATGCGGCCACACAGTTGCATAGGAACCTAACCATGACATTAAAAAAAGAATAGCATTACAACATAAAGATAATATAGGTGTTTCAAAATTATGTATTCACACTTTGAATACTGATAACTCAATTAGCATTTGGGATAGAATTATGACATTTTCACATTTAAAGTCACAAATGTTCAAAGTGTCTGCGAATTGCAACAATGCATTGCTCACAGCGATGAACAACTGACTGCCATCCTGTACTGTTACTAAATGAATAGTGAAACATACAGTTTTAATCTGATGTCTCAGATCCCTCACTGTGCGTGTTTTGAGATGAGCACAACCTTCTATAAAAACTTCCCTAATAATAATTAATCTAATGGTATTTTTCATTTGTATCTAGAATTATTTCGCTCTATTCTTGCTAAATAGCAAAATTATATGTTAAGTTATGTGTTATATGCTTTCGAAGTGTATACAAAATTTTGAAACACCCTGTATTACAACACAACAATAACAATACAGAAAAACAACCACTCTGTACCAGGTTAAACATAACATTACAACACAATACCATCACATCAGAATTATGATATCCAAACAGAACAATCAAGTTACATTAGAACAATCAATTAAATATAACCTTGATATTACACAACAGTCCACGGAAGACCATTTAAAAGGTGAACGACACGCTTTCAATAGACCAACCCTTTTTACAAAAGAACAACCACAGCACAAGAAAACAACAACTTTACACAAAAACTGTGATATTACAGAAGAAAAATAGACCTACAACCAAGCACGGACCAAGTAGACGGTAACAAATATGTGATTCCAACTTACACAGTGTGATGTTTCTCTCAAGACAAAGAAATCTTGAAATGTGTTCTGGTTGTGGTCTTAGCCGTCCTTGCGTGTCAGGACGCTTCCATTCAGCGCTTGGGATTAGGTCTTCTTTTATAGGGATTGTGAGAATGACTCCACAAATTTAATTGTCTTTTTTTTAATCCAAGAAAAGAAAGTGTTTTTACGTGGCTTGATTTTTTTTAAAAATGGGGCCAACAGTTTCTGTAGTTGTCGTATGTTTTCTGCGCTCAAGGTAAACACTCATTAGATGTGATGTAATCCTGAGTTTGTGTCCACATTTGTCAACTAACACAATTAACTTGCACCCTATTTTAGCTTCTAGTGTTTATTTGGCAGATTCCATGACAAGAATTATTTACAAGCTACTGCTGCCCCGTTAGATGTCGATAATTAAGAACAAAGTCGTAGTCTCGTGTCTGAGACAGCAAAGTTACATAAAGCAAATTGTTATAACATGCAACATAAATTTGAGTAAAAAGGAACCCGTTACACGCCCATTGAGGCATATTGGGAATATGGTGTTAGGCCCATATTATCTTGACCGTCGACACACTAGGGGTGATGTGGTCGGCATCACGCCGGCCGCCTTAACCTTCCCAGAGTTTCTCTGGTACCCATTAGGGGCTAGGTCGACCCAGGAGCCGTTTGTGGCCTAAAAAATTCCCACCTCATCTGGGGATCGAACCATAGACCACTGCGCTATGGAAGCCAGTGCACTAACCACTATGCTACCGTGGCTCCAATAAATTTGAGTGCACTGGTGATAAGTGACCAAAGTTACATAAAGTGAATTGTTATAAAACACAACATAAATTTGAGTGCACTGGTAGTGAGACTGCGAAGTTACATAATGCAGATTGGTATAACACACAAAATAAATGTGAGTGTACTGGTAGTGAGACAGCGAAGTTACATAATGCAGACTGGTATAACACACAACATAAATGTGAGTGTACTGGTAGTGAGACAGCGAAGTTACATAATGCAGATTGGTATAACACACACAACATAAATGTGAGTGTACTGGTAGTGAGACAGCGAAGTTACATAATGCAGATTGGTATAAACACACAACATAAATGTGAGTGTACTGGTAGTGAGACAGCGAAGTTACATAATGCAGATTGGTATAACACACAACATAAATGTGAGTGTACTGGTAGTGAGACAGCGAAGTTACATAATGCAGATTGGTATAACACACAACATAAATGTGAGTGTACTGGTAGTGAGACAGCGAAGTTACATAATGCAGATTGGTATAACACACAACATAAATGTGAGTGTACTGGTAGTGAGACAGCGAAGTTACATAATGCAGATTGGTATAACACACAACATAAATGTGAGTGTACTGGTAGTGAGACAGCGAAGTTACATAATGCAGATTGGTATAACACACAACATAAATGTGAGTGTACTGGTAGTGAGACAGCGAAGTTACATAATGCAGATTGGTATAACACACAACATAAATGTGACAGACCGAACAAGTTTATTTATAAATAATGTATCAGCATTTCGCTATTGCTCCGTAGGGACCACCGAGCCACCAACTGGTTGTCAGCCTGCACAAAGTATTCATAAGATCTTACAGCAGCTTTCTTTGACATAAGGATGTTGCCAACTGTGACCTGCCAGAAGGACGGTCGGAGTGGCAAAAGTATGGAGTCCACCTCTAATTCTAAAGGTGCCGGGTTTGGTTCCCAGTACAAAGAATAAATCTAACATTTTTTTTTCAGAACCAGTAGATTCTAATGATGTCATACTCCTGATCTCATGGGTAGTGAGATCGGATGCCTAACCTTCTCGGATAAGGGCGAAAAAATAGGAGGTCCCGTGTGCAACTTGCGCACGTTAAAAATCCCTCGGCAATTGGAAATCGTAAAGAGTAGGCTATACGGCCGCTGCGCGTGACAAAATTTACAAAATTAGGAAAACCTACACAACACAAACATATTTATAGAATGGGAGATTTCTGTATACCCAAATTGGGATTCTTGCAGGTGCTACGGAGTTCGTGCACTGTGCCGAGATCCTCCTTGTGTGATCTAAGGAAGGAGATAGAAGCACCGAGGCGTTGTCCATGTGCAACGAAGATCACACTTAAAACCAAAAATGTGCAACAAAGATCACACTTAAAACCAAAAATGTGCAACGAAGATCACACTTAAAACCAAAAATGTGCAACAAAGATCACACTTAAAACCAAAAATTTGCAACGAAGATCACACTTAAAACCAAAAATGTGCAACAAAGATCACACTTAAAACCAAAAATGTACAACGAAGATCACACTTAAAACCAAAAATGTGCAAAGAAGATCACACTTAAAACCAAAAATTTGCAACGAAGATCACACTTAAAACCAAAAATGTGCAACAAAGATCACGCTTAAAACCAAAAATGTACAACGAAGATCACACTTAAAACCAAAAATGTGCAACGAAGATCACACTTAAAACCAAAAATGTGCAACGAAGATCACACTTAAAACCAAAAATGTGCAACAAAGATCACACTTAAAACCAAAAATGTACAACGAAGATCACACTTAAAACCAAAAATGTGCAACGAAGATCACACTTAAAACCAAAAATGTGCAACGAAGATCACATTTAAAACCAAAAATGTGCAACAAAGATCACACTTAAAACCAAAAATGTGCAACAAAGATCACACTTAAAACCAAAAATGTACAACGAAGATCACACTTAAAACCAAAAATGTGCAACGAAGATCACACTTAAAACCAAAAATGTGCAACGAAGATCACATTTAAAACCAAAAATGTGCAACAAAGATCACACTTAAAACCAAAAATGTGCAACGAAGATCACACTTAACCCCCCCCCCCCCCCCCCAAAAAAAAAAAAAAAGCCCAAACAAAAAAAGTGTTCTCACATCTAAACAATAAAAGTGTTCTCACATCTAAGTTCAAGCATTTGATTTTTTTTTTTTAATTGCAATATATTTTCCAATGTAATAAATGTCACTCTTGCCGTTCGTGTTCTTATTTTGACATGATTGTCTGTTCAGCTTTGTCTATATTGCTGCCAAGAGAGATGTGTGTAAGTCCATCTTGTAGGGTCGTGCCTCCAATTAAGTGCATTCTATCATTTGCCCCATTTATTCTCGTAATCTTTGTCTTTTCGCTCTGTGTGTCCAGAGCCAATTCCTGTGACCTCGCGTCAAGTGTTCTCACTTTGTCGTGCATCTGGATATGGTTAAGGGACAGAAGAGCCAGTTCATCTGGTTATGGTTAAGGGACAAAACAGCAAGCTCATCTGGTTATGGCTAAGGGACAAAACAGCCAGCTCATCTGGTTATGGCTAAGGGACAAAACAGCCAGTTCATCTGGTTATCGCTAAGGGACAAAACAGCCAGCTCATCTGGTTATGGTTAAGGGACAAAACAGCCAGCTTATCTGGTTATGGTTAAGGGACACAAGAACCAGCTCATCTGGTTATGGTTAAGGGACAAAACAGCCAGCTCATCTGGTTATGGAACAAAACAGCCAGCTCATCTGGTTATGGTTAAGTGACAGAAGAACCAGCTCATCTGATTATGGTTAAGGGACAGAAGAACCAGCTCATCTGGTTATGGTTAAGGGACAAAACAGCCAGCTCCTCTGGTTATGGTTAAGGGACAAAAAAGCCAGCTCATCTGGTTATGGCAAAGGGACAAAACAGCCAGCTCATCTGGTTATGGCTAAGGAAAAAACAGCCAGCTCATCTGGTTATGGTTAAGGGACAAAACAGCCAGCTCATCTGGTTATGGTTCAGGGACAAAACAGACAGCTCATCTGGTTATGGCTAAGAGACAAAACCGCCAGCTCATCTCTTTATGGCTAAGGGACAAAACAGCCAGCTCATCTGGTTATGGTTAAGGGACAAAACAGCCAGCTCATCTGGTTATGGTTAAGGGACAGAAGAACCAGCTCATCTGGTTATGGTTAAGGGACAGAAGAACCAGCTCATCTGGTTATGGTTAAGGGACAAAACAGCCAGTTCATCTGGTTATGGTTAAGGGACAAAACAGCCAGCTCATCTGGTTATGGTTAAGGGACAAAACAGCCAGCTCATCTGGTTATGGTTAAGGGACAAAACAGCCAGCTCATCTGGTTATGGTTAAGGGACAGAAGAACCAGCTCATCTGGTTATGGTTAAGGGACAGAAGAACCATCTCATCTGGTTATGGTTAAGGGACAAAACAGCCAGCTCATCTGGTTATGGTTAAGGGACAAAACAGCCAGCTCATCTGGTTATGGTTAAGGGACAGAAGAGCCAGCTCATCTGGTTATGGTTATGGGACAGAAGAACCAGCTCATCTGGTTATGGTTAAGGGACAGAAGAGCCAGCACATCTGGTTATGGCTAAGGGACAAAACAGCCAGCTCATCTGGTTATGGCTAAGGAAAAAACAGCCAGCTCCTCTGGTTATGGTTAAGGGACAAAAAAGCCAGCTCATCTGGTTATGGTTAAGGAACAGAAGAACCAGCTCATCTGGTTATGGTTAAGGGACAAAACAGCAAGCTCATCTGGTTATGGCTAAGGGACAAAACAGCCAGCTCATCTGGTTATGGTTAAGGGACAAAACAGCCAGCTCATCTGGTTAAGGCTAAGGGACAAAACAGCCAGCTCATCTGATTATGGCCTAGGGACAAAACAGCCAGCACATCTGGTTATGGCTAAGGGACAAAACAGCCAGCTCATCTGGTTATGGCTAAGAGACAAAACAGCCAGCTCATCTGGTTATGGCTAAGGGACAAAACAGCCAGCTATTCTGGTTATGGCTAAGGGACAGAAGAACCAGCTCATCTGTTATGGCTAAGTGACAAAACAGCTAGCTCATCTGGTTATGGCTAAGGGACAAAACAGCCAGCTCATCTGGTTATGGTTAAGGGACAAAACAGCCAGCTCATCTGGTTATGGCTAAGGGACAAAACAGCCAGCTCATCTCTTTATGGCTAAGGGACAAAACAGCCAGCTCATCTGGTTATGGCTAAGGGACAAAACAGCCAGCTCATCTGGTTATGGTTAAGGGACAGACGAGCCAGCTCATCTGGTTATGGTTAAGGGACAAAACAGCCAGCTCATCTGGTTATGGTTAAGGGACACAAAAACCAGCTCATCTGGTTATGGTTAAGGGACAAAACAGCCAGCTCATCTGGTTATGGAACAAAACAGCCAGCTCATCTGGTTATGGTTAAGTGACAAAAGAACCAGCTCATCTGGTTATGGTTAAGGTACAGAAGAACCAGCTCATCTTGTTATGGTTAAGGGACAAAACCGCCAGCTCCTCTGGTTATGGTTAAGGGACAAAAAAGCCAGCTCATCTGGTTATGGTTAAGGGACAGAAGAACCAGCTCATCTGGTTATGGTTAAGGGACAAAACAGCAATCTCATCTGGTTATGGCTAAGGGACAAAACAGCCAGCTCATCTGGTTATCGTTAAGGGATAAAATAGCCAGCTCATCTGGTTAAGGCTAAGGGACAAAAAAGCCAGCTCATCTGATTATGGCTAAGGGACAGAAGAACCAGCTCATCTGGTTATGGTTAAGGGACAGAAGAACCAGCTCATCTGGTTATGGTTCAGGGACAGAAGAACCAGCTCATCTGGTTATGGTTAAGGGACAGAAGAACCAGCTCATCTGGTTATGGTTAAGGGACAGAAGAACCAGCTCATCTGGTTATGGTTAAGGGACAGAAGAACCAGCTCATCTGGTTACGGTTAAGGGACAAAACAGCCAGCTCATGTGGTTATGGTTAAGGGACAAAACAGCCAGCTCATCTGGTTATGGTTAAGGGACAAAACAGCCAGCTCATCTGGTTAAGGGACAAAACAGCCAGCTCATCTGGTTATGGTTAAGGGACAGAAGAGCCAGCTCATCTGGTTATGGTTAAGGGACAAAACAGCCAGCTCATCTGGTTATGGTTAAGGGACAGACGAGCCAGCTCATCTGGTTATGGTTAAGGGACAAAACAGCCAGCTCATCTGGTTATGGTTAAGGGACAAAACAGCCAGCTCATCTGGTTATGGTTAAGGGACAGAAGAGCCAGCTCATCTGGTTATGGTTAAGGGACAGAAGAACCAGCTCATCTGGTTATGGTTAAGGGACAGAAGAGCCAGCTCATCGCCAAATCTTCTAGAACGTCAAACTGTTTTGTCAGTCATAATGTTATTGTCTTATGCTGAAAATCTGACAGCCATCTCAACAATAAATCGTTACGTTTTGGCTATAATTTTCTAAGTAGGAGGCAAAATCTGGGGCAAAATGTCTTCTGCCGCTGTTGGCGCATGACATATTGTCTTAGTGTCAGTAAAACAAATCCCCACGCATTGTCCGGACACATGTTGCTTAATGTTTTGTCATGTTGGGTCTCTTCAGGATATTACCCCCTCGATCCTTCTTCTAGCTGATCGTTTTGTATTTCCGGCAACTTCCTTCTGATGCTTATTTCTTGTGTTACTGCCAGATTTTGATTCATCACTACAAGATATCCGGACCAAAATGTTGCTTTCAGACTTCCCGATCGGTCGATCAGAAGTCAGCGTGTGTTGTGCAATTATATCATTTAAGAACTGGCTTATTTTTATATTCTGTAATGTTTTGACATGGTAAATTTATATGTCCAGGGTTAGGTAATTGTTGGACAAAAACTTATTAACTGAAGCTTCCATTTTGTATGGGAAAGATCATATTGAATTAATATCGATTTGGCTGAAGCTGTGATATCGCGGATCAACGTGATTTCATCTTGTAAATAATAAATAATAATAAACAGGTTAATGAAAAAAAAAAAGAAGAAGTTATCCGCTGATAATGGAGCATTTTCATTCCTGATGACCTTTAAGTGAGAACATACCACTCACACTCCAAGCATAGCTCATCTTGATTTTTGTGTTAAGTTGAAAGGTCTATTGATGCTCCCAGCATGAGTGACCTTTACGTGTCCATTAAGTTTAGTACACACGACACAATTGTTAAGCTAAATACGCGAATTGCGTTTCTCGTAACATTTTCTTAAATGGTGCAGATGTAATTAGTTCATTTGTGGTTTTAGTTTGAGAGCGAGAATTAAATTTGAAAGAGGCACATCGACAAACTCTCTTTGAATCTGTCTGTTCTCCGGCACTCTGGTTGTGTGTGGGCACGTATGCTGTGTATATGAAAGTTTGTCTTTTTCTATATTTTTGTACATAAGTACTCATAACGTGCACGTGCGCCCCAAAATAAAAGTGACCACTGATAGATGACAGCTCCGAAAGAGGTACAACAAGGGGGTTACAGTTATTTAAAATAAACATAATACTGTATGACAGCCTACCAGGCCACAATGCATGCAGAAGATCGGACATTATGACGAAAAATATGTTTTACAGCATAAACAATAGTGACAACAACACAACACAAAATACGTGTTGATATGTGTAGATGTATAGTTTGAGTTTACTGGTATATGTACATTTATAGTTTATATTTAGCGGTATGTGTAGATGCATAGTTTGATTAACTGGTATATGTACATTTATAGTTTATATTTAGCGGTATGTTTAGATGTATCTTCTTCTTCTTCTTCCGTCCTTAGCCAAAGACCGACCAAGCAGTCAGAGGCCATCACGCCTTGTGGCGTCTTAAGGGCAACCGCAGATTGATTTTCTCTGTTGTAGTTTCCCATCACGCCTAGCGGCGTCTTTAGGGCAACAACAAATAGATCCATCTGCCGTTGTTTCCGTAATCGGTGTGACAAGCCAACGGGTGATCAGCCCATTGGGCAGTTTAGATGTATTCTTCTTCTTCTTCCATCCTTAGCCATCAACCGGCAAAGCAGTATGTGGCCAGTACGCCTAGTGGCGTCTTAGGGCAACAACAAATTGATCAATCTATCGCTGTTTCCACCACGCCTGGTGGCGTCTTTGTGGAACAAAAACAGACCAAACAATCTATCATTGTTTCCGTAATCAGATTGGTTGGCAAGCAGGTGATCAGATGTATAGTCTGACTTAACTGGTATATGTACATTTATAGTTCATATTTAGCGGTATGTGTAGATGTATAGTTTGAGTTAACTGGTATATGTACATTTATAGTTTATATTTAGCGGTATGTGTAGATGTATAGTTTGAGTTAACTGGTATATGTACATTTATAGTTTATATTTAGCGGTATGTGTAGATGTATAGTTTGAGTTAACTGGTATATGCACGGTACATTTATAGTTTATATTTAACGGTATGTATAGATGTATAGTTTGAGTTAACTGGTATATGTACATTTATAGTTTATATTTAGCGGTATGTGTAGATGTATAGTCTGACTTAACTGGTATATGTACATTTATAGTTTATATTTAGCGGTATGTTTAGATGTATAGTTTATATGTAGCGGTATGTGTAGATGTATAGTTTATATTTAGCGGTATGTGTAGATGTATAGTTTAACGTTGGAGATTCATTGCAGCCACTTTCGTTGTGGAGATGGCAGCTGATGATGATGTTGACGTAGATGTATAGTTTGTATTTAGCAGTATGTGTAGATGTAAAGTTTGTATTTAGCGGTATGTGTAGATGTATAGTTTGTATTTAGCGGTATGTGTAGATGTATCGTTTGTATTTAGCGGTATGTGTAGATGTATAGTTTGTATTTAGCGGTATGTGTAGATGTATAGTTTGTATTTAGCGGTATGTGTAGATGTATAGTTTGTATTTAGCGGTATGTGTAGATGTATAGTTTGTATTTAGCGGTATGTGTAGATGTATAGTTTGTATTTAGCGGTATGTGTAGATGTATAGTTTGTATTTAGCGATATGTGTAGATGTATAGTTTGTATTTAGCGGTATGTGTAGATGTATAGTTTATATTTAGCAGTATGTGTAGATGTATAGTTTGTATTTAGCGGCATGTGTAGATGTATAGTTTGTATTTAGCGGTATGTGTAGATGTAAAGTTTGTATTTAGCAGTATCATCATTGCCGTTCAGCTTAAACAAACACTTGCCAGATCATCATTTCCATGTCTTATTTATCCATGTCACACATATCACCAGTTCTCTTCTCCGTATATTTTTTGTTTGTTTTTGTTTTATTTATATTCCTCCATTTTAACCATTAGGATTCAAGAACAGGATCTGCCTTGTAGTGCTATCAACAAGCTTCATCAACGCATGTTCTATCTATCGCCTGCGCTTTCTCACTTGCTCCACTGGCACCAGACTTGGTCTTGTCATCACATTCAGATTAGTGAACTTGTCTTACCATTTCAATCCTTCCATTCTACCTAAACACCCATTTATAAATGTTTGTAACTTCCAGGTTGTTGTTTTTTTTTTTGTTCTCAGTGTTTCAGATATTTACAATAGGACTATTTTAATATTTACGCTGAAAATTCAGATTTTTATGTTGGACTAGATTTATTTCTATCTCCATGTTTCCCAATAAATTGAAAGCTACTCTTGCCTTTTATGTTTTTATTTTGATATCACTGTCTCTTCAACCAACCTTCTATACCTTCCAACCTGTCTATATTGCTGCAAAGATTGAATAATTATTCTACATCTGGTTTCTTCAAGTGCAGTCTTCATATGATTTGAGCATTTATTCTCATTATCTTTGTCTTTTCCCTGTGAATTTGAAAACCCAAATTATGTGACCTCTCATCAAGCATTTTATTTTTTTCTTGCGTCAAGTCAAAGTTTTGCGTCAAAAGTGCCAGGTTGTCAGCAACATCTACATCGTCAAGCAGTTTATTCGCTGAATTTCATTTTGTTGGTTGCTGTCGTTGTGTTAGTATATATAATGATATGTTTAGATGTATATTTTGTGTTTTATTGTATGTGTATATGTATACTTTGTATTCAGTGTTATGTGTAGATCTATTGTTTTGTATTCAGTGTTACGCGTAAGTGTCTTGTTTTACTTAGTAAAATGTAAGTCTGCATTGTTTGTGTTTTTGGTTCCCGGGAGATCTCTCATGGGGCAAGAAAAAAAAAGAGAACAGCCCCCCTCCCCTCCACACACACACACACCTTACCCAAGTATGTCGTAAGAGACGAGTAATGTGAGATTGAGCTTGTGACTGGCAGACACAACATATGAAACACATTACTGCAGCAGCTATCACTGCAAGAGTACGTCAAGTGTTTTGGCGCCAACTTTTTGCTGGAAACCAACAGCAGTGGTGGTCGTCAAGATCTTTAAGTAGGGAAAAGTAAAAAAGGTTTTTTATATTAAAAAAAAAAATTACTCTGGTTCTGACTAACCAGGCACGTTTCAGTGCATATGGCGCCCTAAATAAAGCTGAGGGCTTACCCATGGCTTTCCTCAAACTGAATTTCACATTTTAGTATTTGTCCAATGTACTACACGCGGAACTCTTTGGCGACATACCCCTCACCCCTCCCCACCTACCCCCCCACTTTAATACTAATAGTGACTTACAGGGTACACAACTTGGCCCAGTATACTGAGCCTAATTAAGTGACGCCACTGTATGTAATTTAAAAAGAGGTATGTCAGAGAAAGGGGCGATTACTTCAATTTGCTTGTGCTCAACGACCGCGCGCTATATGGGCGAGGAAGGGACCTGGACATCCCAAGTGATAAACCTTGACCTACAGTAGCCAAGTCTCTAACACATCATTCTCCTACGGCAGTATATTATCTGCTATTGAACTCATAAATTAATGCAGATATATTTAAACAAATACTTTTCCTGTGTCTTTTATATATATATATATATATATATATATATATATATATATATATATATATATATATATATATATATATATATTATATATATATATATATATATATATATATATATATATATATATATATATATCTACACAGGGCCGGCTCTATCGATGGTGCAACACGTGCATTTGCACGGGGCGTCAAGCTTTGGGGGACGGAAAAAAAATCTTTTTACTTATTTGTAAATCTCGCCAAAATATTCCGCCTAGGAGCCGCGCTGGTGTAATGGTTACCACACTACGCTAGCGATCAGGTGTTCAAGGTTCAAGCCCGGGCGCGGGCATTTGTAGGAGTGTCATCGACCGGGATTTTCACTGAATAACCTGAACGGCTCCTGAAATAAACCCTCTGTATGTGGTGTCATGGAGTGTTCGAAGGTTTCGTCTAGATTATTTTCGTCTGTTCTTTAGCTGTTTTTCAAGTCTTCACTAATAGTTCTGCCATACGATCCTAATGCTATCTTCTCCTACAAAGGCACTAAAAGGTATTTCTTTAGGGACATCAGTACAATTTATTCGCTTGGTCGAAACCACAGTGGTTCCCATAGGATTATATTTCCGTGTTAAGTGGTCAACTGAAGACCGCCAAGATAAATCTTCCGGCATGGCTGAACGAGAGACGGGAATTAATTAACTTGGCGTGGGAATCAGGAATTTATTTTTTTATCGACCGTTCTATGTTGGCGGCTCGAATGTTTCAGTTGTATTCCAGTGTGCATTCAAGGAAGTTGATTTTGCGCAGTGTTAGTGTGCAATGTGTTATAGTGATAAATACGTTTTTTAAACGTTTTATGGAAATTGGTACAGTGCTTCAGCCTCCATTCATTACTAAATAATACATTTTATTGTAGGGTTTATTAAAACAGTTTTAATATTCACATATTTATAATGTCCGATAAAAGAAAAAAAAACTATCAGGTGCCGAATATCGGAAACGGAAACTGGAAAAAGAACGCGATATTAAAAAACATAGCGGGGCTTTACATAAATATCTAAAAACTTAAACAGCTGATGTAGGACAGAAGAAAATAAGCAAATGTACTGAAACAAATGATTCTGAGCTAATGGCAAGTACTTCTAACTCGGACCCCAGTAACGTAGATATTACTAACAATGTCGAAAATGAGACTGATTTGACCGTTTCCAATTCCAGAGATTTAAGTGATGAACTTGAGAGGTACACTGATCCGGCAAGATGGAATCCTTCTTTAAGCGATACCGAAAGACTGGAAATCGTTAAATAAAAGGCCTGCCAGAGAGACCCAAAAAAACAGAATTCGTTTTTCCGCGCAGCTCTAATGGTCGGAAATTTTCGCTAAATTTTTACATTAGGGAGCTAAGCAATGGAGAACATATTAATCGATCATGGTTAGTGTATTCAAAAGAAAAAGATTCTGTATTTTGTTTCTGCTGTAAGTTGTTTTCCTGTAATAAAATGTCACTCACTACTGATGGCTATAACGATTGGGGTCATTTGGTCATTTGTATGTGTATCTTAATGAACACGAAAAATCTAAAAACCACTTGGAGTCCCATACAAAGTGGATTGAATTATCGTCCAGGCTTAAATCAGTACAGACAATTGATTCAATGCAACAAGAGTTATTAAATTCAGAAGTTCGACACTGGAGGAGCATAATAGAATGCCTAATTGCTATTGTCCAGTTCTTGAGCCAACAATGCTTGCCATTTCGTGGAACATCTGATAAATTATATGACCCTAACAATGGAAATTTTTTAAAGCTTGCTGAACTGATTGCCAGATTTGATAGTGCTATGTGTGAACATTTAATGAGAGTAGCTCGTGGATCGACCCAACATTACCTTGGGAAAAACATTCAAAATGAATTGATTGCTCTTCTCTCTGGAACCATTAAAAAAAAAGAAATAATTTCTATGGTGGAGAAAGCTAAATATTATAGCATAGTTGCAGACTGTACTCCCGGTGTAAGTCACATTGAACAATTAACACTAATTGTAAGTTTTGTTAATACGAATCCAGATGATATCAACATTCATGAGCATTTTCTTGGTTTCATTGCTGTAGATGCCACTATAGGCTCAGCGTTAACCGAATGCATTCTAAGAAAATTGTCAGACATGGATATTCCAATCGCAAACATGCGTGGCCAGGGGTATGACAATGGATCAAATATGAAAGGAAAACATTCAGGAGTTCAACAACGTATTAGGGACTTGAACCCGAGAGCTTTTTATATCCATTGCTGTTCTCATTCTCTCAACTTGGTGGTCAATGATGCCGCGATGTCATCTAGAGAAGGGGTTTTATTTTTTGAAACGGTTCAGAAATTGTATGTGTTTTTCTCAGTGTCAACACTGCGTTGGGGAATCCTTAAGAAACATATTACAACTCTAACGCCCAAGCCGCTAAATACAACTCGTTGGGAATCTAGAATCGAGACTATTCGTCTTTTAAGATATTATATTGAGGAATTTTATGATGCATTGATAGAAATTGCTGATGACGAGTCAGTAGACAAAATGGCGAGACATGAAGCTGAAAACCCTATTGCTCCTAATGTCGCTATAGCCTTAAGAATATTACTAACTTTGCCTGTAACGGTAGCAAGTGGTGAGCGTAGTTTTTCAAAACTGAAGCTTATTAAAACTTATTTACGCTCAACAATGGCCGAAACTAGATTGGAAGGACTTGCCATGATTTCAATTGAACATGAAATCGGTCAAAAATTAGACTACGCAGACCTTATTTCTGCTTTTGCAAATTTGAAAGCAAGAAAAGTGTCTTTTTAAGCAGTACATACTTCAAACAATATAAATTCAAAAAATGTGAAAATAGTGCTAAAAACTATAACATGTACATACTATAGTTAAGTGTTTGTGACTCAACAGTTCATCGTTCCACATGAGAAGAGCATCCCCTATATGTAAGTAATGTAACTACATTTATTTCATATAATTGTCTCTAATAAAGTCAATGGTTTATTTTATGACTATACAGTATTTTCATCAATTCATTATTATTAATGGTACTATTTAAAATTAGGCTAATGGTCATGAAATTAATGTTGAAGCTTGTTTAACATAATGGTTTTAAAAATTTCAAACATTAATTTGAGGTTGGGCTGGGGTGGCAAGGTATGGTATTGCACGGGGCGGATAAATTCCTAGGGCCGGCCCTGTATATATATATATATATATATTATTATTCTTAAGTTCAACACCCAGACAATCCCAAGAAGCAGTAAATAATTTGTGTCATCTCTCGGTTAAAATAGGTCTCCAAATAAATGCCTCTAAAACTAAAGCTATGAACTTTTCTAACGAGACCTTTGATATCATCTTGAACGGGGAAAAACTACAGAAAGTTGAAAGTTTCAATTATTTAGGCAGTAAAATGACTCAGGATGGTGACACAACAAGAGAAATCCATACTAGAATTGCTTTGGCAGCTAGCGCCTTCAATAGGTTATCTAACATTTGGAAATTACGATCATTGAATATACATACCAAGCTTCGTCTGTTTAATTCAAATGTTATCTCAGTGTTAACATACGGCTGTGAGAGTTGGAAAATAACAAAATCATTGGAGAACAAGCTGAATACATTCGAGAACAAATGTCTTAGAAAACTCATGAACATCAGTTGGAAAGAATTCAAGACTAATCGACAAATAAGAGAAGACTCTAGGCAGAAATATGTCTCCGACTATATAAGGAAAAGACGATGGTCATATATCGGTCATGTCCTACGAATGCAAAACAACAGAATACCACTACAGGCGCTCACTTGGGTTCCTGAGGGTAAGAGGAAAAAAGGAAGACCAAAAGAAACACTCAGAAGAACAATAATAAGAGAAGGAAGAACGTTGGGCCTAAATAATGTGCAAGAGCTAGGAGGAGTGGCGTCACAACGAACAACCTGGAGAGCACTGGTTTCTGCCTTATGCGCCGTGTTTGGTGCTTAAAGAATTTATTATTATAATTATATATATATATATATATATATATATATATATATATATATATATATATATTAATGATGAAAAATGTCACGTTCAAACTCTGGTGGGTTATAATTAGGATGTATATTGTTTTCAATTCCAAATAATATGAACAACTGCCGTTATGGGAAAGTAGCATCACACCTGTTAAATCATTGTAAATAGGGCAAATCAGAATTACCAATTATGCTTGTTTGTTAATAAAAATATAAAAATCTCAGACAAACAAAAACGAGATAAAACCGAACAAAATCAAACAAATACTCCAAACAAGAATAATATTAAGGGGGAGAGGTGTAAAAACCTGGTGGTTCCAGTTATATAGGCTAACTGACTTTAATTGACTTTCACCTGTCAAAAGTCATATGCATTGTAAGAACAGCATCAGACCGTCACATTCCCAATTACTATATATTAATCTTTATTCGTGTTAAATATTCTTCTTCTTCTTCCGTCCTTAGCCACCGACCGTCAAAGCAGTCAGTGGCCATTACGCCTAGTGGCGTCTTAGGGCAACAGCAGATAGGTTTTCTTTGCCATTGTTTCCCATCACGCCTATTGGCGTCTTTAGGGCAACGGCAAATCAATCCATTTGCTGTTGTTTCCGTAATCGAAGTGACTGGCAAACGGGTGATCAGCCCGTTGGTGTGTTAAATATTGTTTGACAATATTATGCAGTTCCCTATGTCTGTCTATTCCTAACACTTCTTCTACAATAGACATCACAGTTCAACGTTGGAATACGCTTCGTTTCACGCTTCATTCGCCAATTCGACAAATGGACACTCATGTAGAAAGATCAAAATTAAATAGGTAAATATCGAATCATCTTTTCCACCACCATGTCTCGTACTGTTTCGGTGAGTGCGCGACTGTGGTTGCCATGAGCGACATACGAAGCTCCACTGGCAGACGTATATCGTAAACGGGTGAGCTGAAATCTAGTTATGTTTGTCTACGTACACATTAAAAAAGCAAAGTGATTTTATATAGGTCTTTCAGGACACATTATCAGGATATCGATTAAAACTTTGCCACTGATCAGTGTCTTGAGTCGTTTGTTTATATATTGTGTGTAAGACTTCCATTCCCATCTGTCTCACACTTTTTTGACAGTTCCACAAATACTGATTGTTCAGTCCTCAGGTCTTCCCATCCTCTGTCTCCATCGATGGCACAATATCAGAAAAGCAAAGCGATATTCTTTAACGTGTGATCTCACTTTCACCTTTGTGTGCATTCTGCTTCATGTCTTCATTATTTAGTCTTTATCATCATCTTCTAGGGCCACGATGACTACAGTAGATGATCATTTATCTCTACAGCTTACAGACTCTGATGTTCAGTTTTATTGTTGTTTTTTACTTTGTCTCATGCCATGTTTTTTAGAATTGTTTTTTTTTTTTTGTTATCTGTCTTATCTTCCATCATTTTTACTGATATCATAGTGTGGTTTAACTTTCTTCTCCACATAATGTGGCTTAACTTTCTTCTCCACATAATATGGTTTAACTTTCTTCTCCACATAATGTGGTTTAACTTTCTTCTCCACATAATATGTCCAACATATGTTTACTGAATCAGATTTAACACATTAACTACCGAATTAAAAAACACACTGTGGCCGAATTAAATTTTTTTCCCATTTTCATCCTGTAGGTGTTTGCACAAAGTAAGCTGTAGTTTTCGTAATTGTTTACAGATTTGTATGAATTACACGTCATTTTAAAGATAAATGAATGTACTATTACAATAAACATTAGTTGCAACTCTAATAGAGGTTGTTGCTATTTAACGGCCCTCCGATGGCCGAGGACTTGCAATATTTTCACAATTATAACTGCTTGCGCCCCATCTCTATCAAAATCACAATTTCAATCAATGTGCACACCGTTTTCACTCTTGTCCTCGTCGCTAGATCTTTCAGTCAATTGTTGAAACATGTTTCTATCCTATTCAGCCGTTAGACGAGATGTACACGCATTTTTTGTAGTCCTAGCACTAGTTGCCACGGTAAACAGTTTTACACGATTTGGTAACTAACCCAAAACGCTGAAAAATATGAACATAATATCAATTTTTCAGTGTTCTACAACAACCATGCTTTGGGAATTTGTTTTCCGGTGGCAACTTAAAATCTCGAACCAGATCAGAGAGCGTTTCAGTACATTTTTCATTCATTTTATTACTAAAATTAGATTGGAGCCCTGAGCGGCTTGCGGTCCAAATGTGATTATGTTGTGAGCCGCTGACAGCGGCTTGCGGTAGTTAATGAGTTAAGCAGTCATTTTCCTTTCTGCATATACCTCTTTTTGGTCATATTTGCCAGCCTTTTTTGGTTGTTGAGTAGATTTTTATATTCCTGTGAAAAATCATATATTTGTAGCTTTTAGTTATTTTATGCTAGATTTGTCATTGTCTGGGATTTGCCTACATTTGACATCATTGGCTGTAACTAAATTGGAAACCTCTCTTACTTCCAGTTACAAAAGTATGTTGCATAGGATGATTTCATTTTCCGAAATGCTGCAGGTGCTTGGGCAGCTGCATTTTTTATTTATTCATTCACATCAACACAATTCTAGAGCTGGGAACAGCAGGCATTCACTATGTTATTGTATTGATTGTCTGGTGTCATGCTCAGATCTTTAGTACACGACAGCTGTAGTGTTGCAATAGTGTTGTCTCCTGTCATGTCATGCTATTTTATGCTATCTGATTTTGTCTCATAATATATCATGCTATGCATATTGTGATGTCGATTATGAGAATAAATGGAAGAAATGATAACAATATTGAACTTGAAGAAACACCACTAAAGGATGTGATGATGATGATGATATAATCCCTTTAGCTGTGAGCAGGTAGCTCTTGACAGCCCATTGCCTCTCTGACAAAGGTGCAAGTCTTCCTCAGTTGCTGTGATGATGTGTAGAGTGTATTGTGGATGGTTGGGTGCGATGGGAGTAGCTGGTGTCGCAGGTCTGTTAGTCTTGGGCACTGTAACAGTAGGTGTTCAACTGATTCCTCATGGTGGTGGCAGTGCCTACAGTTTGGTTCACGTAGTGAGTCTATTCTATTTAAATGTTTATTGACGGGGGCATGGCCTGTTCTCAGATGGAAAATTAGACTCTGATCTCTTCTTTTCAGTTGTTTAACTGGATCTTGAGGGTGTGGTTTAGCTTGATGTTTGAAGAATGGACACCCTGTCTGGGAGGAAGCCCACTGGTTTAGCCATTCTTCCCTATAATTGTTTCTCAGGATCTGTTTGCAGTGTGGTACTTGATGGGAACTGGGACAGTGCTGCTCCTCTTTTGGATAGTTTGTCGGCTTTTTCATTTCCTGGGACTCCGACATGCCCTGGGATCCACTGGAGTGTAACTTCGACGCAATAGGAAGTGAACAGTTGGTCAATAAATCTACAGATGTTATTAATATTAGGAGACATTTTGCTTTCTAGGGCTTGGAGTGCTGATTTTGAGTCTGAGAATATAACAATATCCTCAGGTGGAGTGATGCCACTTTCAAAGTCTGAGATTATCCGGCACAATGCTTTTTCTAGTGCTGTTATTTCTGCATCATAGCTGGAACTACTGAGGGGTCAGAGAGTTCAGTTCTTACTATGGGAGTAGTTACCTGCCAACAAGGTGGTTCATCATTGACAGTTACCATTGGCTTTGTAACTGCTGGTAGGTGGTGTTTGATGCTAGCTTCTTTTGCATTTTTAAGAAAAGATGTATCACAGTGTGGTTTAACTTTCTTCTCCACATAATATGTCCAACATATGTTTACTGAATCAGATTTAAGCAGTCATTTTCCTTTCTGCATATACCTCTTTTTGGTCATATTTGCCAGCCTTTTTTGGTTGTTGAGTAGATTTTTATATTCCTGTGAAAAATCATATATTTGTAGCTTTTAGTTATTTTATGCTAGATTTGTCATTGTCTGGGATTTGCCTACATTTGACATCATTGGCTGTAACTAAATTGGAAACCTCTCTTACTTCCAGTTACAAAAGTATGTTGCATAGGATGATTTCATTTTCCGAAATGCTGCGGGTGCTTGGGCAGCTGCATTTTTTTATTCATTCATTCACATCAACACAATTCTAGAGCTGGGAACAGCAGGCATTCACTATGTTATTGTATTGATTGTCTGGTGTCATGCTCAGATCTTTAGTACACGACAGCTGTAGTGTTGCAATAGTGTTGTCTCCTGTCATGTCATGATATTTTATGCTATCTGATTTTGTCTGATAATATATCATGCTATGCATATTGTCATGTCGATTATGAGAATAAATGCAAGAAATGATAACAATATTGAACTTGAAGAAACACCACTAAAGGATGTGATGATGATGATGATATAATCCCTTTAGCTGTGAGCAGGTAGCTCTTGACAGCCCATTGCCTCTCTGACAAAGGTGCAAGTCTTCCTCAGTTGTTGTGATGATGTGTAGAGTGTATTGTGGATGGTTGGGTGCGATGGGAGTAGCTGGTGTCGCAGGTCTGTTAGTCTTGGGCACTGAAACAGTAGGTGTTCAACTGATTCCTCATGGTGGTGGCAGTGCCTACAGTTTGGTTCACATAGTGAGTCTATTCTATTTAAATGTTTATTGACGGGGGCATGGCCTGTTCTCAGCTGGAAAATTAGACTCTGATCTCTTCTTTTCAGTTGTTTAACTGGATCTTGAGGGTTTGGTTTAGCTTGATGTTTGAAGAATGGCCGCCCTGTCTGGGAGGTAGCCCACTGGTTTAGCCATTCTTGCCTATAATTGTTTCTCAGGATCTGTTGGCAGGTTTGCAGTGTGGTACTTGATGGGAACTGGGGCAGTGCTGCTCCTCTTTTGGATAGTTTGTCGGCCTCATTTCCTGGGACTCCGACATGCCCTGGGATCCACTGGAGTGTAACTTCAACGCAATAGGAAGTGAACAGTCGGTCAATAAATCTACAGATGTTATTAATATTAGGAGACATTTTGCTTTCTAGGGCTTGGAGTGCTGATTTTGAGTCTGAGAATATAACAATATCCTCAGGTGGAGTGATGCCACTTTCAAAGTCTGAGATTATCCGGCACAATGCCTTTTCTAGTGCTGTTATTTCTGCATCATAGCTGGAACAAATTTCTCCGCAAGGGCCAAAGATGCGAGGGTGGTCTTCTGGGTGCAGGTTGGGGTATTTTATCACTGCGCCATATCCAGCATTGGTGGTAGCTTTAAATGCAGATCCATCTGTGTAGACATGGATGATGTCTTGTGGATATGAGTCTATAGTTTCTAAAGCGATGGTTTTCAGTAGTGGTCCTAGAGTGCTCTTGTCTACTGAGGGGTCAGAGAGTTCAGTTCTTACTATGGGAGTAGTTACCTGCCAACAAGGTGGTTCATCATTGACAGTTACCATTGGCTTTGTAACTGCTGGTAGGTGGTGTTTGATGCTAGCTTCTTTTGCATTTTTAAGAAAAGATGTATCACAGTGTGGTTTAACTTTCTTCTCCACATAATATGTCCAACATATGTTTACTGAATCAGATTTAAGCAGTCATTTTCCTTTCTGCATATACCTCTTTTTGGTCATATTTGCCAGCCTTTTTTGGTTGTTGAGTAGATTTTTATATTCCTGTGAAAAATCATATATTTGTAGCTTTTAGTTATTTTATGCTAGATTTGTCATTGTCTGGGATTTGCCTACATTTGACATCATTGGCTGTAACTAAATTGGAAACCTCTCTTACTTCCAGTTACAAAAGTATGTTGCATAGGATGATTTCATTTTCCGAAATGCTGCAGGTGCTTGGGCAGCTGCATTTTTTATTCATTCATTCACATCAACACAATTCTAGAGCTGGGAACAGCAGGCATTCACTATGTTATTGTATTGATTGTCTGGTGTCATGATCAGATCTTTAGTACACGACAGCTGTAGTGTTGCAATAGTGTTGTCTCCTGTCATGTCATGCTATTTTATGCTATCTGATTGTGTCTCATAATATATCGTGCTATGCATATTGTGATGTCGATTATGAGAATAAATGCAAGAAATTATAACAATATTGAACTTGAAGAAACACCACTAAAGGATGTAGAATCATACACATATCTTGGTAGTAATATAGACAAAGTTGGAGGGACCGACAATGATATCAAAATAAGAATACAAAAAGCAAGAGGAGCTTTCATTGCATTGGGAAACACATGGAGAACAAGAGAAATCAAGTCCAACATGAAAATAAGAATCTTCAACTCAAATGTCAAGTCAGTCCTATTGTATGGCTCTGAGACATGGAGAGCAACAAAAACAACAACCAAAAAGCTACAGACTTTTATAAACGGGTGCTTGCGTAGAATAGAAGGACTGAAATGGTATGACTAAGTCACAAATGTGGAATTGACGACAAGAACCAGACAAGTGCCAGTGGAACAAGAGCTGAGAAGACGCTGGCGATGGATAGGATACACATTGAGGAAACCTGTTGATAGCATTACAAGGCAGTCCTTGTTCTGGAATCCACAGGGAAAGAGAGGCAGAGGTAGACTAAAAAACACATGGAGAAGAGAGCTGGATACAGAGGTGAAAATGATGAGGAAAACATGAAAAGAACTTGCGCGGATGGCACAGGACAGGAAGACTTGGCATGTATTTATTGAAGGCCTATGCTCCATGGGGAGCTAAAGGGTATTGATTGATTGATACACATTGTCTCAAAATATATTGTGTTATCTGTATTACCTCAGATATTGTAAGTTGTCTGTTGCTCTGTAATCTTATTTCTTATTGTTTCATGGTATCTGTTTTGTCTCATATTTTATATTGTCTCATCTTATTGCGTATTGTTTCATGTTATCATTATTATCTATTATCATCATGCTCAGGAATGTAAATACCTGGACTTGTCTCAGAATAGCATCACTTACTTTAAAGAGGCAGTTTGGAGAATTCTGTTTCTGACTGATGACAGCCATTTTCTGTCAGTTTGTTATTTAAAAGATAGCTGTATACAGCTCCATTCTTGACTTATGGATGCGAGTCCTGGGCAATGACTACAACCCACAAAAGCCAGCTCCAAGCCTCAAAAATGAGGTATCTGAGGAAGGTAGTTGAAGTAACAAGATGAGACATGGCCTGCAACCAGATGATATGGCAAGGCCTCAAAACCCAGCCCCTGCAGACCCTAGTAGAACAGTCCCAACTGAGATGGTTGGGTCATGTCTGCAGAATGGGAGAAAATCGGCTACCACAACAAGTATGGGAAACTAAGAGCCAGGGATCCAGACCTTTAGGATGACCCAGAGTCTGCTGAGAGGACAATATTAGACAATCTCTGAAGAACCGAGGACTAGACTGGAACCAGGCCAGGAGGAAGACAGCCAATAGGATAGTATGGTACTCTCTCTGGCAAACCTCTACACCCCAGAGTAGAAGAGGAACGACTAAGTAAGTTAGTTGTTATTTAAGCTAAGGCCTTTCTGTCACCTTAAGAGCAGTCATTTCCTCTGGGTCTTTCTTACTGTTTACAAGGAAGCCTGTATTCTGTTGTATACATGTCACATATTGTTTATATTATGTCCATTGACTCTTATATAGTGGAAAACAACTAAAATGGAGATAGTTTACGTTTATACCAAGAAACGGTCAGAGTTTGGCCGACAGTGTAACTTCTCAGACAGACTGGCAGAGCTGCATGTGGACATTGCACCAGATGACAGTGTTTTACAAGACTTCATCGACCGGGATCCAGTGGATATTGGTATTCAAAGTGTCCAAGAAATGTCAGAGCATGAGGTGAGTTACTTTCTTGTATTCTGCTTATTTACTTATTTGACTTCTTGTTTCCACATATGTTGTTAAGAATAGTGGGGAGAATCAGTTTTTATTCTTAAAAGTTAGTTGCTTATCCTTTACAGGACGTGGCAATCAACCCCAGCTTTTATTGGCTGTTTGTGATTTTTCTAGGCAATTTTTTTCATTCAGTAGTTTGCCATTGCTTTCTGAATGGTACGGCGCTTATACCATTGTTAAAAATCCACACAAAGCGATCTGCTACCAAACCGCCTGCAGCAGGTTTCGAACCTGGTATATCTGGATTATGAAACTGCGTTCATATCCATTAGGCCACAGACGCCGACGTCAGTAATAGTCAGTAGCATGTCATATTTCTTCAGGATATCTTTAACATTATCTGTCCCCTGTACTCTCTTGTCTGTAGTCATATCTTCTGCTACTGGAGGTTTGTGCTTAAAGTGATTTGGCTGCATTTTGTTGATATCTCCTTACCATTTTATTGTCTATCTCTCACTAATGCATGATTTTGATCTTAGTTCTTTCCTCAATATATCTCTTCAGTGCTGCAGGACACTCTATTCAATGCTACAAGACACTATTCAGTGCTGGAGGACACTCTCTTCAGTGCTGCAGGACACTTTCTTCAATGCTGCAGGACACTCTCTTCAATGCTGCAGGACACTATTCAATGCTGCAGGACACTCTATTCAATGCTGCAGGACACTCTATTCAATGCAACTGAAAACTATAAGTGTTCAACAGTGTGGTCTTCTGGCATTTGTGAGTTTTGAGTTTCAGAAAGAGGAAAATTATGAATGGCAAGCTGTGTTTTAAACACAGAAGTACATTTTAATCTGCCATGTGTTGACGGGCATTGACAGAACCGATAGTTACTGTTCACATGTCGTCTAAATGTCAATAAGTGTGGTAAAGGATAAAAGTGGGACTCTAAATGTTGTGTTTTCTTGCTACACTTATTTAAGCTTCTGTGGCTTGCCAGTTTTACTTGTCCTCTCGGTACTTATGCGTTAATTCACCGTCAAATTAATATTTTGGCAATTTATTACCCAATTCGAGCACCGAACTATTTCTTACATTTTTTTTCTTACAATAATTTTTTTTTTTTTTCGCCTGCGGGCGGGGTTAGTACATTTATGACTATCGCCAGCACATAATGCAGTAGAAAGGAGACCCCACCGGTAGGTAGAAGCAGAAAAGAAGGTGTACAGGCTTTCAACAAATCCAAAGAAAATGACTGCTTCTGTCCACAAACAGTTAAGATAAAAGTAATAAAGAGTCACACTAAGTCACCCTGTTATGCTCTTTCTCTCACAATTTCATGACATCAAATGAAAAGGCGCTAAAGATGGCATACATCACAAGATCATTGGTTTAACGCTCGTATTAGAAGATGACCAAAAAATGATGTACATATTTATTGGCGCGGGGCCCTAAAAGAAAGGGGCTCGTAGCATATGCTACTTTTGCTACTACGTTAATCCGGCTCTGATTAGGTAAATATTTGACAAGGATCAGTGCATAGTGAGGGAGGGGACCAACTCCCCACCCAGCTCTCTCCACCCAGCCCTCCACACCCAGCGGTGAAAACAAATAATGGCTTTCTTGCCAGGGTATAGTTTTGTTGGTTTTGTGGGCCCTAAACAGGACAGTGGTGCAGTTTTGTGGGCCCTGAAAAGGACTGTGGTAGGTGCAGTTTTGTGGGTTTTGTGGGCCCTGAATAGGACCATGGTAGGTGCAGTTTTGTGGGCCCTGAATAGGACCGTGGTAGATGCAGTTTGTGGGCCCTGAATAGGACCGTGTTTTTTTGTAATCCGGAAAAAATACAACTTACTCGAAATTTTTTTTTTTTTTTTTTTTTTTACACTTTTGTCTCGTTTTGGTGAGGCGCGTCCCGTTCAACCTAGTCGGTTATATTAGGGTGCATGTCCAAATATAAAAGACCCTTAAGTCTAGGGAATTGCTAGTCATCATAATCATCATCATCATCAGCTTTCAAGTCCCTATCAGAGTCAGGTACCCATTTACAGCTGGTTAGACTGATGCGTGACACTACCAAACTTTGAACCCGAAACCCGGTAACTTATTGCGGTAGTGGAGTGTTAGAGACTTCACTATACTAGGTCCAGCATCGAGAGGTGGGGCCTACCTAGCTATAAATGGGTACTTAACTTTGAGTTAGGGAAGGAAAAGACAGCGAGGAAGGAAACTGGTCTCCCCACCTCTCAATGCTGGACCTAGTATGGTGAAGTCTCTAACACTCCACTACCGCAATAAGTTACCGGGTTTCGGGTTCAAAGCTTGGTAGTGTCATGCATCAGTCTAACCAGCTTATTAATGGGTACCTGACTCTGATCTTGAGTTAGAGAAGTCAACGGCAGCGACTTCCCTTGTTTCCTGTGTACCGTTAACTCTTGTAGAACTGATTCAATACCGTTTTATTGGTTTATAAACTTAAAATACGGGGGGTTGAGGGCAGGTCTGTCATAAGCGTGTCAACTATGAATGCACAAGGAACGTTTTTTTTTTTTAACTTGCCCTCCCAAATTACAATGTGAAATCAACCTTTTTCAGTCAAGAAAAAGTACGGTTCTCAGTTTGGGTAATAAATTTCCACAATTTGATTTTAGCGGTGAAATAACGCACAAGAACCGTCCTCTCTAATAATAGAGTTTACTCTTGCATTTTCTCTTTCTTTTTTTTTCATTGGTGGTTGACACATACATCTTCTGCAAATTTTCTTCAATAAAACCCTGAGAAATAGAGTCTAGAAAATCTATAAATACATTTAAGTTTTCATTATTTGAATACTCGTGTATTTAGGTAAACAAATCTGTCACATCTTATTATCAGCACTAAGGAGCATTTGTCAGAATTAATCATTCACCCTCAGGGAGCATTAGCCATATCTCATCATCAGCTCTAGAGGAACATTAGTCATATCTCATCATCAGCTCTAGAGGAACATTAGTCATATCTCATCATCAGCTCTAGAGGAACATTAGTCATATCTCATCATCAGCTCTAGAGGAACATTAGTCATATCTCATCATCAGCTCTAGATGAACATTAGCCATATCTCATCATCAGCTCTAGAGGAACATTAGTCATATCTCATCATCAGCTCTAGAGGAGCATTAGTCATATCTCATCATCAGCTCTAGAGGAACATTAATCATATCTCATCATCAGCTCTCGAGGAACATTAGTCATATCTCATCATCAGCTCTAGAGGAACATTAATCATATCTTATCACCAGCTCTAGAGGAACATTCATCATATCTCATCATCAACTCTAGGAACATTAGTCACATATCATCATCTGCTCTAGAGGAGCATTAGTCATATCTCATCATCAGCTCTAGAGGAGCATTAGTCATATCTCATCATCAGCTCTAGAGGAGCATTAGTCATATCTCATCATCAGCTCTAGAGGAACATTAATCATATCTCATCATCAGTTCTAGAGGAACATTAATCAAATCTCATCATCAGCTTTAGAGGAACATTAATCGTATCTCATCATCAGCTCTAGAGGAATATTAGTCATATCTCATCATCAGCTCTAGAGGAACATTAATCATCTCATCATCAGCTTTAGAGGAACATTAATCATATCTCATCATCAGCTCTAGAGGAACATTAATCATATCTCATCATCAAATCTAGGAACATTAATCATATCTAATCATCAGTTCAAGAGGAACATTAATCATATCACATCATCAGATCTAGAGGAACATTAGTCATATCTCATCATCTGCTTTAGAGGAACATTATTCATATCTCATCATCCATTCTAGAGAAACATTAGTAATATCTCACCATCCACTCTATAGGTGACTTAAATCCTGTACAGCCTATCTCCACATTGTTCACTCATCAGCACTAATTTAGGATTATTTAGTTTATTCATGAACGTGTATTGACATTGGCAAGATTGTCATGAAACAAGATGAGGTATAAACTTTGGATTTTATAGTGCTGAAAGCAACTGGGCATTCATGACTCAATAAATGATCAATATAATTGTTTATACACTTGCAGACAAGTTATGTCCTTGTCACGTAGCGTTGGATGGATAAGAATTTATTTAGAGGAAATAATAGATCTGATTGTGGAAGATCTGGCTCAAGGAATTCCTGCTGGGTTTTCCACCACTGAAGGGAGACAAAGAGGGTAAATTCTCCTAACTAGACAGGTCTGGAAAAGATTGTAAGGAGATATTTGGTCTCTCGCTACCGTCGTCCCCTTCTCAGTTATCTATTATTATTATTATCCTCAATTACTGGGTTTATATTTAGATTTTACGAGCCCCCCCTCCCTTATAAAGGAAGATAAACATCAGACAATATGTAACATCTAACAGAAGGAACAAAGCATGGGGTACAGTATATACACCCAATTGGTTTATTGCAACTAAAATGAATAGATGGTGAATGATAGTATTGTCGATGGAATTAGTGTCTGCTGTATGTACTATGTGTCTCACAATTCAAGTGTGTTTCATCATGGATGACTAAAATATGCATTGATTTAGTGAGTTCCCTTTTGAATGGAACTTAGCTTTTCAGCCCCCGGCTGATAGTGAAGCGTGGTTAGTTCTCCGGTCTCCTGACGTTGCCCCAGGTAGGTCTTGAATGGTTCGGATTTGCCTTCTCTGTGCTCGACTCCGTATTCTGCTCTGAGATTGGACTGTCGTGCAAGGCTCCACCATAGACTGAAGACAAATACGACGGCTTCATTAATTTTCTAGCTTTAGGAAGCAGTCTTTCCCTAAGCCGTCCGTCTGCCAGTCATCTCAGATTTTAGTCTCTAACATCATATGTCTAGAGCCTAATCTTGAATTCAAGTTTCTCCTGTCCGTCCTTTATTATATTACTCTGCCCCAGTGGCAGTATTATAATTCTTTAGACTGATTTATCGTCAACTTAACCCGATGAATTATTATAAATGTCAGTTAAACCCACCAAATTTATCATAGAAATGTCGGCAACAGTATTCTAGTTCTGTGCCTCTAGCCTAATCGTCATGTCATTATGATGAATTTAACAAATAATTGGACATCCGTGTTTTAGAATTGTCTGACAACATTATCACACACTTCATGTCTGGTCGCATCGTCATATAATTTATAATGAATATATGTCACGGTCTGTCAACATTATCGTTAATATTAATTTCCGTTAGTCTAAGCGTCGGGTCGAAAAATACTCAAATAATATGGAAATTAATAGCTATAGATATATATATTCCCGTTATACATTATTATGAACATGTTGTACATATCCTGTGGGATCATAAAATATACCCGATCACATGTGGCTGGATGTGATCGTAAAACAAAAATATGAATAAAGTAAACATACCAATCTTGCGTCGATTTTGCAAGGTACTACACATTTCATCACATTATATTCTAGCGAGATTTCACTTACCTACTCAAAGATGGACGCTAACCCGCAATTTATACACGTGGCTTCAGTGCTTTTAATGCGAGAATTCGCCGATATCGGGATTAGTTCTAGCGATCTCGAGGTTTCCTGGGCAAGTCAAGGGACAATTCCCGGGACTTTGCAATCATGCATTGAGGATGAGAAAAAATGATGTCACGTAAATAATAATAAAAAATGAAGAGAAGATTGGGCAAGTTGTCACACAAGCCCCTCCTCAAGTTTGACGTTCCGTCCAACTCCTCTGGTCCTGTCTTCCTCTTCTTTTTCAGTTTCTCATATCTCCTCGGTTGCGTCCGGATGTCTGCTCAAAAAATCTGCCCCTACGTTGTTCCTCCCAGGTATGTATTCTATGTGAAATGAATATGGCTGCAACAGGAGTGACCATCTCATAAGCCGGGCATTAAGGTTCTTCGACGCTGCAAGAAATATCAATGGTTGGTGATCACACTGCACCGTGAACTTTTTCCCGTATAAATATGGTTGAAACTTCTGCACAGCCCATATTAGCGACAGACATTCTTGTTCGATGGTAGAGTAGTTCTGTTCAGCAGGGTTCAATTTCCTACTAGCATATGCAATGGGGAACAGAGTTGCAGAAGGTCTATCACTAGGCTGCAGGAGAGTGGCGCCTATCCCTATATTGCTAGCATCTGTTCGCAGCGTAAAGTTCAGAGTTAAGTCAGGCAGTCGCAGAATTGGCCTAGCTGTGAGTTTCTCCTTCAGCAGCGTGTAGGCATTTTCGCACTCCGCTGTCCAGGTTACTTTGTCCGGGTTCCCATTCTTGGTTAATGCGGTCAGGGGCGCACTCAGGGTATTAAAATCTTTAATATATCTCTGGTAGAAGCCACATAGAGACACAAATGATCTGACATCCTTTTTAGTCTGGGGTCGTGGGGCCCGTTGTAACTTCTCAATATTACGTGCATCTGGGAACATGCATCCATGCGAGATGGTGTGTCCCAGGAATTCTAGTTGCTCGCAGGCAATTTGACATTTTGTAGGGCGAGCGGTGAGTCCTGTTTCTCTAAGTCTTTTGAAGAGTAGGGAAACTGCATCCAGGTGCTCCTCAAAGGTGTTCGTGGCGATAAGTATGTCGTCCATGAAATTACTTATCCCAGGGTGGTTCAGGGGTTCCAGTAGCTTCCTCATCATACGAGTAAAGACGCTTGGGGCGTTGCTTAGCCCAAATGGCAATACATTAAACTCGTAATGGCCCTCAGAAGTACTAAATGCTAACATGTGTCGAATTTCCTCTTTTACCGGGATCTGGTAGTACCCTTTGCTAAGGTCTATCTTCGAAAAGTATCGCGCTCTACTCAGCTTGGTGAAAAGCTGATTCTGATCAGGTAAGGGCTCCGCTTGAAATTCCGTTACAGCGTTGAGCCTTCGGTAGTCTATGCAGAGGCGATGTTCTCCTGTGGATTTTCTAAGCAACACCACACTCGCACTATAAGGAGACTCTGATTTTGAGATAATATTTTCCTTAAGCAGGTACTCGATTTCCTCACTCAATGCCTTTGCCTTAGCATAAGGAACAGGATAGTTCTTAACTCGTACCGGGGCGAGGTCTGTTAGCTTCATATCAAATTCTATCAGGTTGGTCATGCCAGGTTTATCCGTGAGTGTACTAGTGTGTTTTCTCAACAACTGTTGCACCTGTGCCTGCTGATCCTCCGTTAAAGTTGAACTAATCTGAACATCTTGATGAGTTTCGCACTGACGAAGAGGGTATTCACAGGAGGTCAGGGGTTCTGCCTCAGTTTCCGTCGCAATAGCCAGTGTTAGGAAATGTGCTGGTTCTGCACCTGGTCTTTCATAATATCGCTTCAGCAGGTTTATGTGGTAAATTTTCTGCTTCCCCTTTATGGCAATCTTGTAATTGGTGCGCGACATTTTCTCAACAATTTTATATGGACCTCTCCACCCGATTTGCAATTTATTATTGCTACTGGGCAGGAGTAATAATACCTGTTCTTCTACTTCTAGCTCCCTATCCTTCGCAGTGCGGTTGTAGTAACGCGCATGTTTACGACGGGCACGGCGTACATTTTCCTTTGCCAGTTCCCATCCTGTTTTAAGGCGTTGGGTCAACTCATTCACGTATTGGGATGCAGAGGTGACCGTCTCATCAGCTTTATCATCTGTCCAAGTACGTAACAGTGCCTCTAAAGGTCCTTTTATAGGTCTACCAAACAGCAATGTGGCAGGAGGCATCCCAGTAGAATTGTGGGGTACTTCGCGGTAAGCAAATAGTGCTGCGGGTAAGTATTGATCCCAGCTCTCTGGTTTTTCCTGCGCAAGTTTCCGAAGGATGGAAATAAGGGTCCCGTTAAACCGCTCCACCTGGCCATTTGCCTGGGGGTGGTAGGGAGAGGTGTGGATATGTCGGGCCTGAAATATCCTAAACACTTCCTCGGTGAGTTTTCCTCGGAATTGGGAACCATTATCTGTCAGGATCTGTGACGGAAACCCTAGCCGAGTAAATATGGTGAGCAGAGCCTCAGCAACATGCTTGGAATCACAGGCGGGCATAGCGATAGCCTCTGCCCACATGGAGCAACAATCCACTAACGTGAGTATATAACTGTTTCTCTTTTTGCTACGAGTAAGTGGACCCACAATATCCACCGCTACTCGTTCGAAGGGTGTGCCCAAGATTGGCATTTCTCCCAGAGTGGCTGGGGCCGTCCAGTGTTTCGGCGCTGTCCTCTGGCACTGCGGGCATGATTTCACATATCTCTGGATATCGGCGTTGATACCTGGCCAATAATAATGACAGGAAATACGCTGAATCGTGGCACTTATGCCCATATGGCCACTAAACGGAAGGGCATGGCCCATTTCTAGGACCTGGGCTCGGTATGCTGATGGAACCACAAGTTGCCCATGTTCCTGTCCTCCATTTCCTGCTTTCCGATGCAACAGCCCATTTTTCTTGTAGAAGTCTCCCTTTTGGAGAGGAGTGTGCGCTCTCGGTAGTTTTTTGTAGCAGGGTGCTAGAGATGGATCCTCAGTTTGCGCCTTTTTTAATTCCTCAGGAAGGATGTTGGGTGGGGATTCCAACTCCGTATTCCGTTTGGCCTGTCCTCTAGTGGTGACAGCCGCCACAACCAGAGGGTGAATGGGTTCTCCCAAGAACACATACCTACACCCTAAGATCAAGGGATAAATAGGGTCGTCCAAGATCGCTGCACTGATTTCCCCAGTCACATATTTTGATTTGACCTGAATCTTGGCTATGGCCAAACGCATAGGTGCTGCACTTTTAGTAGGTCCTTGTATTTCTATAGTGTCTTCTGTCATCTGGTCAGGCTTGACTAGGGATGCACAGACAACTGCGTCGAATGCAAGGCCTGTATCATAAAGGCAGGTCACCTCTTGGTCATTTACGAGGACTGTCTCAACGACCGGGGGATGTCGGGGTTTGTCCAGAGGTTCTTCCGGTCCATTTCCCCTTGCGGCACTTTTACGTAAGCAGGCAGCATGATGAGGTGGGTTTTTCCGGTTGCACTCCTGCGTATTGTGGGTGATGGTTCTACAGTGCTTACACCATTTTTCCCCTTGCCTCTGCTGCTGGAAATTTGATCTCTGAGTAGTCTTGTAGTCTGGCTTGTCATGCTTTTTGAAGTTAGTATACGGTGGTTTCACTTGGGGGTCCATGTGTGACTGAGCTGTCTGTCTAGGTACGTAATCTGGTTGTTTCCGTCTGGGTGGTGGATTCTCTGCTAGTGCTGCCTGATATCGTTCCGCTAACTGGACTATGGATTCTAAAGTGCTGGCCCCATTCTCTGTCAGGAATCTTCTCATGTCGGAAGTCATGGTGTCCTTCAGTTGTTCGATCATGACCATTTCCTTCAGGCCTTCCCAATCATGAGTAAAATTCCCTAGGGCACCCCACTTCTCCACGTAGGAATCCAGTCTAGCGGCAAATTGAGCAAAGTTCTCTCCGACTTCCCTCCTAGAGTTACGGAACCTCTTCCTATAGGCGTCAGCATGTAGCTCATAACGAACCAATAGTGCCTTTTTCAGAGAGTCGTAGTCATCCTGTAAACCTGGAGGAAGCTTGCTATACACGTCATAAGCAGTTCCTCTAAGCCCTTGCGACAGTTTCAGGTTCCACTTGCTCTTCTCCAAACCAAACGTGGTGGCAAACTTCTCAAATTTGTCCAAATACCTATCGATCGAGTCGGCTTGTTCCGAGAAAGCTTCAAACGGAAACGTCAAGGGTCCCAAGTTCGACATGAGTGAGGATGGCAAAGGTCCTGTGCCCCCTGCGTGCAAGGAAGGCATATCATCTGACCGTGGCGATAGGTTGCCTGAGGAGGTAGATGCGGTCGCACCGGCTACCTGTTCAACTCTTTGAGCTTGTCCCTGCATCTCTAACTGCTTCATCTTCAGTGCATGCTCGCGTTCATCTCTCTCGCTTCTTTCCCTAGCGTCTACAGCTTTTATCCTCTCATCTATTTCTGCTAACTTTATTCGCTCTTCTCTTTCAGCTTTCGCTGTTTCTCGAGCGTAATACTTATCAGTCTCGACACTGACATAATTTGCAAGGTCCACCCCACTATAACCTAGATCTCGACCGGCCTCCCCTAGTGCTGCCTTAAGCTTAACTATTTCAGCCATCTTTTGCAGTTAAAGTCCACACTGAGTAAGCTAGTGCTACCTTCCAATAGTATTTCTAACAACAAGTAAATACTAATTATTTATCAGACTGCTGTAGAATGAAATTACTACAGTTATGGAGACTTAAGGTCTGTAATTCAATGAAATACAAAATCAAGAACTTAATTAAACACAACATATATAAAGGGATTCACCAATCAATGCCTGAAATTCTAGAAAAAATGTTTTCTGTCTTTCTAGAGCTCACTGTGTGAAAATACATGTGTTAAAATGGTATACTGTAATGACTGAATGAATGATACTATCCCAGAGGTATGATAAAATACATAAGTTCAAATCCCGGACTGAGACCCCAGTGTCACGTAGCGTTTAAAGGATAAGAGAATTATTTAGAGGAAATAATAGATCTGATTGTGGAAGATCTGGCTCAAGGAATTCCTGCTAGGTTTTCCACCACTGAAGGGAGACAAAGAGGGTAAATTCTCCTAACTAGACAGGTCTTGAAAAGGAAGATAAACATCAGACAATATGTAACATCTAACAGAAGGAACAAAGCATGGGGTACAGTATATACACCCAATTGGTTTATTGCAACTAAAATGAATAGATGGTGAATGATAGTATTGTCGATGGAATTAGTGTCTGCTGTATGTACTATGTGTCTCACAATTCAATTGTGTTTCATCATGGATGACTAAAATATGCATTGATTTAGTGAGTTCCCTTTTGAATGGAACTTAGCTTTTCAGCCCCCGGCTGATAGTGAAGCGTGGTTAGTTCTCCGGTCTCCTGACGTTGCCCCAGGTAGGTCTTGAATGGTTCGGATTTGCCTTCTCTGTGCTCGACTCCGTATTCTGCTCTGAGATTGGACTGTCGTGCAAGGCTCCACCATAGACTGAAGACAAATACGACGGCTTCATTAATTTTCTAGCTTTAGGAAGCAGTCTTTCCCTAAGCCGTCCGTCTGCCAGTCATCTCAGATTTTAGTCTCTAACATCATATGTCTAGAGCCTAATCTTGAATTCAAGTTTCTCCTGTCTGTCCTTTATTATATTACTCTGCCCCAGTGGCAGTATTATAATTCTTTAGACTGATTTATCGTCAACTTAACCCGATGAATTATTATAAATGTCAGTTAAACCCACCAAATTTATCATAGAAATGTCGGCAACAGTATTCTAGTTCTGTGCCTCTAGCCTAATCGTCATGTCATTATGATGAATTTAACAAATAATTGGACATCCGTGTTTTAGAATTGTCTGACAACATTATCACACACTTCATGTCTGGTCGCATCGTCATATAATTTATAATGAATATATGTCACGGTCTGTCAACATTATCGTTAATATTAATTTCCGTTAGTCTAAGCGTCGGGTCGAAAAATACTCAAATAATATGGAAATTAATAGCTTCCCGTTATACATTATTATGAACATGTTGTACATATCTCGTGGGATCATAAAATATACCCGATCACATGTGGCTGGATGTGATCGTAAAACAAAAATATGAATAAAGTAAACATACCAATCTTGCGTCGATTTTGCAAGGTACTACACATTTCATCACATTATATTCTAGCGAGATTTCACTTACCTACTCAAAGATGGACGCTAACCCGCAATTTATTCACGTGGCTTCAGTGCTTTTAATGCGAGAATTCGCCGATATCGGGATTAGTTCTAGCGATCTCGAGGTTTCCTGGGCAAGTGAAAAAATGGTTGTTGTTGTTGTTGTTTTGATGAGTTGATGGGTGGAGATCTGGCACTGAACATCTGATCATTGTTGCCTCTTCTCGTTCCATCTTGGTCTACCCTGTTCAACCTGAAAGTTGGTTATAATTGGGGTATTTAGTGTCATTTAATTTACTAATTTTGTATTCAATTTAAATAACTGTTGTCTTTTGCAGTTGCTGATTTTTATTTATATTAGTATTTGTCAATTTTATTTTCTCTTTTGTATTGTTTCTAGATAACTATTGTCCTTTACACTTTATGCTGCACCGAGTCGGAGACGCCACAGTTTTTTGTTCGATGGTATCTTTAATTCTTCTCTGACCTGGCATGTCCTCGTTGGTTCTTTCAGCAGTTTGAACGCATGTCTGCCTTTTCTACTTTCCTTCCATGTTGTCTTCCATTCCTCGTTTATAGTTTCCTTCACTTGGCTCTTGATCTCTGACCTCCCCAGTCCTGCTTTTATATTGTTTTTACTTGTTCTTCCCTTCTTGGCGTTCTGGTCTGCCAACTCGTTGCCAGCTATACCTATGTGTGCTGGAACCCACACTAGCCTCACACTACATCCTCTGTTCTCTAGTGATGTATTAATTGCTAGAATTTCTTCCTTTATGTCTGGCCGGCTACATTTACCTGGGTGTTCTAGTGCTTGTAGTGATGATAGTGAGTCTGTAAATATCGTAACAGCTTCTGGTGGGTTATCTTCGATTATTTCTAGACTTTTAAGAATTGCTACCATCTCTGCAGTAAAAATCGATGCCCCTTCCGTTACACTGTAGCTCTTTTTTATTCCCCATTGTGGTATTACAACTCCGGCACCTAGTTGCCCACTATCACCCTTGGATCCATCAGTGTAGACGGCCAGACTTTGTTTAGTTAGTTGCTCTATGAACTTTCTACTTATCATTTTGGCTTCCTTATCTTCTATGTTTTGTTTGATCTTTTCAGTAAGTGAGTAGTCTATGATTGGTGTTTTTAGTTCCCATGGTGGTATTTTGCTTCTGTATTTATTACTATTTTCAATTGTGTTTGATAGTTCTTTGAACTGCATTAGGTCTTCTATAGTTCTCCACCCTGTTGGATATCTATCTTTATTTAAGGGGACGTCCCATACACTTGGTTGGTTTTTGACAAATGCTTTATGTGCTGGGTGGGTCACTTCTTGTGCTACTTTACTCCAATAATTTAATCTCAGTTCTTTCCGTCTTAGACCAAGGGGAGGTATGCCGAGAGCTACTTCTAGAGCTTCTACTGGTGTCGATATAAATGCACCTGTAATGGTTCTCATGGCTGCATTTTGAATCCTGTCCAGTTTTGCTTTGTTAGAAGCTGCAGCTGAGTCATAGACTATGCTGGCATAATCCAGTTTCCCCCTGATGAAGGATTTGTAGAACATAAGCATTATTTTATTGCTGGCTCCCCATCCATTACCTTTTACAATCCTTAGTATATTTAGGGGTCCCCTACAGCTTTCTACCAAATTGTCTATATGTTTATTATAGTTTAGTTGTTTATCTAAAGTTATGCCCAGAAATCTTGTTGTTGAGGAGGTACATATTTTCTGTCCTTTAATGGTTATATTGATTTTGTTATTTTTTTTAAAATTTCCTTTGCTGAAAATCATACCTACTGTTTTGTTTACATTAATTTGGAAGCCCCAACTTTTCATCCACTCTGAAACTTTGTCTATTTGATTTTGAAGTTTTTTGTAAACATGGTCCAAGTTTTTTCCAGATCGCCAAATGGCACAGTCATCTGCAAATTGTGATACTGCATTCTTTATGTCATTAAATTCATCTGCTAAATCATTTACAGCTATAGTGAAAATTGAAGGAGAGATCACTGATCCTTGAGGAATCCCATTCTGTTGTTCATATATTTCTGACCTATCATTATTCACCTGTACAGCAAAATACCTGTCCTGTAAAAAGTTTTCTAGATACCTATAGGTTTTACCAGTAATGCCAATCTTTTTCATTTTGTAAAGAGCTCCATCTCGCCAGCATTCATCATATGCTCTAGCTACATCTAGGAAGACTGCCACTGTTTTCTCTTTCCTCTTGAACCCTAGCTTTACATCATGTTCTAATCTTACAAGCTGGTCTACTGTACTTCTGTCTGCTCTAAACCCTGACTGGTTTGGGCTATATAACTGGTTTTTTTCTAGGTAGAATTTAACTCTTTTATTCACAACAGTTTCCAGTATTTTACCTAGTTGTGATGTTAAGGAGATAGGCCTATATGAACTTACATCATGGGCTTCCTTATTGGGTTTTAGAATGGGTACTATCATAGCTACTTTCCATGCTTTTGGTATCTTTCCTAAGTTCCAGATTTTGTTATAAAGTGAAGTTATTATGTTTATAGTTCTTTTGGGTACTTTCTTAAGGATTTCATAACTAAGTATATCTTGCCCTGAGGCAGTATTAGATTTATCTTTTATTGCATTAGTTACTTCTTCCTCTGTTATATCAGCATCTAAATAGTTTGTTTCATCTATCTGGTCTGGTAGTTCTTTTAAAAAACTGTATCCTAAGTCTTTCTCTTCTCTCATTTTCTTCCTGTCCAAGGCTACTTTTTGCACTGACTTTATAGAAATACTCGGCAAGGGCATTAGCTTTTTCTTTATCTGTTTCTGCTCTCTTTGGTAGTTTGATTGTTGGCATTATTGTTTTCTTATTGTTCCCTTTGATTGCCTTAAGCTTTTTCCATACTTCTCTAATTTGAGTGCTGGGTTTAAGTGACTGACAAAACTCCTTCCAGTTAGTTTCTTTGGCTTTGAATATTATTCTGTTAGATTCATTCCTAATAAGTTTATACTTATCATAGTTTTCTTCTGTTCTGTTATTTCTATATTTTTGTAAGGCCCTTTTTCTTCTCTCATGAATTTCTGCACAGCTTTTATTCCACCAGGCAACTGGTTCTTTATTCCATTGAGTTTCTCTTTTCTTATTAATGTTATTTATTGATTTAAGGTGTTGTGGCATATTTTTATTTGGTATATACTTTATTGCTATACCTGTCAACCTCCTGAGACAAAAATCTGTACGCTGGACCCAAAAAATCCTTACAAACACCCAAAAATCCTTACGCAAAAAATATATTAATAAATTATATGCAATACAGTTTTAAAATGAGAAATGACATATACAAATCTATTAGCATTTGAATTATTGTGATATTATTATTATTATTATTGAATTATTGTGATATAAAACATGCTAATAGCCTCAAACTGTTCTTTACATATAAAAAACTAAGTGATCATGATGTACACTGTTCTTTCGATGTAGTGTTTTGTATTATAATCAACACATGCACTTTTAGCACTTTGCAGAATTGCATTTGTGGGCTTAAAGTCTGCACAGCATGTATCAATGTTAATCTTACACTGTAAAATAGAAGTGAGTGTGTCCGCATTCATGGACCTCCTGCAGTCTGTGTGGATTTTTTTCATCATTGAAAATGATCTTTCGCAGTCAGCATTGCTGTGAGGGAGTATCAGCAGTCGCTGAATGATGACTTTCAAATTAGGGAAGCGGATGGCACCAGTACTAGTTTTCTGGTCAACAACTTCCAGCCAATAGCTACAGTAGCTCTTTTTCTGACCACTATCTGTTAGTAGAGGCACACACACATCAGACAACATACAGTAGTCATCGAACTCATCTTTCAGTGCTTCCTGATCAAGATCTTGGGCAAAAGCATCTGCCAATGTGCAGATGTTTGGATACCTGAGATTATCTTTAGTGCTTGGATCTAGCACTTTTAAGTCCTTTAGAACCTGGTTGTCAAAGGGAAATTTATCAGTAATTTTTTTTAACCACTGATGTGTAAAAATTTCTGACATCCTCAAAAAATGAACTCTTTACTCCACTATCAAGCTCCATTTCTTCGATAAATGCTCTGTTCGAGAGGCCAATTGCCAGTATGCTGTCATCATGCTGCACCCCACGATCACTAAATTTGATATGCCTCAAGTCAACAACCTGTTTAACATACTTCATCTCCACAAATTTAACTAAAAATTTTCTAAGCAATCTGTCCATCTCCTCCATCATGCCACCAATCTGCGACTCATCTGTTTGAAAGAGTTTATTAAACTCATTTAACAGTGGCAGAATGAAACTCAGAAAATGAAGGGTCAGCTGGGTTAGTGGTGCTTTTAAAAGTTTATGGATGTTTTGGACTCTGCCAGGCTTTTCAACATCATTGTGGCTTTCAAAATAAGATGAGAGAGCTGTATACTGGTTAATAATTCTATCCACTACCTTCTGCAATGACAGCCAGCGAGTCTGACAATGTTTAAGAATATTCAGGTCATCTGCTTCTGTGAATAGTTGGAACTCCTTATAAGCCTTTCGTCGTTTTGAGCTGTGCTCAAAATGATAGTACATGTCTAACAAAAGGTCTTCTACTGGCACAGTCAACTGTTTGATTCCATCTTGTGCACATAAATTTGCAAGGTGGCAAATGCACCCAATACTAAAAACATAAGGGTTCCTCTGCTTGATCCTAGTAAGTACTGAGTTTGATTTCCCCACCATGACATTGCAGTTGTCACTAGCAAAGCCGATGCAATTTTTCCATGGAATATGAAATTTTGTGAACAGATTACACTGACAAACAACATTTTTCTTTCTTATATAAGAATAAGTGTTCTTAGGTCAGTTTCTTGCGCTGATTTCAAATTTGAAATCCGTTTATCTCTATCACGTCGGGTTCTTAAGATATTTGTGAATAAATATATTTTTGGGAAACCGTTATTTGCTCCGTTTCATTTTTACTATATAACTTTTTAAAAATTAATAAAATGCAAAATAATTCTACTTCTTATACTGCTAAAAGATGCATGACATATGTTACGTTTATATTTCAAATAGTTACTGTATTTTGAAATAATTCTGAGTGAAATATGGCTTCTAGAAGTTGTAGAAATTCGGCTGATCTGTTCTGTTACGTGTGCGGATATTTTACCGATCGTGTTCACCAGAAAAACTTTACACCATTGCTAAAGAAAGCATATGAACTTTATTTTGATTCGAAAGTTGATGATGCAAATAAATCTTGGAAGCCAAATGCAGTTTGTTCGACTTGTGCAAATACATTGGCAGGTTGGTTACGAAAATCGCCGAAACATAAGTCGATGCCTTTTGGAGTGCCAGTAATATGGCGTGAACCGACAAATCACGCTACTGATTGTTACTTCTGCTTGACAAATATCTATGGTTTCACTTTTAAAACTAGAAAGTCTGTGGTTTATCCAAATATTGAATCGGTTTCGAAACCAGTGCCTCATGATCCAATCACGTGTCCGATCCCAGTTCCACCAGAACAATATCCGTTGGACGTGAATGAACCATCAGAAAGTGATAGTTTACCTGCTTTAGAAACTAATTCTGACTCGGATTATAAACCGGTGAATGATGGTGTTCGCTTAATTAACCATTCAGAACTTTCAGATCTAATACGTGATCTCGCTCTCACCAAAGGACAAGCGGAATTACTCGGTTCGCGACTCAAAGAATGGAATCTTTTAGCGCCCAATACTCCGATATCTAAATTTCGTCATAGACACAGAGAACTTGTTCAATACTTTGAGATGGATGATGACATTTGCTATTGCAAAGATGTAAAAGGTCTAATGGTGCACCTCGGTCATGAGCACATAGTCAACAAATGGCGACTTTTCATCCACTCTTCCAAGACTAGTCTAAAAGCCGTGTTATTGCATAATGGAAATTTATTTTCATCAATTCCAGTCGCCTACTCTGTTCATATGAAAGAAACTTATGACAATATGGCTATACTTTTGGCAAAAATAAAGTACAATGACTACCAATGGCGGATTTGTGGAGACCTAAAGGTCATTGCAATTCTCACGGGCATGCAGACTGGGTATACTAAATTTTGTTGCTTCATATGTGAATGGGACAGCCGGAACAGACAGGAACATTATGCAAGAAAGGTGTGGCCTATCAGGGATCGTATGCAGCTCGGGCATAAAAATGTAATACACGAGCCATTAGTTAACAAAGACAGCATCATTTTACCACCGTTACATATAAAGTTGGGGCTCATGAAGAATTTCGTAAAAGCGTTAGATAAAACGAGCAAAGCTTTCACTTATCTTCGAGAAAAGTTTCCGCAAATTAGCGATGCAAAGATAAAGGAAGGTATCTTTGTAAGACCTCAGATTAGGAAAGTTATTGCAGACAAACAATTCGAGAACTTGTTACATGGTAGTGAACTTCGCGCATGGATGGTATTCAAATTGATCGTCGATAACTTTCTGGGAAATCACAAATCTGTCGACTATGTGCATATTGTTAAGCAGTGCATAGATGCATACAGAATTATGGGCTGTAACATGTCCCTCAAAATCCATTTGCTCGATTCGCATCTTGACTTTTTCCCTGACAACCTTGGCGAAGTCAGCGATGAACATGGAGAACGATTCCATCAAGATATCGCCATAATGGAGTCACGTTATCAAGGACGGTGGAGTGTGACCATGCTTGCCGATTATTGTTGGATGCTTCATCGCGATGTACCACATGCCATTCACCGACGAAAGTCGACTGCAAAGAAATTCAAGCCTACATAACTGTTATACTTCTTGTACAAATGATGTTGTAATACTGTTATGCGTTGTTAAAAAACTTCAATTGCGTATTTCTAGAGATCCCGACCTGATAGAGAAAAACGGTTTGCAGATTTAAAAACAGTGCATTAAAATTGACCAGAAAAACATAGAAATGTTAGAGAAAGAAAAAAAAAATTTTTTTTTGTTAGCCAGTGTTATCAACATCACTGAATATCGCCTCACTGGTTCCACCACTGCATACAGGCATGTCCAACAATCTCGTTCTTGGTCCCAATCCTTCTTCAAAAACTCTCACCATAATAGCTAACCGCTTCTCTGTTTTCTTGTCATTTGATTCATCAACCATTAATGAGAAGGGTGTTTCCCTGCACAGCTTTATCACTGGTTCTGTTGCAGATGGAGCCAGGCAGTTTTTAATGATAAGTGTTGTCTTTGTCCTCTTCGACTGGAACTTTCTGGCAATATCACTGTCAGGAAACATTACAGGCGCCAAGTCACAAAAGTGATCAGCAACAGATGCAGTTAAGTTATGCTGGGCAATGAAATTGGCAAATAAAACTTCAGCCCTTATAATGCCACCCTCTTCCTGCTTTGGCTGAGCAAAAAAGGTCTTAATAGATGCTCCCTTCTTCATTGCAAACATTTGTTCATGCAATTTCGATTTAAAATGTACTTTCAGATCATATAATCCTGAAGCTACTACTTTAATATCTTTGCTGCATAATCTACAAAAAGCATGGGTTGATCCTAACTTGGATGCATCTACAATACTGTAGTGGGTTTGATGGTATTGTATGATGGTGATATTACTAAATGTAATGTATGAGGCCAGCTGTGAAGGCTCCTGAGATAAAATGTAGTTGTGAATTGTCAGAAGGCCTTTCTTGCTACCACTACGACCTCACACTCAATTTTTTTTCTTAATGAATGTAGCTATGTAAAATGTCTAGGGTAATGATATGTAATGTGGTGTGATAGTTATGGATACACCCACAGATATTTAAGCAGACTAATAATATTTAACAAATATTATAATACACTGAACTAACTCAAGAGTGTAAAATTTTTGATAGAATTATATTACATTTATTTGTTCTGGATCAAGTTTTATGTTGACCAGAACTTTTTTTAAAAAAAAGGATTTAAAAATTATGAAAGAAATGCATGGAATGTTACATAATAAATGCAAGAGTATACATATATAAGTACTAGACTAGTTAGTTTTATTAAAATGTTCTAGTAGTCATCTACTTGGGAGGATAGTTAATGCTTGTGCTGTTGGGGTGGCCTCATCACACCTGTCTATATTGACTACACAGTGTCCAGTAAATTACAGGAATTTTATGGGGTATTAGTAACTAAAAGACGTTGGTGAACTTCCAGCAGACCAGAGGCTCACTCAACTTGCATATGTAGCTCTGGTGCTGAAATCTGGTGGTCCCACCTCTCCGTGCTGGCGGGCAATAATAGTGGTCTCTGTCACAACGTACTGCACAGATACACTCGAGTAAAATCACCAACTGAATGGACACCGCCTTGTTGACAACTGAAACTCACAGCTCTGCAATCAAAGTATTGGCTATGTGTCAAAATTCTATTCTCTACCCACGTCTGGACACACAACACGGACACAACAACCACATCATACAGACAGGTCAGATCTCTCTGACCAAACAGCACATTTACCATGGTGGTTTTACATCAGATAGGTCCTCCCAGACTATAGATTCTGAAAAATATTTATTAGTTTCCTTCCCTAAAAGTGGATAGGTAATATGTTTCATTATTCTCAACACTTGATCTGTCTTTCCTAACCCTTGCTGGAGTTTATGTATATTGTTGGTCCCTAGACCCTGACTTGGGCGGGGGGTCTAGAGCAAATCCCTACTTGTGTGTAAGGCTAGATTATGATATGGCAGTATCAAATCACTCGAACATTAAACAATATTCAAAATATACAAAGAAATAATTTCAATCTTACCAGATTATGAATAAAGAACACAGAAATGCTAGCAAAACTCAGCTGAGCTGCTGGCTGTAGTATGGCGTCCCTGAACTTATTTCACTTTCTTTCATTTGGAAATCACCACACTTTAAAATACTGTGTCTATCATCGAACAACTATTGAGGAATGGCCCCACTTGCGCGTCTGAGCGCCGATAAAATGATTGTCTGTGGCCAATCACTGCCTAGGTTTATTTCAAATTCAAATTTCCTACCCTAAAGTCATTTCAGTCATGCTTCAGTCAAGTATGGATGTTTATCTGTTAGTCTGTCCGTCTCTACTTGTTTTTTTCAAAAACGTACTTGATTTTTGAACCAACCTTTCTCTCCCCTCCAAAATTTTGTCGTTAAAAGTTATATTTAGACACAGCTCCCACCAATGTCCCTTCGCTTCCCTACTAAGTAGATTTGAACACCTGCGTCTCAAGGTCGTGTTTTTTTGTGCAAATAGCGATACTTTTTATTCCATACAGTCTGTCGCTGATGTGAACAACACTGTCTTTTGTCATTATCTTCAATATTATCTATCCATCTGTAAAATTAAGAACATATTAGTTCACTGCTCAGAATGGGCCATCCGGCCAGCTAATTTTTATATTCCTAACATTAATATTACGAAAAAGTTACTTTTTAATTTTTGTAATATTCCAAACATCTGCGTTCTGCCGCTGAATTCAAATCAAAGGCTTGGTATCGCAAAAGCGACCAATAAATGACTGTGGCGTAACATATCCAAGGTCCCTTCTGTCGAGTTCCTTACTTTATGTCAACTTGGGAAACGTGACTTTTCTCCGTTTCCCCCCCAATTGCGTCTCCTTAGCCTTTCTAGTCTCACGCAATCTTTCCAGTCATATTTTTTCCTTTTTTATCCGCCGTTCCCCTCCTGTCTAGCAAGTCAATTTTTATGGAGGGTGATGACCCGCGGTCTGGGCGATCATGTACTATCAGCAGCCTACGCATTATGTTTTTATCCTTACATGTTATCTTTGGAGGTATTTTACCGTTGTATCTCTGTCAATTTCACTACACATCTCCCCACTTGAAAACATGCCTATGGCAAGTTCCAAAACCAGCGATACACATAGGTAAAATTACTCCTCACGTCTGCCGCTACTCTAATTAGGCAGTTTGAGAATCGGCTTGCTAGTGAGTTTTTCCTTTAACTCTTGGAACGCTAGTTCACATTGTGCAGTCCAAATAATTTTATCTGGAAGTCCCTTGCGAGTCAGATCAGTCAGAGGAGCACAAATAGCGTTAAAATTCTTGATGTATTTCTGATAAAATCCGCATAACGACACAAATGATCGCACATCCTTTTTTGTTTGCGGCCTAGGTGCTCTCTGCAGTTTTTCCAAGTTCTTAGGATCAGGGGTCATATTACCCTGATATACAGTGTGTCCCAAGAATTCCAACTCTTTGCATCCAATACAACATTTTGTTGGCCTAGCAGTTAAGTTCGCCTCCCGAAGTCTATCAAACAACATCTCCAGAGCTTCAATGTGTTCTTCAAATGTCTCTGTGGCGACGAGAATATCATCCATGAAATTCGTGATACATGGGTTATTCAGGGGATCCAACAATTTGCGCATCATCCTTGAAAACACACTCGGAGCATTTTTCAGTCCGAATGGTAGCATATTGAATTCATAATGTCCATCCGAAGTGCTAAAAGCCAAATAAGGTCTCACTTCAGGCTTCACTGGGATCTGGTAATAGCCTTTACTAAGATCCACCTTTGAAAAGTATTTTGCCTTGTTCAGTCTGGCAAATAACTGTTTTGTGTCTGGTAATGGATCCACTTGTCCTTCTGTGACAGCATTCAGTTTCCTGTAATCTATGCACAGTCTGTGTTCCCCAGACGGTTTTCTCAACAAAACGACACTAGAACTAAAAGATGATTCACTGTGCGAAATAATCCCCTCCTTCAACAAATACTCTATTTCTTCCTTCCATGCCTTCTCCTTCGCGAACGGAATAGAATAGGCTCTCATACAGATTGGGTTTGAGTCTACCAGTTTCATGTCATACTGTAGCAAATTTGTATGGCCTGGTTTATCTGTTAATACATCTGTATGTTCCTCCAGAACCTGTTGAACTCTCTCCCTCTGGTTTTTAGTCAGGTGCTTACTGACTTTTACCTGTGCTGCGGTTTCACAAGGATGTAATGGGTATTCATGTGAGGTGAGTGGTTCTTTTTGCATCTGGGTTGCAATAGCCAAGGTCAATAAGGGGGTGCTTTCCTGGAGTGGTCTGTCCAGATACTTCTTTAACAGGTTTACATGATAAACTTTCTCCTTCCCCTTTTTGTCAATTTTATAGTTTGTTCTAGACACCTTCTCTAGAACCGTATATGGACCTTGCCAACCAATTTGTAATTTATTCTGGCTTCCGGGTAGTAGAAGCAGCACCTTCTCTCCGACTGCCAGTTCCCTGTCCTTTGCCTTCCTATTAAAATATGCTGCATGTTTCTTCCTGGCTTGCTTCAAATTATCATTTGCCAGTTTCCATCCAGCTTTCAAACGAGTGGTCAGTTCGTTCACGTATTGATACGATGAGGTAACAGTCTCTTCCGCCTTCTCATCTGTCCAGGTCCTTAATAGAGCTTCTAATGGACCTTTTATTGGCCTCCCAAATAGCAGAGTTGCGGGAGCCATCCCGGTTGAACTATGTGGTACCTCCCGGTACGCAAACAATGCGGCGGGCAGGAATTGATCCCACAGATCCGGTTTTTCGTGTGCCAGCTTTCTCAGGATAGAAATGAGAGTCCCGTTGAACCTCTCTACCTGGCCGTTCCCTTGTGGATGGTACGGACTACAATGAAAGTGTCTGGCTTGAAATAGCTTAAAAACTTCTTCCGTTAGTTTCCCCTTGAACTGAGAACCATTATCCGTCAAGATTTGATGCGGGAATCCTAATCGGGTAAATATTGTAAGTAGTGCCTCTGCTACATGTTTTGAATCAATTGATGGCAGGGCTACCGCCTCTCCCCACATAGAACAAGTGTCCACCAGAGTAAGGATGTAACTGTTCCTCCTCTTGGTCCGAGTGAGAGGTCCTACAATATCCACTGCAACCCTCTCAAAAGGTGTTCCCACTATGGGCATTTCCCCTAGAGTTGCAGGAGCAGTCCAGTGCTTTGGAGCTACCCTTTGACATTCTGGGCAGGATTTGACATATCTTTTTATATCCTCCGTTATCCCTGGCCAGAAGTAATGACAAGCTATATGCTGTCCTGTGGCGCTGATCCCCATGTGACCACTGAAGGGAATCGCATGCCCGAGTTCCATCACTTTATCTCTATATGAAGTGGGAAGAACCAGCTGGTTGTGACCATTTGTTCCAGTTCCGGCCTTCCTGTATAAGAGTTTGTTCTTCATGAAATATTCCCCCTTGCTCGGAGGTGTGTGGCATTTGGGCAATTTTTTTAAAACAGGGCTTGAGTGTCCTATCCTCAGCCTGCGCCTTCCTCATCTCCTCTGGATGAGCATTTATAGGTTCACCTTCTTCCTCCTTCTTCTGTGACCTGGTCTGCACTGTCGCCATGATCACAGGTTTCTCGGGATTCCCCAAGAAGACGTATCTACACCCCAATATCAGAGGGTAGATTGGTTCATCTATCACTGCTGCTCTGATTTCTCCTTCCACATAGCGAGTTTTCACCGTTATCCTTGCGATGGGAAGTGTCATGAGTGGTATGTCCTTAGTCGCCCCTTGTATTTCCACTGTTTCTGTGGTATACTGACTTGGGTCCACTAGGCTAGACTTCACAACTGAATCATAATCCAAACCTGTATCATAAAGGCACCTTATGGTGACCCCATTACAAATAACATCCTCACAAACTGGGGGGTGATAAGGTTCCTGTTGTCCATTAGGATTAACCTTTAATCTTCGCGTCCCCGACTTCATTGCAGCAATGTTTGAAGGTTTCCTTCTACAAAATTCGGTGTTATGGTTATCCTTCTTGCACCATTTACACCATCTTTTTCCTTGGTTCAACGGTTTTCTTTCATTGAACTTTTGGTCATTGAACTGTGAGTTTCTGTCGCGATAGTCATTTCTTGGCCGCTCAAAGTTTGTCCTACCTTTATTTCCCTGCTCTCTATTATCAAATTTATTAAATTGCTGTGGAGCTTTAAAATTGTCTATGTGCTTCTTTTTAGCACCACTTACCTCTGCCTGAGCTGCCTGATACCTCTCAGCAACATTTAAAATTTCCCCCAACTTCTCTGCACCTTGTTCCATGAGAAATTTTCTCATGTCTGGAGCCATGGACTCTCTCAATTGCTCAATCATGATCATTTCTTTAAGATCTTGGGTCTTCCCCAGAGCCGTCCATTTCTCCAAATAGGTTTCTAGTCTAGCAGAGAATTGGTGGTATGTTTCCCCAGACAACAGTTTGGCATTTCTAAATTTCTTACGATAAAATTCACCATTCTTCTCGTACCTTAATAACAAAGCCTGCTTTAACATGTCATAATTGTCTTGGTCTTCCCTGTTCATTTTGGCAAATACTTCATAAGAAGTACCTCTCAATCCCTGTGATAGCTTTAAACTCCACCTCTCTCTCTCTCTAACCCATATGTAGTAGCTAATAACTCAAAACGTCCTAGGTACCCCTCTATGTCATCGTCTTTTTCAACAAAATGGTCTAAATGAAACCCCATAGCTGAGTTTGAGGCTCCCAGACTGGGCGTAGCATCTGAGGCAAAAGGGCTGGCACCATTTTCAGGAGCCGGGCCTTGTAATTCCAGCTCCCTTAGTCGTAATTCGTGCTCCCTTTGCAACCTTCTATCTTCTGCCTCCCTTTCGGCAGTCAACCTTTTTTCTTCTGCCTCCCTTTCGGCAGTCAACCTTTTTTCTTCTGCCTCCCTTTGCTGTCGTTTTTCTTCTGCCTCCCTTTGCTGTCGTTTTTCTTCTGCCTCAATCTGCAGCCTCTTAATTTCTCTATCAGCCTCAATTTGTAACCTCTTCTCTTCAGCTACCTTTCTATCTTCCCTTTCAATATATTTATCACATTCAGCCGTTATTGAATTAAAATCTGACCATCCATTCCCATCTCCTTTGCGGTCAGCACAGCAGCTGATCGGAATTTTGCTAGCTCCGCCATACTTTTCAGACAATATAATAATATACAAGCTAAATCTCTAACCAGTAAATACACTAAGTACTTCTTATGACTATAGTCTAACTAATTCTAACTAACCAGTTAACTAATTAATTATCACTGGCTGTGAAGATTCACCAACTTTTATCTGCAGGGACACTTTTAATTTTAAAGGGAATTTCACAATTTTTTTTTCCCCTAATTTTATTTCTCCAACCAGGAGATCCTAATATTACTGTTGGGCTAATTATCCCGGACAAGCCCCCAATGTATGTAGTGGGTTTGATGGTATTGTATGATGGTGATATTACTAAATGTAATGTATGAGGCCAGCTGTGAAGGCTCCTGAGATAAAATGTAGTTGTGAATTGTCAGAAGGCCTTTCTTGCTACCACTACGACCTCACACTCAATTTTTTTTCTTAATGAATGTAGCTATGTAAAATGTCTAGGGTAATGATATGTAATGTGGTGTGATAGTTATGGATACACCCACAGATATTTAAGCAGACTAATAATATTTAACAAATATTATAATACACTGAACTAACTCAAGAGTGTAAAATTTTTGATAGAATTATATTACATTTATTTGTTCTGGATCAAGTTTTATGTTGACCAGAACTTTTTTTAAAAAAAAAAGGATTTAAAAATTATGAAAGAAATGCATGGAATGTTACATAATAAATGCAAGAGTGTACATATATAAGTACTAGACTAGTTAGTTTTATTAAAATGTTCTAGTAGTCATCTACTTGGGAGGATAGTTAATGCTTGTGCTGTTGGGGTGGCCTCATCACACCTGTCTATATTGACTACACAGTGTCCAGTAAATTACAGGAATTTTATGGGGTATTAGTAACTAAAAGGCGTTGGTGAACTTCCAGCAGACCAGAGGCTCACTCAACTTGCATATGTAGCTCTGGTGCTGAAATCTGGTGGTCCCACCTCTCCGTGCTGGCGGGCAATAATAGTGGTCTCTGTCACAACGTACTGCACAGATACACTCGAGTAAAATCACCAACTGAATGGACACCGCCTTGTTGACAACTGAAACTCACAGCTCTGCAATCAAAGTATTGGCTATGTGTCAAAATTCTATTCTCTACCCACGTCTGGACACAACACGGACACAACAACCACATCATACAGACAGGTCAGATCTCTCTGACCAAACAGCACATTTACCATGGTGGTTTTACATCAGATAGGTCCTCCCAGACTATAGATTCTGAAAAATATTTATTAGTTTCCTTCCCTAAAAGTGGATAGGTAATATGTTTCATTATTCTCAACACTTGATCTGTCTTTCCTAACCCTTGCTGGAGTTTATGTATATTGTTGGTCCCTAGACCCTGACTTGGGCGGGGTGTCTAGAGCAAATCCCTACTTGTGTGTAAGGCTAGATTATGATATGGCAGTATCAAATCACTCGAACATTAAACAATATTCAAAATATACAAAGAAATAATTTCAATCTTACCAGATTATGAATAAAGAACACAGAAATGCTAGCAAAACTCAGCTGAGCTGCTGGCTATAGTATGGCGTCCCTGAACTTATTTCACTTTCTTTCATTTGGAAATCACCACACTTTAAAATACTGTGTCTATCATCGAACAACTATTGAGGAATGGCCCCACTTGCGCGTCTGAGCGCCGATAAAATGATTGTCTGTGGCCAATCACTGCCTAGGTTTATTTCAAATTCAAATTTCCTACCCTAAAGTCATTTCAGTCATGCTTCAGTCAAGTATGGATGTTTATCTGTTAGTCTGTCCGTCTCTACTTGTTTTTTTTCAAAAACGTACTTGATTTTTGAACCAACCTTTCTCTCCCCTCCAAAATTTTGTCGTTAAAAGTTATATTTAGACACAGCTCCCACCAATGTCCCTTCGCTTCCCTACTAAGTAGATTTGAACACCTGCGTCTCAAGGTCGTGTTTTTTGTGTGCAAATAGCGACACTTTTTATTCCATACAGTCTGTCGCTGATGTGAACAACACTGTCTTTTGTCATTATCGTCAATATTATCTATCCGTCTGTAAAATTAAGAACATATTAGTTCACTGCTCAGAATGGGCCATCCGGCCAGCTAATTTTTATATTCCTAACATTAATATTACGAAAAAGTTACTTTTTAATTTTTGTAATATTCCAAACATCTGCGTTCTGCCGCTGAATTCAAATCAAAGGCTTGGTATCGCAAAAGCGACCAATAAATGACTGTGGCGTAACATATCCAAGGTCCCTTCTGTCGAGTTCCTTACTTTATGTCAACTTGGGAAACGTGACTTTTCTCCGTTTCCCCCCCAATTGCGTCTCCTTAGCCTTTCTAGTCTCACGCAATCTTTCCAGTCATATTTTTTCCTTTTTATCCGCCGTTCCCCTCCTGTCTAGCAAGTCAATTTTTATGGAGGGTGATGACCCGCGGTCTGGGCGATCATGTACTATCAGCAGCCTACGCATTATGTTTTTATCCTTACATGTTATCTTTGGAGGTATTTTACCGTTGTATCTCTGTCAATTTCACTACAAATACTAGGGAAGAGTTTAACCCATTCGACCTGAAACTTACCATGACCTGCAAGCTTTTGTTTCTTTGAATTAGGCTCAGCCATCATTCAGTGGATGAAATATTTCAACTAATAATCTTTGTAGACGAAGAGAATGATTAAAAAATACTACGAACAAAGCAAACGGCTAACAGCAACAACAACAACAACAAAAATTATAAACAAAATTATGAACAGAATATCACATCTAGGAAGAAAAAACGTACCACCAAAAATTTACAAAATTATTATTTACGAGTTGGTAGCTTAAAGTGATAACAGATTGCCACTTTATTAAAAAATAAAGCAGCTAATCTTGAGTGCTGGAATAAAGTAGGCCTACTCAACGCAAACAAACTTTTTTTTTCTAGTTTTGTAGGGCCTACACAGAATATTATGACAATTTAACGGAAATATATTGAAGGGCAAGATATAACTGGAAAGATTAAGACAGCGATTAAATTGCAACAAAGCAAAACAACAGCAATATTTAACTAAGTTATAAGTACTTAGCTTTTTTAAACGAAATGGCGTCGAAGTGTGGTGGCAAGCAAACGTGGTCGTTGATAACAGGTAACTTTAAAAATACGCCATGTCACGCTGAAAACCAAAAGCGTTTGAGGCCGAATTCAAAGTTTTTGCCGAATTGTTGGGAATGAAAGGATTTGATTGGTTGCTGGGAGAGACCTCAGTTTAAAAACGGACGCCGAGATTCCCGGAATTAAAAATAAAAAAAATGGGTAAATAAAAACCTGGGCTAGAAAATATTTTCTGATTTAAAATTTTAAAAAACTTGGGTTGGAAAATATTTTTAGAATTTAAAAAAAAATAAAAATTTAAAAAAAAAAAAAATTTTTTTTTGGCGGGGAGAAAAATCCGTACAACGAGTCTGTACGGCCGTACACTGCTAAAAGTATCAAAATTCCGTACATTGTACGAAAAATTCGTACAGGTTGACAGGTATGGAATTTCATTGGTCAGTGTTTCTGCCCACAAGTCAGTATCATCTGATTCCATGTCTTTATATTCCATCACCTCCAGCTCTGATTGGAAAGCTTCCCAGTTTGCTTTTTTATAGTTGAAGGTAGGTTTCTCTGGTTCTGGGTTTGGAATGACATTTTCATGCATGGTTATTACAATGGGCAGATGATCTGAGTTTGTGTCTTGTAACACTTCCCAATTTACATTCGCTAGGTTGTTAGTTGCTATACTTATGTCTATTGCTGAGTCTGCCCTATTAGCTTGTGGATTAATTCTTGTTGCAGATCCATCATTTAGTATTAGTAGTTCATTGTTTTCTATGAAGTCAAGTAGGCATTTTCCTGCATTATCTGCATGTTGTCCACCCCAAGCACAATGATGGGAATTAAAATCGCCTACTATGATTGTTTTGGGGCCTAGTCTGGTGCTTATGGCTAGTATTTCTTCATCTTTAATTGTGCCATCTTTAGCATATACATTTAGAATTGTTAGATTGTTTGGTTCAGCTGCTATAGTAACCTGGATACCTTCTATATTGGTTGTATTAAATACTTCCCAGTCTATGATTTTAAATTTTTCGTTAACTAATACTGCGACACCTCCTCCTCTACCTTCTTTCCTATCATGTCTAAGTATCTTAAAGCCCTTACAACTATATCTATTATTTGGGTTTAAATGGGTCTCTTGAAGAGCATATATATCAGTATTTCCTCCAGTCTCTGATAGTAGGGGTGCAAATTTTTTTTTAATACCCCTACAATTCCACTGGATAATTCTAAATCTTTCTAAATTGAATTTTAACATCATCTAGTGTACCTTTTATTTTGGTAGCTATCAAATTTGCTCTTATTCTGCATTTCCTGTACTTGTGGACTCACTATCCATCAAGTTCTCAAGAAAATCCCTATTTATACTTGTCATTATATCCCTAACTTCTTCCGCTAAGTGTGGTAAATGTGCCTCAAAATGTTTTTTGATAGTTTCTATGATAGTTTCTTCTAGGTTGCTTTTGTTTTCCTGTTGCCTTTTGTTCTTTTTGACCACTTTCCTATTTTCATCCAATGCTACATTCCCTTCTCTTCCTATGTTAATCTCCTGTTTTTCACTTTCCATTCTTTTTAGTATTATTTCACTTTCTTCTTTTTGTTCGGACAGTTTGACTAGTATCATTTCATTTTCTTCTTTTAGTACAGTCAGTTTAGCTATATCCTGGGAAATTTGGTGCTGTATGGTGAAAAAATGGCCGTGTTTGGCGCACTTTTAGCGGGACATTTCCGCTTGGACACATGATCCGTAGCGTGCATCATGTGACCTTAGCCTCGATTAGACGCTCCAATCAATAATGTTAAAAGTCATGTGATGTTTTCCTAAGTGGCCTAAACTGGTTCTCCCAAGTTTAAGCAGTCCTAAATTAAAACGGGTTTCTCGCTACAGAGGTCATTGGTCAACAATGACGTCGTATCTAAAAATAGCGAGGAGAAAATACCGAACGCTAGGAGATTTTCCGCAAGGGACAATTCCCGGGACTTTGCGATCATGCATTGAGGATGAGAAAAAATGATGTCACGTAAATAATAAAAAAAAATGAAGAGAAGATTGGGCAAGTTGTCACAGTCCTAAATGGTCAAGGTCATGAGTCACAAACTGTGTGATAGCTTTTACCTCATATTGTTGAGTGATGAATTTAATACATTGTCCTAACAGTTAAAAAAGTTAAAGGTAGTTCTGTAGCAGATACTCTGTAAGCAAGTGAAGTGTTAGAGACCTTGCTTTACTAACAATTATACAACAAAAATATTCCATAACATGTTTCCAAACATTTTTATTGCACATTTATGCTAGATAACATAGTGTTAAGTCATGATTCTGAGGGGGAGTTAAGTGTTAGGGATTATTAAGTATGGGGCTGATTTTTGCTTGTAAGCACATTTAAAGTGATGAGATAGATTTTTTATTTGGGTACTTTGTGTACGATTATTTTGGAACATAGCTCAACTGAGTCTGTGTTAATTTTTTATAAAAATAAAGAAACTGTTCTAATGTTCTTAGTAATAGGGGGAGAGATACGGATGAGCTGAGCTCTCATCTCAAGCAGTTAGTTCACGCATGAGTGACTTTTACTGAGTTGTACTGAGAGACTGTGATCTCGGGCATTAAGTATCTGGCAGGGCTTCCAGACGGTTTTTTTGTCTCGCTAGTGTGACCAGAGTAGATTATTGAAGGGAAGAGTTTTTTCAAAGATATTCTTGAGGCCATGGATTATACCGGCCATCATCATCATTTATAAGGTTCCTATGATGGATTTTTCCTGTTATTATAATGTACAGTGAGTTGCTGTGTATGCAACCAGTTAGAGATTGAAGATATTCTTGAGGCCATGGATTATACCGGCCATCATCATCATTTACAAGGTTCCTATGATGGATTTTTCCTGTTATTATAATGTACAGTGAGTTGCTGTGTATGCAACCAGTTAGAGATTGAAGATATTCTTGAGGCCATGGATTATACCGGCCATCATCATCATTTATAAGGTTCCTATGATGGATTTTTCCTGTTACTAAAATGTACAGTGAGTTGCTGTGTATGCAACCAATTTCTGGATATTCGCTATGTTCTGCAACCTATTTGCCATGGATTTTGTACGCTGTTATAACTTGTGACGATGTACTGTTCGTGGTGTCAACATTACTATTGTAAATAAACTGTGTATGAATTGGATACGAACTCGTCTTACCCGTTGGTCTTTTCCTGACCTACGTTACTGTTGTGTGGGTGGTACCAGAGACGTACATACATAATTTAAGAATTCACAACATTCGCCCATTATATCTACACACCTGTCGGCCACTTACAGTAAGCCCGACCATACTGACGTCGTCCTTGTCAGTGGTACTACACCACAACACCCACCACAAACATTCAATAATAACAGGACAACTATAAAAGAAACACGACAGTAACGCATGGGAAACCTGCTTAAGTGTAACATTTTCATTTCATTAAACAGAGATTTTTTGTATCATTTGTGTGTTCTCAAGGTCAACACTGAACGTTTTGAAACAAGTGTTCGTGGTATCAATCACACAGAAGGAGGCTGGCCCAAAGATGTCAACCCAAATGAAGTTGAGCAGGTCACACGCTACAGAAAGAAAGTTGAGAAAGATGAAGGCTATGTTAATGCAATCCTGGAGCTGGGAACAGTAAGTATTTGTTCCTGTATACTGTATTGTTTATGTCTGTTTCTCAGATCTTCACTGTGTGGCATGCATGAAGGTGTTTGTCTGTTGTCTCCAGGTTATCTTATGTTATCTGATATCATCATCATCATCTTTACTCTTTAGCTTCCTGTGGAGCAGAGGCCTTCAATCAGCTCATGCCAAGCTGTCATGTCTTCAAGTTTTTTCTATGTTTTCTGTATGATTTCAAAGTCCCCCTCAGTAAAGTGTTTTATGATTCTCATCAGAGAAGTGTTGTCTGATTCTCATTAGATAAGTGCTTTTTGATTCTCATTAGCAAAGTGCTTTCAGATTCTCATCAGGTAAGTGCTTTGTGATTCTCATCAGCAAAGTATTTTCTGAATAAGTGAAAAGTTGTAACTAACAACTCTCAAATAATCATATGCAGAAAAACAGGAACAGTGAACATGTGATAACTTTACCAGATTTCTCTGTTCAACCACTCTCAAAACTTTAACATGATGAAAACTTGTGGCAGGGAACAATACAAGAAATAACACTGACATTATGTCTGTGGCACCGTCCACTTCTGTTTACTGATGACAGAAAAAAGGTAGTCCCAAAGCAGATACTGCCATAGGGGAGTGAAGTGTTTGAAACTTCACTATACCTCGTATGTACAGCTTCCACATGTAGGGGTGACCAGTTCCCTACTCACTGCCTTAACCCTTCCTAACTCAAGAGTAGTCAGGTATCCATTTACAGCTAGGTAGATGGAAATGTGATACTTCCATGTTTTGAAACCAGAACTGAACAGTCAATGAAATTACATACGTAGTCACTTGTGGGAAAGGTGCTGGATATGAGGATGATTTGATTGTTTGTTTCTAGCAGTCTGAAGTTGATGAAATTTCATTTTAAAATGTAAATAGAGACTCATGGGATTAAAATTAGAATTGTGTAAAAAAAACGTGGACAGTAAAAATTAGGTTCATAAATTTGATCAAAATTCTGGGGATAACAAAATGGTACTAGACATTTGTACAGCCATAAGCAATTCTTCTTTGATCCTTAGCCGCCGACCATCAAAGCAGTCAGTGGCCATCACGCCTAGTGGCGTCTTGTAAGGCAACAACAAATTGATTCCACTTTGCTCAGTCGGTGGCCATCCTTCGTACAGTGCCCCAACTCTGGTTCATTCTTTGCATCTCAGCCTCCACAGTCCTCCGCCAGGTTGTTTTTGGTCGGCCTCTCTTTCATTTTCCTTCAGGGGTCCAAAGCATAGCTGTTCTTGTGATGGCATCGGGGTCTCTTCTGAGGACATGGCCAACCCAGCTCCAGCGTCTGCCAGCTATGATGGTGTGCATGTCCTCTTGCTTGCTCTGAGTAAGCAGATCTTGGTTGGTGATGGTATTCGGCCAAAAGATTCGGTTAATTTTTCTTAGGCATGATGTGTGAAAAGAGGACAATTTCGACATTTCCTTCTCTGTAACTCTCCAGCATTCCACACCATAGAGAAGCACAGAAAGCACACAGCTCTGATATAATCTTAATTTTGTGCTTGTGCTGTATTGAGAGGACTTCCAGATGTTGTTTAGGCTAAAAAAAGGCTGTTCTTGCCTTATTCATTCTGATGTTGATGTCTTTGCCTGCCCCGCCGTCTGGTGTTACTATGCATCCTATGTATGTGAAGGTGTCTGTCTGTACCAGTTGCTGATTCCTTACTGATATGGGCTCAGGGTTGCTCACATTGAGCGTCATGACCTCTGACTTCTTTAAATTGATGTTCAAGCCCACCTGCTGGCTAAACTTATTAAGTCTATCGGTTTTTTCCTGGATGTGTTGATGTGAATGTGCTAGTAGTGCAATGTCATCTGCATATTCCAGATCTTCCAGTGTAGAAAATGTAGACCATCTTATTCCTCTTGGACTGCCCTCTGTTGTCTGGCGCATCACCCAGTCTATGACTGTTAAAAATAGAGTGGTTGATAAGGGGCATCCCTGTCGTACTCCTGTCTTCACCTCAAAGGTTAGGTTGCTCTGCCCAACACTACACGTAAAGTTGGCATAGAGGCTTTTTATGATTGACACTATGCAGCTTGGAATTCCATAAGCCCTCAGTATTTTTCATAAACTGTCCCTATGTATGCTGTCAAAAGCCTTTTCAAAATCAACGAAATTAATGTACAGCTGTCTTTGCCATTCTGAGCACTGCTCTATAATGTTCCTGAGAGTGAATATATGATCTACACATCCATAAGCAATTGAAATTTACAAAATATAGCTAAACCGTACACGTTGGCAGGATGCTTTAACATGTATTACTACTGTACTTATCAACTATATGACATTTTTGCCTGTTATAAAGGGCAGAAATGTAAAAAAAAGGCTCAATGCCTCTTGTCTTCACCTTGTATAAATACAGATTTGTCTTTGTTATTCAAAATTTATTCAGTATATACTTCTCTTATCTCTCTCTATTAGCTCTGCTCATGTCCCAGCAAACATATTCTGTTTAATCACATGATGATAACTATTGCTGGTGATCTGTTTAGCTAGTCATTTTTCTTTGTTCTCCTTAAAGGAGCATGGAGATGCATACTGCAGTCAATCCTCTTGCTTATAACCTTTGTCAAAGCACTTAATACCAACGGGCTGATCACCCGTTTGCCAGTCACTTCGATTACGGAAACAACAGCAAATGGATTGATTTGCCGTTGCCCTAAAGACGCCAATAGGCGTGATGGGAAACAATGGCAAAGAAAACCTATCTGCTGTTGCCCTAAGACGCCACTAGGCGTAATGGCAACTGACTGCTTTGACGGTCGGTGGCTAAGGACGGAAGAAGAAGAAAGCACTTAATGTGTTCTTGCAGTGGTGGTTTTCATAGCAATTAGTTTTACAAGATGATGCTGCCAATCACAGGCTGAACTTTATAGCAGTGGCCTCTTGCAACACGTCTGATGTAGCATGGGTTCTGTTGTTTCTTTGTCTGCTGAGAGATCCCTAGAAACTACTTGGGATGGTATAGGTGTTACATTATTGTGTCTCATGTTATTTGTTATATTGCCTGATGTTTCATGTTATCTTGAACTGTCTCACCTTACAAGTTATTTTACAAGCGATCATGTTTAGACTGTACACATTGGACAGTGACGTACACACATTTGCCAGGTCTAACTCCAGTTTTACCCTGTCTTCTAAACAGGTTATGGAACACTGCATAAAACAGAACAATGCCATTGATATTTATGAGGAGTATTTTGAAGATGTTGATATAGAAGAATTTACTGAAGGTGCTTCAGCAAAAACCATTAATGTCTTCAGGTTTGTTTCTACTGAGCTATTTCTCTCAGCACTGTTAAACATCTTCATTAACATCTTCATTAACATCTTCATTAACACCTTCATTAACATCTTCATTAAAGTAACGATTTATAGAGAATTGATAAGAGGAGGATAATTGCATTGGTAGTGTGGGAAAGTAACTTTCAGAGATGGTAAGAAAATATTCTCTCAAAACTGTAATATAAGGCAAGAGAAAAACAATGTTGGTGTTCTATTAAAGCCAGCATTTCATTTGGAGGTGGTACTTCATCTCAAAACATTTAAATGATGTTATAATAGTTGTGTGATAGTATAACATTTATATGATATTATAATAGTTGTGTGATAGTACAGGTATACCTCGGAGATATTACGGGTTCAGTTCCAGACCACCACAATAAAGTGAATATCGCAATAAAGCGGGTCATACCCATTTTCTTGGCTTCCTAGTGCATATAAAAGCCTAAAATCATGTTTACACTATTTCTATTAAGTGCATAATAGCGCTAGCTCAAAAAAAAATGTACTGTAAAATTAAAAATACTTTAGTGCTAAAACAAAATGCTAATCTTCATCATATGAGCCTTCAATGAATCATAATCTTTTTGCTGGTGGAGAGCCAAAATCTGTCGGAAGAAGAAGGCACGTTCTGATAAATAAACATGAATAATTTGAAAAAAAGTGCAATATCTGTGAAGCGCAATAAAGCAAAATGCAATAAAGCGAGGAATGCCTGTATAACATTTATATGATACTAGCTGTAAGGACCCGGCGTTGCCCAGGGTTTTTTCCTAGTAACTGTTTAGGAAACTTATGAAATGTCAAAATCAAATTACAATATTTTGATATTCGAGTGAAATTGAATTTTAATTTAAGTTAATTACTACCGCTTTAAGTGACTATCCTCGTGCCTTGTTTACAGTAATTGCAAATGCAAGCCGCACAAAATACTGTTATTCCTTATGGTTCTACCAGAAGAGTGATATCACTTTTGCTTTTCAATTTGCTTCCAAATTTTTCCAAAATACTCTTATTTCTTATGATGGAATCACAAAAGCAATTTTATTCTGCTTCCAAGTGTTAGCAAGAAGCAAATTAATAAGACACATTTTCCCTTTCCAACCTGGCGCACCAAGAAAGAATAGTCCAACTCATTCTTTTTTAACGCTGTTCTGTTTTTCGTAGCACGTTCTTTTCAAACATACATACATTATTGCTTGTAAAAAAAAAAAACATTATTATTTTCTGTCATACATACTTCAAATATAAAAGACACAGTGATTGTGTTGAGTTGTATTATTTAACTGCCATCAATGGTACCTATACCTTGTAGCGGTATGGCAGCTTGCGTACCCTGACAATCCCCAGAGCTATGCCAGTGGGAGTTTTACTCCTGGTAGGTTCAACCAAGCTGGACTGGTCTGTGTGGGTAGGGGTCAGACAAAAGCTGGTACCCTGGTCCTCCAGGTTGGGGGTTTTAGCATAGGGCTGACACCCCTGTCTATGTAACAAAAATAATGAAGTTACGGAAACAACATCAAATGAACAAACTTTGCTGCGGGATGGACATTCGGAGTCTGTGGCTCGTATGACTGTCAGTGGTGAAAGCCGAAAGGAAGCCACTGACATGAAAACGGATGTCCTGACCGCAAAACAGGATACAAGAATAGGATTTTGGAATGTCAGGACAATGTACGAGACAGGTAAACTAAGACAGGTCACGGCAGAAATGAGAAACTATAGGTTACACATCCTGGGGATAAGTGAGAGCAGATGGACAGGGGCAGGAAAAGTTAAAACAGCAACAGGAGAAACAGTACTTTACTCTGGAAGAGAGGATGGACAGCACAGTGAAGGCGTAGCCATTATTCTACAGAAAGGGATAGAAAGGACATTACTGGAATGGAAACCCATCAACAACAGACTGATACGATTGAGATTGAGAGGGAGATTCACCAACACTACAATAATACAATGCTACGCACCAACGAATGATAGCGATGAGGAGGTCAAGGATGAATTCTATCAACAACTGCAGAAAGAAATGGAAGACACTCCTAGATATGATCTTGTTATAGTAATGGGAGACCTCAATGCGAAAGTTGGTACTCACAATACATATAATGAAAGAACAATGGGGAAATGCGGCAGCGGAACAGCAAACGAAAATGGGGATAAGCTAATAAGTTTCTGTAGCATTAACAACCTGGTCATTGGAGGAACACTTTTCCCACATAAGGAAATTCACAAGTTAACATGGGAATCACCAAATGGTCGGGACAGAAACCAGATAGACCACATCATGGTTAACGGTAGATGGAGACATGCATTACAAGATGTGAAGGTAAGAAGAGGTGCAGATGTGGGAAGTGATCACCATTTAGTAGTAGCAAAACTGAAAGTGAAACTAAGAAGGGCTGGACCAACTGTAACTACACAGAAAAGGTTTGACATCAGCAAATTGAAGGACCCCCTTACCAGAAAAGCTTTTGCGGCCGACATTAAGAAACGATATCAATTTGCCAAAAGCCAGGAAAAGACATTGACTGATGATATAGACCAGAATTTCAACACCATTTCAACAGTATATAAGGAAAGTAGCAAATCATGCTTAGGATTCCAGGAAAGGAAGAAGCAAGACTGGATAACACCAGAAACACTAAACACCATAAAGATGAGAAAGGAAATGAAAAGAAAGAAAACAGAAGCGAAGTCCACCAGGTTAAAGCAACTATATAGCGAACAGTACAGCCAGCTGGACAGGGAAGTTAAACGCCAAACCCGAGCCAACAAAAGGAATTTCCTAGACGATCTTGCAAAACAGGCAGAAGAGGCAGCTCTGAGAAATGAACAAAGCACAGTATACAAAATAACTAAATTCATCAGCGGAAAACAAGGTGCAAACAATATTACATTAAGTAAGAGATAAGCAAGGAAATCTCATCAAGACAGCAGAGGGACAGGAAACAAGATGGGTAGAGCACTTCAGAGAAACTCTGAACAAGGAAATACCAGAGACACAATTGAATGTTCCTGAGGCTGAAAACGATCTAGATGTAAATACAGACATTCCACGAAAAGAAGAAATCATCACAGCAATCAAAGGGTTAAAGAACAGTAAAGCTCCGGGCCATGATAACTTAAATGCAGAGCTATTTAAGACAGACCCTGAGCTAGCAGCAGAACTATTAGAACCACTATTTGCACAAGTGTGGAAAACGGGGACAACACCATCAGAGTGGAACAAAGGAATAATTGTCAAATTGCCCAAAAAGGGAGATTTTGCAGACTGCAATAATTGGAGAGGAATCACTCTTCTCTCAGTTCCCAGCAAAATACTAGGCAGGATAATTATACAGAGAATTTCAAAGGCAGTAGACTACAAACTGAGGAAAGAACAAGCAGGATTTAGAAAGAACAGAAGATGTGTAGACCATATATTCACTCTCAGGAACATTATAGAGCAGTGCTCAGAATGGCAAAGACAGCTTTACAAAAATTTTGTTGATTTTGAAAAGGCTTTTGACAGCATACATAGGGACAGTTTATGGAAAATACTGAGGGCTTATGGAATTCCAAGCTGCATAGTGACAATCATAAAAAGCCTCTATGCCAACTTTACGTGTAGTGTTGGGCAGAGCAACCTAACCTTCGAGGTGAAGACAGGAGTACGACAGGGATGCCCCTTATCAACCACTCTTTTTTTAACAGTCAAGAAGTCTGAGGTCATGACGCTCAATGTGAGCAACCCTGAGCCCATATCAGTAAGGAATCAGCAATTGGTACAGACAGATACCTTCACATACCTAGGAAGCATAGTAACACCAGACGGTGGGGCAGGCAAAGACATCAACATCAGAATGAATAAGGCAAGAACAGCCTTCTTTAGCCTAAACAACATCTGGAAGTCCTCCCAATACAGCACAAGCACAAAATTAAGATTATACCAGAGTTGCGTGCTTTCTGTGCTTCTCTATGGTGCGGAATGCTGGAGAGTCACAGAGAAGGAAATGTCAAAATTGTCCTCTTTTCACACAACATGCCTAAGAAAAATTCACCGCATCTTTTGGCCGAATAGCATCACCAACCAAGATCTGCTTACTCGTAGCAAGCAAGAGGACATGCACACCATCATAGCTGGCAGACGCTGGAGCTGGGTTGGTCATGTCCTCAGAAGAGACCCCGATGCCATCACAAGAACAGCTATGCTTTGGACCCCTGAAGGAAAGCGAAAGAGAGGCCGACCAAAAACAACTTGGCGGAGGACCGTGGAGGCTGAGATGCAAAGAATGAACCAGAGTTGGGGCACTGTACGAAGGATGGCCACCAACCATGCAAAGTGGAATCAATTTGTTGTTGCCCTACAAGACGCCACTAGGCGTGATGGCCACTGACTGCTTTGACGGTCGGTGGTTAAGGATCGAAGAAGAAGAAGAAGTATTATTTAAACAGAAGTTTCTCATTTCAGTGGGACACGACCCATTCAACCGAGAAACATGGATAACGCCTGTTATATTAGGACACATGTCTAAATAAAGATCTTTCGTTTTGGTGTATTGTTTAGCTTTGAGCTAGTTTATTTTATTAAGGGCCAAAAATAAAACCTAAATATTGCCTTACTTTGGCGAGGCGCACCCCCGTTTGAGACTGGCACATATACAATTATAGAAGACCCTTCGGTTCAGCAATGTGATAAAGACTCTTTTTTTTTTTTTTAAATGCTCGCATGAGTCACATTTTTTCAAATGCTCTCATGAGGCGCATATTTTTAGCTCGCATGAATCGCAGTGAAAACTGAAAAAAACCCTCTTTTTTTTTTTTTTTTTTTTTAAATGCTTGCATGAGTCGCATTTTTTCAAATGCTTGCATGAGGTGCATTTTAAAAAAAATGCTCTCATGAGTCACAGTGAAAACTGAAAAAGACCCTTTTTTTTTTAAAAATACCCCTTCTGGGGCTCAAAGTGAGGTCTATTGACTTTATTGAGTTAAATGTGTAAATTTTGTGTGATCCCGGCCCTGGCTAAGACACTTTGATCTTAGCCAAAAGGCCGAAAAGATATGGCAGTCTGTTTCAGTAATGAAGTGTTGTTGTTGTTTTGATGAGGTGATGGGTGGAGCGCGGGCACTTAACAGCTGACCATTATTGCCTCTTCTCGTTCCATCTCGGTCTACCCTGTTCAACCTGAAATTTGGTTATAATTGGGGTATTTAGTGTCATTTTATTTTTTAATTTTGTATTCAATTTAAATAACTATTGTCTTTAGCAGTTGCTGATTTTAATTTATATTAGTATTTGTCCATTTTATTTTCTCTTTTGTATTGTTTCTTGATAACTATTGTCCTTTATACTTGGTTTTACTTTGTATTAGTATTTGTTCTTTTTGAGTTGTCTTTATTTTTTTTTAAATACCTTGTTGCCTTTCCTTGTCCTATGAGTAGTTAGTAAGTTTTTTTGTATTTTTATTTTGTGTGGTTTTTTTTTGGTTTTTTTTTTAATTAACCTTATATGTTTTCCTTTGTTTTATGTATATCTTTTAAGTATTGATTGGGCATCTCTTGGGGCATCTATACTTAAAACCTTATCACCTGTCAAGTCTATATTGTGATTTTTACAGTAAGTTTTTAATTCAAGCCTTTGTTGTTCATACTTTTTACATTGGATCAGGTAGTGGTCTATGTCATTCTCTTCCTGACATTCTAGGCAGTGTGGTTCTTCTATCATAAAGTATGCTGCACCGAGACGGAGACGCCACAGTTTTTTGTTTGATGGTATCTTTAATTCTTCTCTGACCTGGCACGTCCTCGTTGGTTCTTTCAGCAGTTTGAACGCGTGTCTGCCTTTTCTACTTTTCTTCCATGTTGTCTTCCATTCCTCATTTATAGTTATCTTCACTTGGCTCTTGATCTCCGACCTTCTCAGTCCTGCTCTTATATTGTTTTTACTTATTCTTCATGTTCTGGTCTGCCAACTCGTTACCAGCTATACCTATGTGTGCTGGAACCCACACTAGCCTCACACTAAATCCTCTGTTCCCTAGTTTTTTTTGTTTTTTTTTTCAATTTTTAACTCATCTTTATTCATTCTGCATTTCTCAAAGTGTCTCGAATAAAACTTCAAATGTTGTATGTTGTAAATGTATTAATGTACTGAAAAATACGTAGAAGAAAATATGGTCTGCTTCCCCTCGGCATGTCGTACCGGGTGACTAATGGTGATTGCATTGAAATAACTTCAGTGGACAGCCTGGCTGACAGTGCAAAGGCCACTGGAAATTTTGTCTTGGCGAGATATGAGAACCCCCTTGAAGGTATAATGGCCCATTGTGTGCTGCGTTACGCTTTACTGCTTGGCAATTTTCAACTAACAAGTTGAGCACACAGCCATGGGCAGTCATAAAAGCGGCTAGGCACACCGGTACTTCGATAAGGATACAAGGGGTAGTTTGTAATCATGTTCCCTAACGCATACGCATTGAAATTCTAAAACATGTTCATTTTACAACATACAATAAAATACATTCGTAAACTGTATGTACAAGATGAGGAAAGTAAATACCAAAGTTGGACATTTTTGTACATTCATGTAAATTAGATTGTGTCCATTCATAATGCAATAATTTCAAGGTGAAATAGGGGAGGGGGAAAAACCCCTGAGTTGAAATCATATTTATATTCATGTGAAAATTCCTAAACATGTATATATGTTCCTAAACAATTAAGCGTTTAAAAACACAAATGGAAAACACGCATACACCCAAAAGCGCAGTTGAAACCCGGAAATCCTGCATCCACTCTAACACACACGCACTTGTACTGAAAAATTTGTGTTACATATTGGATGCGTTCCCAGTGTTTCGTTCTCATCTCAATTTTAAAAAAAAAAAAAATGTACATTTTCCAAATAATTTATAATAAAAGTACATGGTATATAGAAAAACAGAAAACTCGCATGCATTCACTAGTAAAGTTTATGCATTTGCATACACAAATTAAATTTACTTCAGCAATACAATAAGCGGTGCGGGGAGAATGGGGAGCTATGAAAGACCCCCAGGTTAGGAATAGCGTTGGAAAACGCATCCAGAAGACGGGCGAATGGGGCGGGAGAGACACTACTGAAGGCTCCGGGTAGGAGAAAGGTCGGTACGTGTTACGGACTGCTTTATTCTCAGTCGTGCGCAAGCTCAAATTAAAGATGTAATAGTTGAGCACACCCCTGAGTCGCCTTTCAAGAGGGAAGCACGCCCTGGTATGAAAGAAAGATAGAAGTAAAAGTGGGAGTTTTGTAGCGTCTAGGTCACTCTACTAAGGCGGAGAAAGTAGAGGAGTGTTGCTCCACTCTACATTAAAATCAGGTGAAATGGACAGTGCTTTTTGCAAAAATACCTGTAAAAGTATATGGGGATTAAAATGGCGGTATTTGAAAACTGCTAAATTCCTAAAACTCCAAATCAAATATCTGTACTGAGATACTAACATGAGACGTTTTGTATAAATGTCTTTTGTTGGTCTTGGTAGCGTGTTAAGGAAAATAGATTTGTAAAAGTCTACGGATTGTCCTGTGTGTGAGGCGATCATATCTTGCAATGCTTTCCTCATAGGTATGACTGTATTGCACGTGTAGTAGATATGCTCTTTGGTTTCTTGAATGCGTGTTTTGCACAGCTGGCACTGTGATGTTTGCTTGGATCTGTGGGCTTGTCTTTCTGTTGTGGGTGTCATGGTTGTATATGAGTCTAAAGGTAACTTCTCTTGCCTTGGCAGTGATGTGAGGGTTGTGTAAGTTGGTGAAAGTGTCGGTATAATTTGTCTTGAAGTATTTCTGTCCCCTTTTAATCCTGAGATGTAGCGGGGGTGCTTGTAGTTTTTCTAAGTGTTTGTAGATTGCATTTGTTTTCTGGTGAATTAAGTTGTCGTGTCCGTGAATGGCTTGTATGCATGACTTGTAAAAAGATGGTAGTGGGCCGAAATGGTGCGACGTTGAGTTGTTTAGTGGTCTCAGTCTGGTGAGTCTGAGTCCCATGTAATAGTGTGCCAGCGCGTGTTGCTCTGGATGTTTGATGATATTCCCTACGTGTTTGATTCTAAATGCTTGGATCTTTGTCTGTATGTCCTGGAGTGCAATCCCTCCCTGTTTCTTTTCTTGTATGAGTGTCTTATGTTTTATGCTGTAGATTGTGTGACTAAAAATAAATCTTCTGATCTGTTTGTTTATGTCTGTAATGGTCTGTTTCGGGGGGTCAAAAACTGTGGCTACGTATAATAATTTGGGAATGACATAAGTGTTTACAATCGTGCTTCATCCAAAAATTGTTGTGGTTTTGAATTTGTATCTATGTAGCATGTCTGTCATTTGTGTTGCTAAGTTCTGCCATGTGTCTTTGTGTGTGTGGCTTGGGTGTGAAGGAAAAGTGATGCCGTAGATTTTGATGTTTTTTGTTGGTACAAGCCCAAATGGAAAGTCTGTTTTGTTTTTCCATTTGCCTATGCCCATTATTGTAGATTTTTGTACGTTGACGTTAGCTCCGCTACCTTTACTAAAGTCTGTGAATGTGTTTAGAATGTTTGCAATAGATTTGTCGTTTGGTGGGAAAAAGGTGGTGTCGTCTGCATAAGCAATCAACTTCTGCTCGCCTTTCCCTGGTATAAAGGTGCCCTTAATAGAGCTGTCCTTTCTAATTTTTTCCAGCATGGGTTCTAGTGCTAGAACGTAGAGTAGGGGGGAGAGAGGACACCCTTGCCTGACGGATCGCGTTAGCCTGAAAGTGTTGGTAAAAGTGTGATTCACCAAAACCTTGCTTTCGGGCTTCGCGTAAAGGATTTCAATCCATTTTCTAAAGTTTCCACCTATGTTGCAATGTAGTAGTGTTTTGTGAAGGTATGAGTGTGATATTCGATCAAAAGCTTTCTCTTGATCGAGAGATAGGATTGACGACTGACAATCCTTCTCGTGTGCGTAGGTAATCATGTCTCTGATGAAATGTGTGTGCTGGTGAATGTTTCTGTGTTGAACGCTACATTGCTGGTCTTCATGTATAAGGGTGGTCATGAAAGGTTTTAGTTTGTTTGCTAGCGTTTTTGTTAAAATTTTGTAGTCTACGTTTAGGAGAGATATGGGTCTGTAGTTTTTAAGGAGTGTTTTGTCTGAGTTGTCTTTGGGTATGAGAGTGATGTATGACATGTTCAAGCTTGGTGGGAGTTCTTTGTTCTTGAATGTTTCTGTGTACACTTTTAATAGAAGGGGGCCTAAGATGGGAAAAAAGTGTTGATAAAATTCTGCTGTGAGTCCGTCCGGCCCTGGTGATTTGTCTTTTTGCATAGTGTTTATTGCGAGTGTTATGTCTGTAAGTGTCAGCTCGGTATCTAGACCTTGCTTGTCTGCATCTGATAGTTTCTTTGTAAAGTGCATAAATGTGTCTTGTATGCGTGACTGGACGTTTTCTTCTGTGTACAGGTTTCTGTAGTAATCTTCAAAAGCCTGTACTATGTTTTGTGTTTCTGTCTGTGTGGTTCCGTCTAGATCTACTATTTGCCCTATTTGTCTGCAGCGTTGTATGTTTTGTTCTATTGCCATGTATTGTTTACTGGGCGTTTCTTGTGTGATTGTGTTCAGTTTCGTCCGTAGTAGGGCGCCCTGAAACCTATGGTGCTTGTATTGTTGTAGCTGGTCTTCTAATGTGAGGATGCTGGGTGAATTTCTGTCTGTTTGTTTTGTAAGCTGTATTGCATCCTCTACTAGTTTCTCTTGTTTTATCCTGTCCTTGTGAATCCTAGCTGACATTAACTGCGTTCGCTCATGTATTGTATTTTTTAGTATTTCCCAGTGGTGTTGTATGTTTTCTGTTGGCACATCAGTTGTGTATGTAAGAGTGAGTTGAGTCATATGTTCCGTGTATGTTTTGTTTTGGAGTAAAGTGTTGTTGAATTTCCAGTGTGGAGAGCGTTTGAAATGTGTACTTGCCTGAGTACAACTAATAGCAGTGAGTATTGCTTTGTGGTCTGTAAACTTTAAAGTTTCTGGTAAGTGTTTGGCCTGAATTATGTGGTGTGTTGATGGTATATAAATTCTGTCTAATCTTGAAGCTCGGTTGTGTATTTTGTTTGCGTTTGCGTGTGTGGTGTCTGTGCTTTGGGGATGTGCGTGTCTGTATGCGTCTGTTAGGCTGTGGGTATCTATTATGGTTTGTAATATGTCTAATTGGTGTGCGTCTTCTCTGTTGGTTCTCCTTATCTGTGCTCTAACCTCACCACCTACCAGATCCATATCTGTTAAAACACAGTTAAAATCGCCGCCTAATATAATGTTGTGTCCCCTGTATAAGTGTGTGAGTAAGTTATCTAGGCTATCGTAAAATTGCGGCTGATGACTGTAGTTTGCTGGGGCGTGTATGTTAACTATCGTGTATGTGTGTTTCTTGTTTCCTACGTGAACTAGGGCTATGTTACCCTCGGTATCCCTGTTTTTCCCAAGTATTTCCCACCTGTCTGATGTTTGTAGTATAGCTGTTCCTGAACCAGTGTTGTGAATGGCTAAGCTAAAACAAGAATGTCTTAGTCCTAACTGGGTTGTGATCTGTGATGCGTGTTCGTCTGTGTGTATGTTGGTTTCTTGTAGAAGTATAAAATCTGGTTTGTGTTTATGTATTAGTGATATAATGTGACTTAGTTTGGCACGGACGCCACTTATATTTATACTTAAACATAACATATCATCCGCCATTTTTAAAAACTAAAATACATTACAGTTGCATTATAATTACAAGTTAAATAATGGTTTAACTAACAACATACCCGTTATGGAATGGTAATTTACATATGTAGAGTGTTTTCTTGTTCCTCGTCCTCCTCTGAGTTGTTTATGAAGTCGATGATCAGTTTGGTGGATGAATCTGTTTTATTTGAGATTGTTTGTTTTGCTGTCTGCCTGGTGTTTCTGTTACAGTCTTTTGCATTGAGTGCCCGGGTGGATAGTTGTGCTGTAATCTTGGTTTGAGGTGTGGTTGAGTTGGCTGGATTTTGGCTGAGTGTGGTTCTTTTCCCTTTATCCGCAGTGTTCTTGGTTGCTTCTTTTCCATGTGTGTCGGGGCTGCTGGGCGCAGAATGCCGCCTTTCTCTTTTCTTGTCTTTGCCTACGAGCTGGAAGCTGTCATTTGCCGGTGGTGGGTCTCTTTTCTGCGACAGTTGCGGTCTCTCCTGTTCTGGCACCACTGTTTCTTTCCGTGGCAGCTGTGGCCATGAGGTGTTGTTTACTGCCTCTTTTGCTGGGGGCCTTGGCTGTTGAGGGTTTGCGGGATTTCTTGCTGCTTTCAGTGGGCAGCGATTTGCCCAATGCGTGTCCTTGCCACAGTGAGGGCACACCATTCGTCGTCCCTGTATGGTTATCAGAAGTTTATGAGGCTCAGGACTGTCCCCTTCGATTTTCAGTTTGACGTAGTGGGGTACTTCTCCCGATGGACGATACAGCACGCCCCACTTGTCAGGAGCGTTTCGGATCCTATAGACCTCAGCCTCTGGATCACTGGTAATACTTGCTGCCATGCTTTTAACGGCGTTGCCTTTCATGGTGGGCGGTACCCAGTGGATTGTTAATTTGGATCGCTCCTTATCCAAATGTTCAAAATTAATAGTGAGTTCAGGGTTTGAGAGTTGTACTTTCTTGCCGTGCAACTTTTGGTAGTATAGTCCGTGAGCTTGGGTTGTCAGATTTAGATACCATCTGACAGGATTCTCAAAACGGTAGAGCGAATCGATACCGTTGGTCGAGACACCAGCTGGGCCGACTAGTACGCTGGTGAGGAAGGATGGTGATGCTTTTGCTGCCGCTTGGGGGCCAGACACCGTGAGTACCACGGTTCCGGGTCGATGAAAGCTCCCTCCTTCCAACACTTCCGATTTCAGAAGAAAAGTGGTGGTGATCTTGTTAGACTCCATATTATTGAAAATGGTGAGCAGGAAAATATAAAAACAGGTGAAATCCGTGAAAAGTTAAAAACAGGTCAAATCCGTGAATGATAAGAACAGATACTACACTTCTCGGCCTTTTTGGAAAAAAATACTTTTTAGTGTTATAAAAGTTTGCACACTTGTGCTCGGATCCACTAAAGTTCCAAGAACATGATACTGATATGCAAATTCCTATTTGGAACACACTCCTTAACTCTTTAAGTCTCAATCGACTTTATAAAGGCTCAGGGGTTAGACGCGCTTGGCCCAATCGACTTTAAAAAGCCTTTAGTATATGTGCCTCTGTTTGAGACTGTTTCTAATTATAACTACCCACAAACCACCCAAAACATCATTTCCGACTGCAAGTACATTCTTTTAAATACCGCACGTGTTTAAGAGTGAACGTGTTTCTGTTTTGAGATATTTATTTTAGATTTTTAAAGCGATTTTTTAAAGCGCATATCCTCCATTTTACCTTGAATAACTAATCATTTTTTTTAAGCGCATATCCTCCATTTTACCTTGAATAACTAATCATTTTTCAATGAAAGCTTTTATACTTGTAGCACAAGAGTAAAGTACATCTAATTACCTTCAGTTTCATATACAACAACACAGTTATTTATGCATATGAACATTTTAAAAAATTATTTCCAAACAACAACAATAAAAACGCACTGGGGTGGCCATTTTTGCTTGGGCCAAACCCACTTTTTTGCTTGGGACTGAAAGAGTTAACAAGAAGGAACAGTGCTTAGTCTTCGAAATACTATGTAATATTTGGTAAATGAACAGAAACTGCTTTGTAAAATGTAATTAAATTTGATTTAAAAAGTAATAATAACTTTTAAATACTACATCAAAGTAATTTTTATTTTTATTTTCGCATAAAGCATTAGTGTCTGTTTAAATAATTTAAATTGCTATGTAAAATAAAGAAATCTAGAGTTGTAAATTACGACCTTTTAATAATAATTTTACCATTTTGATTGTTCCCCTTGATTCATAATTTTACCATATGGATTGCTTCCCTTGAAAACATCGGTAGAAACATTATGTTACCTAGACATTTTCTAAATTTTAGTACTAAGCGGGGACGAAGGTTTATTTTTTTAAAATTCTGAAGCACGTCAAAACGAATGAATGCATAAATCTGCTTTGTCAATCAAAATAAACATACATTCAAATGAATTGAATACATATTTGACAAAAAGCCACCAGCTTATTATTTTTTTTAAACAAAGCGGTAAAAACCAAATTATGTGACCTGGCAACCTGTGAAAAAATAATTTCCATTTAAACGGTCCTTCAACGATCATAGCTATCTGATAATTTTGTTTTCTGCAACAACTAAAGATTTTACTATAAAATAACTTAATTGCAATGGGAAAAAAGCGACTATTGAGTGAATTTGGTTTTTACATATGTTGATACAGTTATTTAAACAACCAGACTAAATCCAGGCATTTTCTAAATTTTAATACTAAGCGGGGTCGAAGGTTTATAAAAAAGAATTGTGAAGCACCGACATACCATAAGTGAAAGCGAATAAGTCTGCTTTTTCACTAAAAATAAACTTACATTCAAATTTTGACCACGCATTTTAAATTTATGCAATCTTTGCAATCTACGTTTTGCTGATGATATCGATCTTATAGCTGGAACAGAATCAGAACTTCAAGACCTTACCTCTAGACTGGAGAAAGTAACAAGAACGTATGAGATGGAAATTAATATAGAAAAAAAGCAAGATATTGGTGAATAGCCATAAGAAACATGTTCCAACCAACATTACATTAAATGGGCAAACGTTAGAAGAAGTGAACACCTTTAAATATCTGGGGTCCACTATATGTAGTGATGGAAGATCAAGTAAAGAAATCAAGACAAGACTTAAGATGGCCTCAGCTGCCATGACAAGGCTGAATGTGATCTGGAAAAGTAACATCACTTTTCCTGTGAAGATCAAATTATACAAATCACTTGTATTATCTATTCTCTTGTATGGGTGTGAGGGCTGGACACTCACTGCAGATACAGAGCGAAGGATTCAGGCTTTCGAGCATAAATGTTATAGAAGAATTTTGCGCATTTGCTATAAAGAGCACACAACAAATGTCTATGTTAGAGAGAAAATAAACATGTATGCAGGCCACCAAGAACCACTTTTGTCAGTAGTTAAACCTGGTTTGGGCATGTAACTCGTCATGACTCCCTTTCGAAAACTATCCTCCAGGGAACAGGCTAAGGTAAACGGAGAAGAGGAAGGCAAAGAAAATCCTGGGCTGATAACATCAAAGAATGGGCAAGGCACGGTTTTTCCACACTTGTGCGCATTACTGAGGATAGAGAGCAGTGGAGGACCCTGTCTGCTGATGCTTCCACTATGGCACCCCTACGACCCATGACGGGTTACGGGTTGAGATGAGATGATGATTTTAAAAATGATGCAAAAAACAAATAATACCATGTAATATTTTCATTAAGATTAAACACGCACTGTGGATGTTCATGCTCAGAGAACATTCATTGGTTTTAATATATGTATTGATACAGCTCCGATCCAATTTGAATCCGCTTGGCCAAATGAGTGCCATTAAAATTACATAGTTTAAAAAAAGGAAGTGCTCAGAAAATTTCTTTTTTTTTCCCTTCTATTTCCTATTAAAGTAAAAATGTTTAGTTAAACATTTTTAATTACCTTGTAAAATATGCAAACGTTTGGTCATTAAAAACAAACATAAAATAATAGTTTTAACATTTGTGTTACGTCCCTAGATATTTATTTGCTATGTATATATTTGATTATCTTCTTCTTCTTTGGTCCTTAGCCGCCGACCGTCAAAGCAGTCAGTGGCCATCACGCCTAGTGGCGTCTTGTAGGGCAACAACAAATTGATTCCTTTTTGCTCGGTCGGTGGCCATCCTTCGTACAGTGCCCCAACTCTGGTTCATTCTTTGCATATCAGCCTCCACAGTCCTCCGCCAGGTTGTTTTTGGTCGGCCTCTCTTTCGTTTTCCTTCAGGGTCCAAAGCATAGCTGTTCTTGTGATGGCATCGGGGTCTCTTCTGAGGACATGGCCAACCCAGCTCCAGCGTCTGCCAGCTATGATGGTGTGCATGTCCTCTTGCTTGCTACGAGCAAGCAGATCTTGGTTAGTGATGGTATTGGGCCAAAAGATTCGGTGAATTTTTCTTAGGCATGTTGTGTGAAAAGAGGACAATTTCGACATTTCCTTCTCTGTAACTCTCCAGCATTCCGCACCATAGAGAAGCACAGAAAGCACACAGCTCTGATATAATCTTAATTTTGTGCTTGTGCTGTATTGGGAGGACTTCCAGATGTTGTTTAGGCTAAAGAAGGCTGTTCTTGCCTTATTCATTCTGATGTTGATGTCTTTGCCTGCCCCGCCGTCTGGTGTTACTATGCTTCCTAGGTATGTGAAGGTATCTGTCTGTACCAGTTGCTGATTCCTTACTGATATGGGCTCAGGGCTGCTCACATTGAGCGTCATGACCTCAGACTTCTTTAAATTGATGTTCAAGTCCAGCTGCTGGCTAAACTTATTAAGTCTATCCGTTTTTTCCTGGATGTGTTGATGTGAATGTGCTAGTAGTGCAATGTCATCTGCATATTCCAGATCTTCCAATGTAGAAAATGTTGTCCATCTTATTCCTCTTGGGCTGCCCTCTGTTGTCTGGCGCATCACCCAGTCTATATTTGATTATGGCCACTGATAAATAAATGGCTTCCATATATTTCTTACGAAAAACTTTAATTAATGATAATGTCATAATTACAATATTAAATTAGAAAATAACTGCATGGCGTACCCCGGTGGTAACTAAAGAGCATGTCTGCCAAAATTCATCAAGAAATAATAAGGCATGCGGATTTTTATTGAGAACATACAAACATACTTTGTCTTTTATTTATATAGATAATAATAGTTGTGTGGTAGTATAACATGTATATGATATTATAATAGTTGTGTGATAGTATAACATTCACTTGATTACTTAATATTTCTGTCATCATTACTTTCCTTACTGGCTGCAACTTGGATTACGAATGCATCACCACCGCCAAAAATGGAATTTGTGGAATGTGACAAAACAGCCAAATGATTTGAACAATGCTAATGACTTTGTCCTTCTACCCAGTAACTACAGCCAGCTGATTTTCACAATGCAAACACCAAATTACTGGATGAGGGATTACAACAACTAGGTTTAAAAAAATCCTCTTTAAAAAAAAAAAACCAAAGGTCATTAGAATAAGTGCTACAAATGATAGCCAGACTTTACTGGGAGACATAACAAAATGTGGACTGATATTTATATCTTAACATCAACATTAACATTAACATCAACATCAACAAAGATGGAGGAATGGACAATGATAATGTTGCTGCTAACACAAGACAAGAGGAGCTTCCATTGTCCAGGCAAATGTATGGAATTTAAACAATTTTAAAAAAAAAAAAGATGTATTCCTATTGCATGGCTGTGGAGAGCATGATGAACAAAAACAAATAAACAAACAAACATAAACTTACATTCTGGTAGTTTCATAAATGAGTACCTCGTGGCAGAATAGATGGATTAAAATAGTATGTCAAGATGACAGTTTGTGCAAGTGATAGAAAAAAAACCAGACTAGTTTTAGTAGAAGAAGAGGTGAGCAAAAGACAGTGGTGCTGAATTGGACACATACTAAGGAAATCAACTAATAACACTACAAGGCAGTCCTTATTCTGTAATCCTGAAGATAAAAGACACAGATGTGAGACCCACTAACAAATGGATAAGAGAACAGGTGACAAACTTAAGAATGATGAAGCAGACATTGACAAAAACTGGAAGAGGTGATGCAGGATAAGGTTTTGTGTGAAATAATTAATAGCACATGCTTGACTTGGAGTTGGCAGACAAAAATAGTAATATTTATCAGTGAACTTCCCATATGATATTAGTATCACAGCATGATGTTACAGCAAGGTTCAACATAAACCTGGCTGTTGTATAAACTACTACACTTTCTTCTTCTTCTTCTTTGATCCTTAGCCGCCAACTGTCAAAGCAGTCAGTGGCCATAACGCCTAATGGCGTCTAGTAGGGCAGCAACAAACTGCTTCCACTTTGCTCAGCCAGTGGCCATCCTTTGTGTAGTGCCCCAGCTCTGGTTTACTCTTTGCATCTCGGCCTCCACAGTTCTCCGCCAAGTTGTATTTGGTTGACCTCTCTTGCGCTTTCCTACAGAATTATGTCCCATTAATTCAGACAACGTTATCAATCTATGAATATAGCATAATTATTGTCCCATTAATTTAGATAAAGTTATGTATCTAATGAGTATAACAGTATTAATTTAGATAAAGTTAAATATCTTTGAATGTAGCAGAATTATTGTCTCATTTTTTAATTTTTTTTTATTTATTTATTTTTCGTACGCCCACTAATACTCGAGGCAAAATCTCAGGTTAATATGTCTAACCTGAGACTGATTTTACATGAGTATACCCTTTTCCCAGTACACTGACATGTGTCCTCTCGCCATTCAAGCAGATACTCGCCGATTTCGGAGGTACCCATTAGAGCTGGGTCGGCTCAGGAGCCGTTCAGGTTATTCCAGTCCCTGGTCAAAGGCACGCCTTCAAATGTCTTCGCCAGGGCTCAAATTATTCAGGTCCAAGTCCTGGTCGAAGACATTTCTTCAAATGTCCTCGCCAGGGCTCGAACCTGGATCACCCGATCGCCAGCACAGTGTGGTAACCATTACACCAGCACCGCTTCCTATTGTCTCATTAATTTAGAGAAAGTTATTTATCTATGAATATAACAGTAGCATTGTCCTATTAATTTAGACAAAGTTATATATCTATGAATAACAGAATTATTGTCCCATTAATTTATATAAAGTTATCTATCTATGAATATAGCAGAATTATTGTCCCATTAATTTTGACAAAATTATCTATGAATGTAACAAAATTATTGTCCCATTAATTTAGGCAAAGTTATTTATCTATGACAACGGGCTGATCACCCGTTTGCCAGTCACTTCGATTACGGAAACAACAGCAAATGGGTTGATTTGCCGTTGCCCTAAAGACGCCACTAGGCGTGATGGGAAACAATGGCAAAGAAAACCTATCTGCTGTTGCCCTAAGACGCCACTAGGCGTAATGGCCACTGACTGCTTTGACGGTCGGTGGCTAAGGACGGAAGAAGAAGATATATCTATGAATATAACAGAATTATTCTGTCGTTAATTTAGACAAAGTTATAAATCATTTATAGTTGTTGATGAAACATTGTATCAAGTGTGATTTTTGTATTTGAAACCCACAGAGACCCAAATGAAATCAAACGAACAGCCACCCATATCTCCTGGTACCCTGATGGTCCACGCAAACTTGCTGTGGCATACTGTAATCTCAAGTTCCAGAGTTCTTTGCCTGGGACAAGCATGGATTCCTACATATGGGATGTTGGTATGTACTACAACAACAACCACTACTATCCCTATTACTGCTGCTGCTATTACTACTATTACTGCTGCTACCACAACTGTGGGGCCACAATACATGACATTCATTCATTACCTATCAGGTGCCTGTATCTCAGGTCTCCAGCAAACACATACCCAGCCTTCCTGTCATTAAGTGGGATCCATTCCAGGTCTGTCCATGTTTTCTCGTTAAAGGTGGTTTAAATTTGTTATATATTATGTATTAACAAATAATAATTTAGATCTCTTGTAATGTTGAAGGCTGAGGCTGTTTCACCTGTGTGCCTGAAGGTATTTGGCATGCAATGTAAGACTAGCAGGGATGGACGTTTGAGAGGACTGGTCAGGTGTTTAATACAACCAGCATGTTACAGGAACAGCATTCATACACTTCGACATTTGCTGAAGGAGACTGAACACTTATGGGTTTGACCATAGTTCAATGATATCAATTCTGAACAAGAACAATAACCTGAACTAGTGATCTTCTTGAAATAGAAATAAATCTTGGTCTGCTAGTGATTCTCAAGCAAAAAAACTGGATCTGCTAGCTTGGTTGACTTTATAAACCCCTGTCATTGAGTCAGTCAGTTTCTCCTAGTACTGTCTTTAATTGTTGTGCTACTACAGTGATTTTTAAAACAATATTTTCTGTTGTTAATTGTGTCTCAGGCTGAGGAACATCCTCTAATTCAATACATCGTCATCAATGGTTTCTGTTTGTTCCTTGGACATGAAGTGATATCAGCTGTACACTCACCATTTTCACTGCTGTGTATAATGTTGATTAACGTTTTTTTAATGTATCACTTTTACAAATACGTTTAACTTTTTTTTGTAGCTGTACTGGTAACTTTTCTTCACAGACCCTGTGCTTATAAACATTATTTTCAGAAACACAATAAACAACATTAAGTGCGAAAACAGAGAACTCGGAAATGCAGCAATACTACGGGAAGAAGTGGAAGAGGCTATATGTTCGATGAAAGGAGGGAAGTCACCGGGTGTGGATAATATACCAGCAGAGCTCTTGAAATATGGAGGACCAGATATAGTAAAAATCATGACAACAATTTGCCAGAAGATATGGAGTACAAAAAAATGGCCAAAAGAATGGACGCAGTCATTAGTAATACCGCTTCCAAAGAAAGGAAATCTAAAAATGTGCAAGAACTACAGAACCATTAGCCTTATTAGTCATCCAAGTAAGGTGATGTTAAGGATACTTTTGAACAGAATAAAACAGAAATCAGAAGAAATCTTGTCAGAAGAACAGGCTGGCTTTAGACCAAAAAGAAGTACCTCAGAACAAATCTTCAATATTAGATTACTGATCGAAAAACATCTCCAGCATCAACATGATTTATACCATAACTTCATCGATTTCACAAAAGCCTTCGATCGAGTCTGGCATGAAGGTTTATGGCAAATAATGAGAAAATTCAATTTTGATACCAACATCATAGATATCATTGAAGCACTATACAAGGACGCAAGCAGTGCTGTTTTTGCAAGCAATGACATTGGAGAATTTTTCAAAACAACTGTAGGAGTTCGCCAGGGATGTATCCTGTCACCAGTGCTCTTTAACATTTATCTAGAACATATTATGCAGGAGGCTCTCTACGATTTTAAATCAACCATATCGATTGGAGGCCGACCTCTGTGTAATCTACGTTTTGCTGATGATATTGATCTGATAGCTGGAACAGAATCAGAACTTCAAGACCTTACCTCTAGACTGGAGAAAGTAACAAGAACATATGGGATGGAAATTAATATAGAAAAAAGCAAGATATTGGTGAATAGCCATAAGAAACATGTTCCGACCAACATTACGTTAAATGGGCAAACGTTAGAAGAAGTTAACACCTTTAAATATCTCGGGTCCACTATATGTAGTGATGGAAGATCAAATAAAGAAATCAAGACAAGACTTGAGATGGCCTCAGCTGCCATGACAAGGTTGAATGTGATCTGGAAAAGTAACATCAGTTTTCCTGTGAAGATCAAATTATACAAATCACTTGTATTATCTATTCTCTTGTATGGGTGTGAGGGCTGGACACTCACTGCAGATACGGAGCGAAGGATTCAGGCTTTCGAGCATAAATGTTATAGAAGAATTTTGCGCATTTGCTATAAAGAGCACAAAACAAATGTCTATGTTAGAGAGAAGATAAACACCTATGCAGGCCATCAAGAACCACTTTTGTCAATAGTGAAACGTCGAAAGCTTGCCTGGTTTGGGCATGTAACTCGTCATGACTCCCTTTCGAAAACGATCCTCCAGGGAACAGTCGAAGGTAAACGGAAAAGAGGAAGGCAAAGAAAATCCTGGGCTGATAACATCAAAGAATGGGCAGGACACGGTTTCTCCACACTTGTACGCATTGCTGAGAATAGAGAGCAGTGGAGGACCCTGTCTGCTGATGCTTCCATCATGGCACCCCTACGACCCATGACGGGTTATGGGTTGAGATGATGATGATGATGAATAAATCTATCAGAATAATTTTAAAATACAACATCAGCAAGCACATCAAAACACTACGTTTTGTTGTAGACAAGCCGAATAGATATGGCTTGGTGCCTTCACTTTAACCCACTTTCAAACTTTTTATTGGCTGATGGCCTCATTAAAATACCTCTTAAACAAACTTTTTGTTGGCTGGCACTCATCACCACCCCCACCATCATCATTATCATCACCCCACCATCATCATCATCCCTACCACCACCATCATCATCACCCCACCACCATCATCATCATCACCCCCCACCACCACCTCCATCATTATCATCATCACCAACCCTACCATCCTCATAATCATAACCCCACCACCACCATCATCATCACTACCACCACAGTATCATCATCACCACCCTTACCATAATCATCATCATCACTCCCACATCATCAAACCTACCACCACCATCAACATCATCATTCCCCACACCACCACCATTATCATCACCTCCACCACCACCATCATCACCCACATCACCATCATCACCTCCACCATTATCATCACCATCACCCCCATCCTCTCACCCACCACCACTATCATCATCATCCACACCATTTCCATCATCACACCCACCACCATCATCACCCACACCAACATCATCATCATCACCCCACCACCATCATCATCACCCCACCACCACCATTATCACCAACACCACCACCATCATCACAACCACCTTCACCATCATCATCACCCACCACCATCATTATCACCACCCCCACTATCATCACCCACACTACCACCACAACTATCATCACCCACACCACCACCATCATCATCGCCACCCATCACCACCACCACCATCATCATCACCCACCACCACCAGCATCACCTACACTACCACCACCACTATCATCACCCACACCACCACCATCATCATCACCTACCACCATCATCATCACCTACCACCACCATCATCATCACCTACCACCATCATCATCATCACCCACCATCATCATCACCTACCACCACCCCATCATCATCTACCACCACCATCTTCATCACCTACCACCACCATCATCATTACCTACCACCACCACCATAATCACCCACCACCACCATCATCATCACCTACCACCACCATCATCATCACTCACCACCACCACCATCATCACCTTCCACTACCATCATTATCACCTACCACCATCATCATCACCTACCACCACCACCATCATCATCACCTACCACCATCATCATCATCATCAACCACCACCATCATCATCACCTACCACCACCAACATCATCACCTTTCACCGCCATCATCATCACCTACCACCATTATCATCATCACCCACACCACCATCATCATCACCTACCACCACTACCATCATCATCACCTACCACTATTATCATCATCACCCACCACCACCATCATCACCTACCACCACCAGCATCATCACTCACAACACCACCATAATTATCACCAACACCATCATCACCCACACCATGATTATCATCATCACCCACCACCATCATCATCACAACCCCCAACTATCATCATCACCCTCACCATCAGCAGCAACAACAGTCTCACCATCACTACTACCACATATTCCATTATTGAATAATAAAAGATGACACAACAGTCATGTAAACTGGAAGATTAACCCTGACATGCACACTAAACATCTGATTGCATTGATCTATCTTGTTTTAGTATTAATGTCTCTGGGAAGGTCTTTCCTGCCCATGTCTGAGTATTGTCTACCCAATGTATCTTTAGTCTACCCCTTGTTCTTGTTCCTGGGATTGTCTCTTGAAGTATGGTATTGGACAACCAGTTTGGTTTTGATGCATGTCCACACCATCTCAGTTTCCATGTGTCCATGAATGACAGTACATCTTTATGTGAGTCCACAACATCTTTTATGATGTACTGGAAGAACCACCTAGGATATTCCAAGGATCTGTCTGAAGTATCTCATTTCTGTTTGCTTATGTTTTTTGTTTTGGTAATGACCTGCTTCACACGTAAACAATAACACAGAGATGACAAATACCTGTATTAATGTGATTATTTCTACATTTGGATCAGCCCGATTTGTTTTACGTTGCAGAAAACCCAAATAAACCAGAGATGGCTATCAAGCCAGTGTCTCCTCTTGTGTGCCTTGAATACAATCCAAAAGACTCTCACATTCTTCTTGGAGGTTGCTACAATGGTCAGATAGGTGAGTGAGGCATGTTATTATCTCAGCTTATTGATTCATGTAACATGTCTAACAAAGTAGGATCACTACCCCTTCAAGAATATCAGGATAAGAGAGGGGTGGTGGAGGATGTAGATAAAGTAGTGCATGATGGTAGCACCATCTTCATTTAACACAAATTGCTACAGAAACCATAACTGTAAGAGAGCATGAAATGTTTTGTCACACGTTTTCTGTACGGAGTCACAGCAGTGTTGTCTTTATGTTCCTTGATGTAGTGTAATCATCTTCCTCTCACAGTTTTCTGTACGGAGTCACAGCAGTGTTGTCTTTATGTTCCTTGATGTAGTGTAATCATCTTCCTCTCACAGTTTTCTGTACGGAGTCACAGCAGTGTTGTCTTTATGTTCCTTGATGTAGTGTAATCATCTTCCTCTCACAGTGTTCTGTATGGAGTCACAGCAGTGTTGTCTTTATGTTCCTTGATGTAGTGTAATCATCTTCCTCTCACATGTTTTCTGTACGCAGTCACAGCAGTGTTGTCTTTATGTTCCTTCATGTAGACAGTCTGTATCATTAATTAGTGTAATCATCTTCCTCTCACAGTTTTCTGTACGGAGTCACAGCAGTGTTGTCTTTATGTTCCTTGATGTAGTGTAATCATCTTCCTCTCACATGTTTTCTGTACGCAGTCACAGCAGTGTTGTCTTTATGTTCCTTCATGTAGACAGTCTGTATCATTAATTAGTGTAATCATCTTCCTCTCACAGTTTTCTGTACGGAGTCACAGCAGTGTTGACTTTATGTTCCTTGATGTAGATCAGTGTTTCTCAACCCTGATAGTAGCAACGCCCCCTTTTGACAACTAATATTTTAAAACGCCCCCCACCCTTTTAACACCCCCTTTCTCTTTATCATGCGCGTGCGCACACACACACACGCACGCACACACACACACATATATATATATACATATATTCCACCATACTTTTAAAAAAGCTATCTTTTCTTATAATATACAGAAAAAGAAAAAGCACATTTTTAAAAGCATAGTTATATAAAATATGAGTTTAAGTACGGAATTATATACACCACAAGTTCATTATCCTTGAATTACAAATTGGCAGAGCAAATGATATAAAATTTGTTCTTACAACTCTATAACTATCATATTCATAATCATATCATTTAATAGCGCCTAAATGACTGCATATATATCTTCAGATATGAATATTTACGCCTCTCCTTATGCAACCACTTTAAACATGAAAAAATTGGAAAAATTATTAGTTAATAATATTGATATAATTATATAAAAATTCACTTACTAATGAAGCTTAATGAGATCCTTGCGCTTGGTGTGATTCAGCCAGTTTTGAGATATTTGGTTCTAAGTTTGTTAAAAGAAGTCGCAAATCTCCTCTCTTACAAATCTGCAGTCGGTTTCGTTGCTTTTGTAGTAGCAACACTACAGCACTGAACCCCTTCTCCACCAAATACGATGTTGGGAATGCTGTAATTAGCAATTTAGTTTTACACCAAAGAACGGGATATGCAAGCCTCTGCTGGATCCAAAATTTTTCATAATGTGTGTGACTGAATCGTGCTTTTGCCTCAAAGTCATTTTGTAGCTCAATTAATTCTTCTTGTAAATATTGACTAACTTGTTCCACATCTGATTCAAACGAATTAATCACCCAATCTGGTATTATTAGTTCTTGCAAGTCTTTAAATCTTATGCTCATATCATTTTTAATAGCGTCCAAATGAGTGCAATAAACCTCTAAATCTGAATCTTTAAGCCTGTTCCCACCTAACTGCAGTAAACATGGAAAATGAGAAAGTTCTCGGCGACTAAGATTATTTTTATATAATGTCAATTTGTTGATGAACCCCATGATAATTCATTTCACTTTAATCAGACTGATCTCATTTCCTTGTAGCTTAAGAAGAACCTCATTTAACTTTTCAAATATATCTGAAAGATAGGCCACATCGTTTGGCAATACTTCTCTTTCGATGCTAAATTCTTCTTTGATTGAATCCAAAAACTCTACAACAGTATCAAATAATGCCCATAATCTTTTTAAACAGTTACCTTTGGACAGCCATCGTACTTCCGTGTGTAGGAGAAGACGTTCAAACTCTTCCCCATTATCACAACAAAGTTTATGAAATAATCTATCGTTCAACGAATGCGCCTTAATTTTGTTAATAACACTGATAACACAATTCATTGATTTGTGAAGTCTGTCACTAAGATGCTTGGCGACTAAATGTTGTCGATAAATAACACAATGAATTGTTAAAACACCTGGTGCCACATTTTTTAAGTAGGCCAGAAATCCACGATGACGACCAACCATAGCTGGTGCGCCGTCTGTCGCACATGCGATGACATTGGAAAAATGAATTTGTTTTACCAACAAAAATGTTTCAAGGGTTTCAAAGATTGATAACCCCTTTGTATCTGCTGTCAGTAGTTTTGCAAATAACATATCCTCTATGATATTTTCATTCTTTATGTATCTCACATATGCGAGCAGCAAAGCTTCGTTATCACGCACGACGCTTTCATCGAACTGTAGTGAAAATTCAGTAGACTGCAAATCAGTACACAGCTGATTTTCAACATCGCTTGCCATCTCATCTATTCTTCTTGAAACAGTATCATTGCTCAATGGAATAGAAGAAATGATGTCACTTGGATTTCTTTCCATCATTGTGCTAATTACCTCCCGTACAGCTGGTAAAATTAAAGATTCTCCAATGTTGTGAGGTTTACCACACTTCGCAATCATGTGTGCAATTTTGTAAGATACAATGAGACCTTTATCATTGTGATTATACATTTTTTTAAACATATTAGTGACAGTGTTGCGGCTTTCAAACTTTTGTTTTAAATCCTGGAAGTAAGAAATATCTTTGCCAACTTTATCTGAGTGTTTCTTGGTAAAATGCTCGTTAAGCCGTGACGGTTTCATTGCTTCGTTAGAAAACACTTGCTGGCACAGCAAACACATTGGTAATTGTTCATTTACGGCTGAAGGTACAAAACCGAATTTCAAATATTCAACTGAATATTGTCGACACTTTCTCTTTACTGCTGACATATTGAAAATTTTACTATAATATCACTGCACATACATCTACACCTCGTCAAGCCTCAATACTGACTGGGTTTAATTCTTTACACTCGAAACATGTGATGTGTTCACGGGCTAATCAATGTTTGACGGGAATGTGTTTCCAGAAGAAAATATGGTCGAGAGTGGAGACAGAGAAGGTTAGCTTGGGTGTGTCGAGAGGCTAACAATTGTTTCGAGTGTTGAAGGGACATAAATCTCTGCCTACTGTCGCCTGACAATGGTAACATCCCAGGTACTTAAAAATTTGCTTTTGGAATCCTTGAAACACTCCATGGGACGCAGGGCAAATAAAAACTATCGTGTTACAAGCTATGGGAAGGGGAATATCTTTTTTTTAAATTGTTTCATATTGATTCTTGTAAAAATGTACACAACGCCCCCCTGAATGGAAGTAGCGACCCCAATCGTTGCGACCCATCAAAACGCCCCTAGAAATCTTGAAAACGCCCCCCAGGGGGCGGTACCGCCCCCATTGAGAAACACTGATGTAGACAGTCTGTATCATTAATTAGTGTAGTCATCTTCCTCTCACAGTGTTCTGTACGAGGTCACAGCATTGCTGACTTTATGTTCCTTGAGGAGAAAACATGTAGACAGTCTACATTTAATTAGTGTAGTCATCCTCCTCTCACAGTGTTCTGTAAGGTGTCACAGCATTGTTGACTTTATGATCCGTGAGAAGAACAAATGTAGACAGTCTGCATCATTAATTAGTGTAATCATCTTCCTCTCACTGTGTTCTGGGATCATGAGGTTCCTTGCCACAAACACAGTTCTTATCTATTCCTCACACAGTGTTCTTTGATTATGAGGATCCTTGCCACAAACACATCTATTCCTCTCACAGTGTTCTGTGATCTAAGATTCCTTGCCACAAACAAATCTATTCCTCTCACAGCGTTATGTGATCATAAGGTTCCTTGCCACAAACACAGTTCTTATCTATTCCTCTCACAGTGTTCTGTGATCATAAGATTCCTTGCCACACAGTTCTTATCTATTCCTCTCACTGTGTTCTGTGATCTAAGATTCCTTGCCACAAACACAGTTCTTATCTGTTCCTCTCACTGTGTTCTGTGATCATAAGATTCCTTGCCACAAACATAGTTCTTATCTGTTTCTTTCACAATGTTCTTTGATCATAAGATTCCTTGCCACAAACACAGTTCTTATCTGTTCTTCTCACAGTGTTCTGTGATCTAAGATTCCTTGCCACAAACACAGTTCTTATCTGTTCCTCTCACAGTGTTCTATGATCATAAGATTCCTTGCCACAAACACAAATCTTATCTGTTCCTCTCACAGTGTTATGTGATTATATGATTCCTTACCACAAACATTCTTCTTCTTCTTTGATCCTTAGCCGCCAACCGTCAAAGCAGTCAGTGGCCATTACGCCTGGTGGCGTCTTGTAGGGCAACAACAAATTGATTCCACTTTGCTCGGTCGGTGGCCATCCTTCGTACAGTGCCCCAACTCTGGTTCATTCTTTGGATCTCTGCCTCCACAGTCCTCCGCCAAGTTGTTTTTGGTCGGCCTCTCTTTCGTTTTCCTTCAGGGGTCCATAGCATAGCTGTTCTTGTGATGGCATCGGGATCTCTTCTGAGGACATGGCCAACCCAGCTCCAGCGTCTGCCAGCTATGATACCACAAACATAGTTCTTATCTATTCCTCTCACAGTGTTCTGTGATCTAAGATTCCTTGCCACAAACAAATCTATTCCTCTCACAGCGTTATGTGATCATAAGGTTCCTTGCTACAAACACAGTTATTATCTATTCCTCTCACAGTGTTCTGTGATCACGAGGTTCCTTGCCACACAGTTCTTATCTATTCCTCATAAATCTTGTTGACCTCTATCTCTGTGTGCATGTGTGTGTGTGTGTGTGTGTGTGTGTGAATGTATGTGTATGTGCTCAATTACTGAATGTGATGATAATATTGATTACTTATAACTGAAGTTCAAAATGTTTTTATTTGAAAACACTTAGAGAATTGTATTACTGCAGGGCAGAAATGTAAAATAGCAATAATTCATATTTCTTTACCCTGATGAAATAACAATTTTGTTCATTCGTTTGTTTGTCTTTAGTTGGTTATTTTTCATGTCTATTTCACTACTGAGTTTTTACCTTTAGTTTATTTATCTATTAATGTTTCAATGCACAAGCTACTCAGCACAGATTTTCCCCAACTTAGCCTCAGTCATAGAATCAGTTTAATTATATTTAACTATGACTATTCTTAACTGTCAATCTAAACTAAAGTACATTTCTCTTACCTTCAGTTTCAAGTGTCTTAGGCATGTTATATATAGGGATACCAACTGCTGTCTTAGGCACGTTGTATATAGCACTACCAACTGCTGACTTCGGCACGTTGTATATAGGGCTAACAACTGCTGCCTTAGGCATGTTGTATATAGGACTACCAACTGCTGTCTTTGGCATGTTGTATATTGTGCCGTCTCTTCGATCGAACTCCGCGGATGAATCCATTTTACTGCGATTTATTCGTTGTTTGGGTGGTAATAGATTGTTCTTGCTTCAGAATATCTATGGCCTGAATTTATGTGTATTGTTTGTCTGAGTAGGACGAGTTTGTTTTATATCTGTATATCTTTACATATCTAAGTCGAACTATATGTTCTGTTGTCTCTAGAGAGGTCAAAGGCTATTCGGCGGATGTGCCGCTAGAGTGTGGTGTGATTTGGCTTCGTCCTGATGGGGACTGTGTTTTTTTCTATGTCGGCTTGTCGCCGGAAAAAGTGATCTCAGTATTTGTGGGGAAAGTGATAGTCGTCTAGACCTATCGTGTATGCTTTACCCCAGTGTTTATTCGTATTGCCAAGGAATGGCAGAATCATATTTCTGATACCAAGGTAATCAAAGATACTCTTATGAACTCTCGTACGAAGCCACCATTTTCGATAGGTACGATTTGTATGTCTAAGAGAATATATTTGACTCGATGAAAACGACTTCGATTCCTAGCAGCACTATATCCTGTAGAATGCAGTCAATTGTTCATGATCAAATCTACAGAGCAATGAAAGTTTAATGAATGACTAACTTTAGGACAGATTCATTATCTGTATCCAAACGTGAGTGACAGCTCACGAGTGAAGCCATCTTGGAACCAAACATGTAGTGACTTTCAAGAAGAGAAAAGGGATGCCCGTATTATCGCTTGATTAGTCCAGAGATCACTGCTACACATGAGAACCCTTTATTAGCGGTTCAATATTATTATATGGAAAAATATGTGCTGAACATGATGTTAAAGAATCGTCGCTAGACGAGATTAGGTCTAGAAGCCATCTGAAATATTATTTATAAGCTGACGTGCTCAGTCAGTGAAGTCAGATGATATATATGTATGGGCGATACTGAGTGCTTGGCTACTGACAGTCCATTATACAATTATTCTACATGAGTGCCCATGTAACATTGCAAGACCATTTATCCACTGTACCATGATGTATTATGCCAACCTGTGATTTGTCACTATCTGTGCTGTCGAGTGTATACGTCCAATTAAACTGTAGAAAGGTACACAGTCGTTGGTGTCGATGACTTCCAGCCATACATGAGTGTGAGAAAAGAACATTTGTCAACACCACGAACCCTTATTATCATTCGCACATTATACACTCAATCCATGTCTACACACCACTGCGTAGGTCAAGTTGACATTCCATACACTACAGTGGAGCAAACAACACCATAGAGATCTTATCAACTGATGATGATGATGTCTGTCTTCCAAGAAAAAGAGACGTTATCAACTGGTGGACCAGCTTTCTGGGTTTGACCTCGCAGAAGTTCAGAAGTCAACAGATTACCGATACCAGACCGTTTCCTGTGGCTGATACGACACACTTGCAGTATTGGTTTGCTCTTTGTCAACACTTCGTCACGTGACCTGTCAAGTGAATGCAGTATGTAGGTCAGCGTTGTTGACATTTTTACATTAGACATTACAGAGTTTCACAGAACAGTTGGATCAATTCTTGTCAATATTAACAGGAAGACAGTATTAGTGAACTAAGAAGTCCTATTTTCATCGATGGATCTTCTTGTTTTCTATATATGAACTTTAATATTTAAGGCCAGAATGTTTAATTGAATAAAGTGGCAGTTTGTTTATTTTCATAAAAATAACTTTGCCATTACTGTAAAACTGAGCCTATTTTGCAACACATACTATCATACACATAATTTATATATATTTATGTTTACATGTTATTTGTTTGTATAGTATGTTAGTTTCTATGTCAGCGGGTTGTGTTTAAGGTTGGGCGGAGTCCTCACAACAGAATATCCCACGTCATAGAGGGTCCGTTGTGGGCGTTTTCTATAGGTGCAATTTTCTTGATTGAAAATTTGCTTGCAACAACTGTTGCTTTTGTGTTAGCTGTGAAGTCTGTAATTATTGTTATTTTTGTAATATTTCTTTGTTCTTTAGTTTTGTTTTGAGTTGTTTGTAATTTGTTGGTCTACCCTTTTCTATCTTTCAGTTCTATTCACAATTTATATTCATATACTGTGACGTCATTTGTGTTGTTATTCTTTGCAGATTCAGTGATTATTTTCATTGATTTCCCTATTTGATTTATTTTGATTTCTGCAAACGTTCTTGTATTGTCAGTCCTATTTGTACTTTATGTATTCTGTTGGTTGACATATGTTTTATATAGGTATATTTCATAAGACACTATTGCCTGTGCACTGCACTTGGATTATGGTATAAACCAGTACCTGATTATTATTACTGTCATACAAGACCTTATTAAGGCTTGGGACCCACAGATATTGGGATAGTATACTGATTAATCAAGTCATTAAGAACTTGTGGTATTATTATTATTTCAGGTGATTAGTATTATTGTTAGACACCATGTCTACATTAGAATACTTCATTATACAAGGGAAAGCCCTTGATAAGACTGGTCAACAATTAGAACAATGGGCAGTTGCTCAATATGACAAAGCATTAGCTGCAGAAGAGAGAAGAGCTATGGCAGAAGAGAAAAGATTAGAAAGAGAAGCTGAGGCTGCTGCTGAACAAAAGAAATTGCAGATGCAGGTAGAGCAAAGGAGATTTGAAGCTGAACAAAAAAAATTAGAAAGGGAAGCTGCTGCTGAACAAAAAAGATTAGACAGTGAAGCTGAACAAAAAAGATTAGACAGGGAAGCTGAACAAAAAAGATTAGACAGTGAAGCTGAACAAAAAAGATTAGACAGGGAAGCTGAACAAAAAAGATTAGACAGGGAAGCTGAACAAAAAAGATTAGACAGGGATGCTGAACAAAAAAGATTAGATGCTGAAGAGAAAAAAGCAATAAGAGAACATGAATTTGAGTTAGAGAAATTGAGATTGACAAGTATGAGTAATGTTAATCAGGCATCTAGTGGTAATGGTAAACCTTCTACTTACAAGGTTAAGGTTCCACCGTTCAATCAGTCCAGTGACGATATTACATTCTGGCTGGATAGATTTGAACGTTCTTGTCGTACACATAATGTGGATAAATCACAATACGCTAATCAATTAGCAGAAAACTTGAAAGGTGAATCTTTGACTAGATTATGCCTTGTAGGAGAAGCAGATAAAGATAATTATGATGTCATTAGGGCGGCTTTGATAAAAAAATACCAGCTAAGTGAAGAAGGCTATCGCCTTTTATTTAAGACGATGGTACCTGAGACAGGTGTAGAATTCTCAGAATTCACTGCAAAGGCACGTCTCACAGTTGATCGTTGGATTGAGCTTTCCAAAACAGAAAAAACGTATGAAGGACTTATGGATTTGTTGCTCAGAGATAAGATTATGTCATGTGTTAACAAACCCTTCCTTGAATTTATACATGAGCGTAAACCCAAATCTCTAAAAGAAATGGAAGAATATTGTTCCCAATATGTCACTGCACACCCCGACGTGACTTTTGGCAATACTAAGATTAAGGAGAGTATGCCAGTTGCTTCAGCAACACCATACAATCCCAATTATTCACACAGATTTCAGGGACCTCAAAACAGATTTGATAAAAAAGGTAACCATAATAGTTATCAAAACCAAGGTAACCAATCATTTCAGGGTTCTTCTTCAAAGAACTGGAGACGAGCTGATAGCTCTCGACACAGGGGTGGTCATAATTATAGGAATTTCCGTAGAGGAAGTAATTATAGAAACTATCAGGGTTATCCGTCTTGGAGTCAACAAGATCATAATTACAGAGATACTCATTATAATGAATATGATAATGGTAACCAAGGGAACTATGACTCAAACCCAAATAGGGGTTACAATAGAGGTAACAATAACTACAGAGGTGATAATAACCGAGGTAGATCTCAAAACAAAAGACATAAACCACATTTTCAGGCAAACTCTGCACAACAAGAGTCCCATGAAGCCTATAAACAGAGTAAAGATAATAATGATGCTAGTAATATGGCATGTGCCGCTTTTGATTTTGGGAGAGCATCTCAGTGCCCCCAATGCAAAACGTTATTTGAGCCAACCACAGTGTCTACTTTAAGCTGTGGCCATCCTCTTCCTGCTCTTCCGGCATCAGTCGCGCATGATGGAAGAGGTTCTCTTGTCTTACATAAGGGTTTAGTGAATAACAATCCAGTCTCTGTGCTATTTGATTCTGGATGCACCACAATTGGTGTTAGGCAGTCACTCGTAGATCCTTCCCGTGCCACTGGACAAGTAGTCAAATGTGTAACATTTGGCGGCACATTAGAGAAATACTCTACTGCTATCATTAGGATTGCTACTCCTTTCTTTACAGGAGATGTACACGCATGTCTTCTTCCGAATCCGATCGCTGACCTCATCATCGGTCGCATTCACGGAGTCAGAGAATGCACTCCGCAACAAATTTCCGCGTGGGAAAGGCAAAACATGCAGATTGCTAACGCTGTAGTCACTAGAGCTCAGGCTCTTAATATGCCTCAAACTTCATCTACTAAAGATAATGAAGTGCATAACCAAGATAATCCCTTGGTATTTTCTCGTGACTCGTTTATAAAACAGCAAGAAGATGATCCCACTCTGAAGAAATTCTTCATTCTTGCAACTAAAGGTGATCCGAATAAAGACACAAGTCGTAAATCGTGGATTACAAAGAAGAATGGCGTACTTGTACGTATGGTTCAAGACTCCATTACGTCAAGTCATTCTCAAATCCTGGTTCCCAAGAATTTGAGAGTTAAAATTTTGCAGCACGCTCACGACTCTCAGTGTGCTGGACACATGGGTTTTTCCCGTACTAAGTCAAGAGTCCTTGCGGCTTTCTTTTGGCCATTGGTAAACAAGGACATACGGATTTATTGTCGATCTTGTAAAGTATGTCAGGAAGTTAAATCCAAAGGTCCACGGCATGCTGCACCCATTCAGGCGGCGGACATTCCTATTCGGCCGTTCCAAAAAATGGCCATAGACATAATTGGTCCATTTAAGATCAAGTCTGCCAGAGGACATCAGTTTATCTTGACGTGTGTTGATATGTGCACACGTTGGCCAGAGGCTATTCCTCTGAAGAGCATTACTACTGCTGATATTGCAGATGCTCTTTGGCTTATATTTTCTCGTCTGGGGTTCCCCGGAGAGATATTGTCAGACCATGGCACCCAACTAATATCAGATACCATGTCTCAAGTAATGTCTACTCTGCAGATAGATAGATCTTTAAGTAGTATCTACCATCCAATGTCTAATGGTATGGTCGAACGCCTTAATAGAACACTTAAAAACTTACTGGGGAAGATAACTGAGGATCATCCTCAAGACTGGGACAGAGTTTTACCTGCGGCCCTCTTCGCTTACAGAGAGGTACCCAATGAACATACGGGATTTTCTCCCTTTGAACTCGTCTTTGGCGCGCGTCCGCGTGGCCCTATGTCGTTGCTTCACGATCTCATAACATCTGACAATATTGACGATGACACAAAGTCATCCTACGAATATGTCATCGCGTTGAGACAAAAAATTATCGAAGCATGCAAATTAGCAACTTCTTCTTCTGAATTTGCGAAACAGAAGGCAAGGCAATTTGCCAATAAGAAGAGATGCTTACGACAACTTTGTCCTGGTGACAAAGCATTTGTATTACTACCTTGTAGGGAAAACAGATTACTTATTTCTTGGAAAGGTCCGTACGATATAATATCGAAAATTTCCGATGTCGACTATATTGTCGATATTGATGGGAAGCATAAAACCTTCCACATCAATATGCTTACTGAATTCCATGAACGTCCGGATTATTTGCAACCCATTTTCCAAGCAACGGACAATTCTCCAGTACAACATGGTCATTACTCATCACTGTCCGTGATACAGGATGAGGAAACAAGTTTTTCAGATGTAAATCTCCCCCTTCCAATGATCCCACTTCATTCTAGTGAATCATGGAAGAACGTTACTGTCTCTCCTGATTTGTCTCTAGGAGAACAGCGACAAGTTTCAACTATGTTGCAAACATTTCAGGATGTACTCACTGACATCCCTGGACAAACGAATGTCATTCAACATGACATTGTTCTAACTGACCATACTCCTATTAGGGTTAGACCTTATCCTATACCTATACATTTTCAAGCACAGGTCGAGAAAGAGTTGGATGAGATGATAGATTTGAAAATAATCGAACCATCCACCTCTGCATATTCTTCGCCGATGGTTATTGTGCGTAAAAAAGACAATAACATACGTCTTTGCGTTGACTATCGAAAATTGAATCAAGTAACGAAGTTCGATGCCGAACCTATGCCTTTACTGGAAGAGCTACTTACTCGACTCTCCAAATCTCATTTTTTCACTAAACTTGATTTGTCTAAAGGATATTGGCAAGTTCCTTTATCTGAACGCGCCAAACCTCTCACGGCTTTTTCAACACCTAGAGGTTTGTTCCAATGGAATTTTATGCCTTTCGGTCTTATGAACGCACCAGCTACATTCGTACGCATGATGCGCCGAATCCTATCTTATCGGTCAGATGTCATTGCATATCTAGACGACATCTGTCTTTTCAGCGATACTTGGGAAGATCACTATTCAGGGTTAGATGAATTGCTGTCTACCTTGCGCGAGCACAACCTAACAGCAAAACCCTCTAAAGCCTATATTGGTTTTAGCGAAATTTCTTTCCTAGGCCACCGAGTTGGTCATGGTTTCCTAAAGACAGAGGACCATAATACTAGTAAGATACTTAACATCTCGATCCCTAAGACTAAAAAACAGGTGAGAAGTCTGTTAGGTCTTATTCAATTTTATGGCAGATTCATTCAGAATCTATCCTCTATCATGGCACCTCTTTCAACACTTCTAAAGAAAGGTTCGCCTAATGTGGTCCACTGGTCTCAGGAATGCCAATGCTCTCTGGATAAGATTAAAACATTGTTTTCAACACCACCTATTTTAGTGCTACCTACTAAAGATAAGACATTCGTTCTTCGTAGTGACGCTTCATCCACTGGGATTGGAGCGGCACTAATGCAAGAGTACTCTGGAACTCTGCATCCTGTAATGTATATTTCCAGAAAACTTAATGCGGCAGAAAGGAATTATTCGGTTTTAGACCGTGAGCTATTAGCTATGGTTTGGTCGATCCTCAAACTACAGAGATTCCTTCTAGGCGCACATTTCATAGTAGAAACCGACCAAAAAGCTCTTACTGCTATACAGAGTAAGAATTTGAAGAGCTCGAGGTCTACTCGATATGCAATTGCTCTTCAACCTTTTCATTTCTCTGTGCGAGCTATTCGTGGATCAGATAATGTGATGGCAGACATTCTGTCAAGATGCCCACATGATTCCACATAACTATTAGGGCTTAGACTTCTTGATATGTCTAGTTCTATAGTAGTTCCTTTTCTATATCATGATAGATACACATTCGTAATTTAATAATATAATGATTGTATCACTACATAGCGGTTCATTGATGTTTATTCACCGCTGTGCTTTGATGATTTTTTCTTCATAAATCATAAATTTAAGATATCTAATACGAAATGATGATATGAATTTTTTAGGCATTGTGTAATTGCCAGAATTGTATTATACTTTGATGACACCTTCCTGGAAAAATTTACTTGTAGAGAAATAATTTCTCTCAGTTTATGAGACACATTCTCACCAGTCGCTCCATAAGTCGACTTAGCCTCATATTAGGCGTTATATGTATTCCTGATATTTTCATCTGCGCATTATTCATGCGTTGTGAGCCTATTGTACGTTGCTCCTAGATGTATTTCAAAAAAGAAAAAAAAATGTTCCATTTTTTTTTTCCCGGGAGGTGTGGTAAGACTGTTACGTGCAGTCTTTGATATCTTACAATATTATACATTGGTATACTTGTTATGTTCGCAAATATTTTGTAAACAAAATAGGTAATTTTTTAGTGCTTAAGGGAAAGTCATTATTGAGTTACTTCCCTTGAAAGTTGTGCCGTCTCTTCGATCGAACTCCGCGGATGAATCCATTTTACTGCGATTTATTCGTTGTTTGGGTGGTAATAGATTGTTCTTGCTTCAGAATATCTATGGCCTGAATTTATGTGTATTGTTTGTCTGAGTAGGACGAGTTTGTTTTATATCTGTATATCTTTACATATCTAAGTCGAACTATATGTTCTGTTGTCTCTAGAGAGGTCAAAGGCTATTCGGCGGATGTGCCGCTAGAGTGTGGTGTGATTTGGCTTCGTCCTGATGGGGACTGTTTTTTTCTATGTCGGCTTGTCGCCGGAAAAAGTGATCTCAGTATTTGTGGGGAAAGTGATAGTCGTCTAGACCTATCGTGTATGCTTTACCCCAGTGTTTATTCGTATTGCCAAGGAATGGCAGAATCATATTTCTGATACCAAGGTAATCAAAGATACTCTTATGAACTCTCGTACGAAGCCACCATTTTCGATAGGTACGATTTGTATGTCTAAGAGAATATATTTGACTCGATGAAAACGACTTCGATTCCTAGCAGCACTATATCCTGTAGAATGCAGTCAATTGTTCATGATCAAATCTACAGAGCAATGAAAGTTTAACCTTTAGCACGCTGCATTCTTTTCCAAAAAATTTGTCCTGCAGCTGCATTCTTTTTCACAAAACCCCATTTTTTATAGTGGATGACTTGTAAATTCTATATTTTTTTTGTTTTTTGGCCAATTGCTCTAATTTTTGGTCTGTATAGAGATAAATGGATGACGTCACTGATGACGTCATTTTGTTGATGTGATAGGAGAAGAAGACTGGTGAAAAAAAAAAAAAAAATCAACAAAAAAATAGCCTTACCTCACTCCTGGTGCAGCCTTTTGGTGCAATCTGCCTTAAAATTGAGCAGAGTGTGATAACGCTCAAAGCAGGGATATGGACAGAGAGGTATTACACACCTAAGGCACACGAATTGGGTCTGGTGGCGCTTCTTGCCCTTGTCCCTGCAGGAACACACAACACAGTCTGGCTGGGAAGGCATGCCGCTAGCCAGACGTTTAGGGTTAAGAGTCAGGTAGTGTTCCCCCATAACCAATCTTGCTGGTGCAATGTCAGATAACCTTCCTCTGTGGGCTGTGACCCTAGACTGGTAACCATCAAGAAGCCCATGAGCAATCCGCAGACGGAATGTTTCCGCCTTGATACGAGACGGATGCTTGGCCCTCCACAGGACAAGCGAATTGACAAAGCAAACTTCCAACAGATAGAAGAATATTTTCTTCCACCATTTGCTGCTCCTGTGCAGAACCATGTAGTATTTCAACTGTTTGTTCACACGATCATCAATACCTCCCATGTGACAGGAATAGGCTTGGATAGCGCATGGCTTGTCCACGATCCGCACATTGCCAGCGTGATGTTTGGATCTAACCTCCTTCCTGAAGGTCTGCGCATCGTGTGCAGTTGTCATTAGATTCACTGGCCTCTTGTCAAACCATGACATATAGAGGATGTTGCCTTCTCTAACAGTCATGGGAGGGTCACCAGCTTTGGGTTTCGCCAACTTGAGTTGTGGGGGGACCCCTCGGCGGTTGGTCCGCAGTGTGCCGCAAGCCCCTGTCTGATTATCCCCAAGCTCCGTGAACAGGGCAGGCGAAGAGAAAAAGTTGTCCATGTACACAACATGGCCATGCCCATACAGGGGAGCAACAAGGGAGGTGACAACGCGGTGAGCAACCCCCCTAGTAGGGTCCACATTGTCTTCCTTCCCAAGGTAGAGCTGCCAATTCCAGAGGTAGCCTGTCTTGGAGTCAGCTAGGCCCCAGGCTTTCATACCCCACTTAGAGGGTTTGTTGGGCATGTACTGCATAAGGCTGGTCCTACCTTTGAAAGCTATCATACTTTCATCAACACTTAGCTCTTTAGATGGTATGTAATGGCTTTGCCATAGAGGGAGAAGAGTGTCAACAAACGATTTGAGTTTGAAGGCTTTGCTGTGGTCAGGGTGCCCTCGTGGTGCAGCAGTTGTATTGTCCACGAGGTGTAGAAAAGATAAGATAGACAGAAACCTGTCCCTACTCATCACTTTCTTGAATCCTGGCATGTCAAGGAAACAGTCATTTGACCAATACAAATCAAATGACAATCTTTTCGTTACACCCATCAACAGAAGCAAAGCAAGAAATGCCCTCATCTCGTCAGCTGTGACATCGGTCCACAACGCCACACGGGATGCGGCACGAATATCTTGCCCTCTTGTATCACCAACCTGATAGGCATAACGATTAGTTTCTGTAACTAATGTGTTCACAACATCATCTGTGATGAACAAACGGAACACATCTACCTCAGAAATGTCATCGCCAACGCCCACAGGTCCCACAACTTGGTCGAAGTTGCGGAGCCATTCGTGGTTGTAACCAGAAGGTGCTTTAACAACATTGACTTCTTCAAAATCATCATCAACACTTGACACATCACTATCTTCCCCTTCAACATCACCCATATTCGGACCATGGACCGAAACACCAGTACTAGTAAACCCTTCAAACCACTCATCATCGGAATCAGCATCCATGAAAACTTCAGATAAAATGGCAGCTTGATCCATGCCGATTGATTTCGATTTGAAAATTGCACAGAAAATGTACGCTATCACACCCTTTACAACTAAGAGTCAGAAAAGGAAGTAAAATCTCTTTCACAGAAGAGTCAATTTTTGCATCCGGTTTTCAGATCACGTGTACACACATTATAAATCAGTTTCCCGATGACAGCCGCAAGGCGAGATATATCGCCTCCAGCTGGCAGAACATAGGTTGCGTTCGGCGAGATATCTCGCCGGCAGCGTGCTAAAGGTTAATGAATGACTAACTTTAGGACAGATTCATTATCTGTATCCAAACGTGAGTGACAGCTCACGAGTGAAGCCATCTTGGAACCAAACATGTAGTGACTTTCAAGAAGAGAAAAGGGATGCCCGTATTATCGCTTGATTAGTCCAGAGATCACTGCTACACATGAGAACCCTTTATTAGCGGTTCAATATTATTATATGGAAAAATATGTGCTGAACATGATGTTAAAGAATCGTCGCTAGACGAGATTAGGTCTAGAAGCCATCTGAAATATTATTTATAAGCTGACGTGCTCAGTCAGTGAAGTCAGATGATATATATGTATGGGCGATACTGAAGGCTTGGCTACTGACAGTCCATTATACAATTATTCTACATGAGTGCCCATGTAACATTGCAAGACCATTTATCCACTGTACCATGATGTATTATGCCAACCTGTGATTTGTCACTATCTGTGCTGTCGAGTGTATACGTCCAATTAAACTGTAGAAAGGTACACAGTCGTTGGTGTCGATGACTTCCAGCCATACATGAGTGTGAGAAAAGAACATTTGTCAACACCACGAACCCTTATTATCATTCGCACATTATACACTCAATCCATGTCTACACACCACTGCGTAGGTCAAGTTGACATTCCATACACTACAGTGGAGCAAACAACACCATAGAGATCTTATCAACTGATGATGATGATGTCTGTCTTCCAAGAAAAAGAGACGTTATCAACTACCAACTGCTGACTTAGGCACTTTGTATATAGGACTACCAACTGCTGACTTAGGCATGCTGTAAATAGGGCTACCAACTGCTGACTTAGGCATGTTGTAAATAGGGCTAACAACTGCTGCCTTAGGCATGTTATATATAGGGCTAACAACTGCTGACTTAGGCACGTTATATATAGGACTAGCAATTGCTGCCTTAGGCATGTTATATATAGGGCTAACAACTGCTGTCTTAGTCATGTTGTATATAGTACTACCAACTGCTGACTTAGGCACGTTGTATATATGACTAACAACTGCTGCCTTAAGCACATTGTATATAGGGCTAGCAACTGCTGTCTTAGGCATGTTGTATATAGGGCTAGCAACTGCTGCCTTAGGCATGTTGTATATAGGGCTAGCAACCTCATTATGTAAAACAAAAAGCTACAAAAACCACCACAACAAGAGCTTATAAAGTGGCACAGGCTTTCTGTAAGTAGGCTAACTACCATTGTGCCCTCTTGCTTTGAAAAGATTATATAAGAAAAATAAAGATGTTGTCATACCCTTTTCCATCTTGTAGTGTATCCATTAACTGTGATGCTCATAGTTGAATGGCAGTAATGTTCTCTTAGCTTTTCCACCTTGTAGTGTATCCATTAGACTTAACTGAGATGTTCATAGTTTAATGGCAGTAATGTTGTCCAGATGTCACATGTGTCTTGAAATGTTATGTAAATATTCACAGTTTAATTTCAGCATTATTTATTCTCTAATCTGCAGCCTTCTGGGATACAAGAAAAAGTTCTCAGCCAATGGAACTATCCCCAGTAGAGCAGTCACACCGTGACCCCGCCTACAAGACTTTATGGATCCAATCAAAAACAGGCACTGAGTGTTTCTCAGCTTCAACAGATGGACAGGTTCTTTGGTGGGACATCAGGAAAATGGGGGAACCAACAGACAAGATGTACTTGGACAAAAAACAAGAGTTCCGAAATGCACAGGGTGCTTACTGCTTAGAATATGAACCAACATTGGTAAACTTCCTTTGTTTTTGAAAATGATTTTTCATTAAAAAATATGTAATCTGGGTCAACTAGAGCAACCAGTCAGAGCTAGTTACTCCACGTTCATGACAGACAAGCATTTTTTAATGCCAGGTTCCACAAAGACTATACTCTTGGTTGTGTGATTACAATTATTCCTGCTTTTCACAATTTTCATCTTAAATAATTTTGATGACGCTCCATATTTGGAGACTAGACTTATGAAAATGCATATTTACCATTACTATGTATGTATGAAATGACAACTAAGAAGTTACAGACTTTGACAAGATCACCAAATGTGGAACCAGAACAAACACCAGTTGAGCAAGAGGTCAGGTGATCAGTAAGACACCCACTGAAGAAACCAGTTAATAGCATGTCAAGGCAGTTCTTATTCTGGATGTCTAGGGTATGAGAAATAGAGGGGGACTAAAAAACACACGGAGAAGGGAATTGGAGACAGGGGATACAATAGACATGTATGACCTTGAATGAATGGCACTGGATAAGAAGGTTTGGCATGAATAAGTTGAAGGTCTGCACTGACAGAGAGCTAAAGCTGAATGAATAACATATTGTTAATGGACATGTCTTTGTATAAATATATATAATCTATAAACCTGCATACAGTACACAAGTAATAATAGTAAGACAAAATAACCTGAGTCATTTTAACATTTCAATTTGATTCACACATTACCTTATGATCATTACTCTAACGATGGAGAGAAACACAAATACAACAACCATCTGACAAACAGCTTGACTTTGCACATGACCTATTACATACATGACCGATGTCACACATGACCTATGACATACATGACCGATGACACACATGACTTATGACATACTGTCATGATACGCGAGTAATGCTGCATTTAGATTTTAAAAACATATTGCCGAACAGTTGCCAATAAATTTCACAAGGCATGAGAAAGCAGTCGATGGCGAAAATCCATTGTCCACAATAGACAGCGTTCTTCGTAAGTCATGGGAAAGCAACCAATTTTGCATGGAATGTGTACACAACAATGAGACATTAGTACAAAAGACCATCCAGGGACAATTAGATGTAGTCGCAAATACGGCTCGGTTGTGTTTACACAACGGCAGTAATACACACGTATTATTTTGCCTAGTAACAGAACATAATGGACAGACGGAGACAGATCAGCGAGGAAACTTTACGATGAGTATTTTGTTAAGTCGGTTCTCATGGAACAGGCAAAGTGATATTGGATTAATGGAGACCGAAAGTCTGAATGAAGATCAGTATGAAAGAAGTCAGTATAAAGAGACTAGAAACACTGCACAGACCTCAAAAGGTGGAGACGGATTGTCTGGGCTAAACAAAACACGAAAGCGAACATAGCAAAATATTACAGAAAACTTTACAGAGTAATGGGGACTGGTTGTCTGAACTAAAGTAAAGACGAATGGAACATCACATAGGATCAGAACCCCTTCACAAGACATCAGGAGAGAGAACACCGACATTGCTGGAGGCAATATTTTCTACATATAATCTAGGAAAATTCGTCTTTCGGGGTTGTTACAGAAAACATCCCGTCAGCCCGACTTGGTTCAATATTTCACGAGGAAGATTCAGGACCTGTGGTCAGTGAATTCTTTATACAGGACCAAGGTTAGTGTACTATAGTTTGTAAATTATTAATATACATCCATTTTAATTTCAGTTATATATATACATATTTTCCATAAATATAACACTGTAAATACCAGTCACTTTTTACCATAATACTATATTTTACACTATTAGGTACATGTTGCAATAAACACTGTGCAGAGAGTTATTATATGTATAAGATTGCACAGTTTCCAATAACCATAACGAGGTAAATACAAGACACTTTTCTATTACTTCTTACATTACCCGGTAAACAGTGCAGTAAACACTGCGCATTCATTCATTATATTGATAAGATTTCACATACAAGAACACACCACATGCGTAGCATAGATTTACGGGGTACTTATGAGGCTTTATCATTTTATCCATCTCAGTGGTAGAGACAGGGACTCTTTGAGATAACTCAGCCTTTGTCTTACTACCCTGGCTGTCGTTGTTGGGACAAGCTAATACGTAGGGCCAACCAGGTATACTGCGACAACACGTATCTCACAGATATCAAAACTCACCTAAAAAAGCCACTGGGGGTTTAGGAAGGATTTGCCAGGGGCAAAGGAGCCTTTCTACACACAACCACCCACACAGAATAGTAATTAGAAATTACACAGTAATGGATGAATTACAAGTAGCTGCCCACGTGAAATAGTAATAAGAAATTACACAGTAATGGATGAATTACAATTAGCTGCCCATGAGAATTATTGATCAGAAGTGGCAGTAGCACACGAACGATCTTTTACAACAAGTGCCTTCGAGAAATCTTGATCAGAAGTGGCAGGAGCACACGGACGATCTTGTACAACTAATGCCTATGAAAATTAAAAACTGCTGCGCCAACATATACAAATATATAACATATTCATATCAAGTACCACATGAGCAAACGTCATCACAACAAGTAGATATCTGCCTACCTGACAAAGACTCTGCAGCCTAGCATTGCGTTCAACACAACATATGAACACACCAATTCAGCCGCGCGTTGCATTGTCAAAACTCGCATTGTGAAGAACAAAAGATCAGGCCATCGACACCTGAAGGAAAGTCAGTTGGCCGTACAGTGTTATTGAATACAGACAAAGACATGTCCATGGTGTACAAACATTCAGAGTTTTATTGACAGTCAGCCAGAGGCCAAGAAACAAGATATCTTTTTTTAGTAGTTAGGAGTAGATTAAATTCATCATCATCCTCACGTAGTATAGACTTAAGATTAGATTGGGTATTTTATGTATTAACTACTACCTTCTCTTCAAGGTATAGTTAGTTTAGTCGTCATTGCATTTGTATTATTGTATTTGAATGTTGTGTTACCTATAAGTAATCCAATAAATGTTGTAGTTGTGTTTGCATTACCAACACACGTTACTTACATACATAGAGAAGGAAATAAAGTGTGCGAGAAAGACATACAGTTCTTCCTTTCTTCCTCTTCTGTTCACTCAGTGTGATAGAGGGGGTGGGGGCTCGTGAGCTATAAGGGGAGGCTAGATAGATTGGTAGGAGTGACATTGTCACAAGATTCAGAATCACTGGGATTATCTGCTTGGAACTTATCGCAAAATCTCATATTCACCTTCTCCCACTCCTGCTGTCTATCATCACCGGTTGTAAGGCAAATCTGAGCCACTGACAACGCCTGCACCACAAAGATAACTCTCCCTGGTTAATCCTCGGGTTAACCCTGTGACACATACATGACCAATGACACACATGACCTATGACATACATGACCTATGACACACATGACCTATGAATGTCATAACCTAAATCACAAGACATGCAGGACAAGACAAACAGACTGACCGTAGAGGCAGCTAAAAATAAGACATCACTGTATATAGAACAAGGGAAATGGAAATAAAGGGCAGAAAATGTGATCCTGTAAAGATCAATAGGCAGATGATTAAAAAGCTGCAGTGCTTTATCTAGTAGGGAAAGCAACATTGACACACAAGAAGGAACAAATTAGAATGTCAGTGCTAGGCCAAGTATAGCCTCAACGACCTTCAACTCTGCCTTAACTGTTTTTCCGTTTTCCACAAGGAGCAAAAACAATGGATGATGACAGAAATGTTTCAGTAGCAAAATTATTTTCTGAAAGCCTAATGTCAAATTGTCAGTGATATTCTTTTCTGTTGAATCTACCTTTCTGTTCTTGCCAGCCGACCAAATTCATGGCTGGGACAGAGCAAGGAGAAATTATCTCATGCAACCGCAAAGCCAAAACACCCATGGACAAAATAGCAGCCATATTTACAGGTCATGTAGGACCGGTGTATGCCATACAGAGAAATCCTTACTTTACCAAAAATTTTCTCAGTGTTGGTGATTGGACGGCCAGGGTAAGCTAGAATTTGAGTGTAGATTACTAAAGTGCTAGGACAAGCTAGAATTGGAGTGTAAACTACTAGAGTGCTGGGGTAAGCTAGAGTTTGAGTATAGGCTACTAGAGTAAGTTAGAATTGGAGTGTAGGCTACTAGAGTAAGTTAGAATTGGAGTGTAGGCTACTAGAGTGCTAAGGTAAGCTAGAATTGGAGTGTAGACTACTAGAGTGCTGGGGTAAGCTAGAGTTTGAGTATAGGCTACTAGAGTAAGTTAGAATTGGAATGTAGGCTACTAGAGTAAGTTAGAATTGGAGTGTAGGCTGCTAGAGTAAGTTAGAATTGGAGTGTAGGCTACTAGAGTAAGTTAGAATTGAAGTGTAGGCTACTAGAGTAAGTTAGAATTAGAGTGTAGGCTACTCCGGTAAGCTAGAATTGGAGTATAGGCTACTAGAATGCAAGGGTAAGTTAGAATTGGAATGTAGGTGACAGGAATATTTTGAATGCTAGAGTTTGAGTATAGGCTACTAGAATGCTGGAAGTGGAGTATAGGCTACTAGAGTGCTAGGGTACTCTAGAATTTGAGTGTAGAGTGCTAGGGTACGCTAGAATTTGAGTGTAGACTACTAGAGTGCTAGGGTATGCTAGAATTTGAGTGTAGACTACTAGAGTGCTAGGGTACGCTAGAATTTGAGTGTAGAGTGCTAGGGTACGCTAGAATTTGAGTGTAGACTACTAGAGTGCTAGGGTATGCTAGACTTTGAGTCTAGAGTGCTAGGGTATGCTAGACTTTGAGTGTAGACTACTAGAGTGCTAGGGTGCGCTAGAATTTGAGTGTAGACTACTAGAGTGCTAGGGTACGCTAGAATTTGAGTGTAGAGTGCTAGGGTACACTAGAATTTGAGTGTAGACTACTAGAGTGCTGGGGTACGCTAGAATTTGAGTGTAGACTACTAGAGTGCTGGGGTACGCTAGAATTTGAGTAGACTACTAGAGTGCTGGGGTACGCTAGAATTTGAGTGTAGACTACTAGAGTGCTGGGGTACGCTAGAATTTGAGTGTAGACTAATAGAGTGCTGGGGTACGCTAGAATTTGAGTGTAGACTACTAGAGTGCTGGGGTACGCTAGAATTTGAGTGTAGACTACTAGAGTGCTGGGGTACGCTAGAATTTGAGTGTAGACTACTAGAGTGCTGGGGTACGCTAGAATTTGAGTGTAGACTACTAGAGTGCTGGGATATGCTAGAATTTGAGTGTAGACTACTAGAGTGCTGGGGTATGCTAGAATTTGAGTGTAGACTACTAGAGTGCTGGGGTATGCTAGAATTTGAGTGTAGACTACTAGAGTGCTAGGGTACGCTAGAATTTGAGTGTAGACTACTAGAGTGCTAGGGTACGCTAGAATTTGAGTAGACTACTAGAGTGCTAGGGTAAACTAAAATTTGAGTGTAGACTACTAGAGTGCTGGGGTATGCTAGAATTTGAGTGTAGAGTGCTAGGGTACGCTAGAATTTGAGTGTAGACTACTAGAGTGCTGGGGTACGCTAGAATTTGAGTGTAGACTAATAGAGTGCTGGGGTACGCTAGAATTTGAGTGTAGACTACTAGAGTGCTGGGGTATGCTAGAATTTGAGTGTAGACTACTAGAGTGCTGGGGTACGCTAGAATTTGAGTGTAGACTACTAGAGTGCTGGGGTACGCTAGAATTTGAGTGTAGACTACTAGAGTGCTGGGATATGCTAGAATTTGAGTGTAGACTACTAGAGTGCTGGGGTATGCTAGAATTTGAGTGTAGACTACTAGAGTGCTGGGGTACGCTAGAATTTGAGTGTAGACTACTAGAGTGCTGGGGTACGCTAGAATTTGAGTGTAGACTACTAGAGTGCTAGGGTACGCTAGAATTTGAGTGTAGACTACTAGAGTGCTGGGGTACGCTAGAATTTGAGTGTAGACTACTAGAGTGCTGGGGTACGCTAGAATTTGAGTGTAGACCACTAGAGTGCTGGGGTACGCTAGAATTTGAGTGTAGACTACTAGAGTGCTGGGAGCCGCGGCAGTGCAGTGGTTAGTGCACTGGCTTCCTAGCTCGGTGGTCCATCGTTCAATTCCCAGGTGAGGTGCAATTTTTTAGACCGCAAACGGCTCCACTCATGAATTTGGGTACCAGAGCAACTTCTGGGAAGGTTAAGGTGGCCGGCGTGATGCTGACCACATCACCCCTAGTGTGCCGATGGTCAATAAAATATGGGCCTAACACAATATTCCCAATATATCTCAATGGATCCTTTACCTTTACTACCATAGTGCTAGCATATGCTACAATTTGAGTATAGGCTGCTAGAGATCTAGGGTCAGCTAGAGTTTGAGTATAAGCTACTAGAGTGCTAGGATAAGCTAGAGTTTTAAAATATGTTACTAGAGTGATAGGATAAGTTAGAGTTTTAAAATATGTTACTAGAGTGATTGGATAAGCTAGAGTTTTAAAATATGTGACTGGAATGTTAGGGTAAGCTAGAGTTTTAAAATATGTTACTAGAGTGATAGGATAAGCTAAAGTTTTACAATATGTATCTAGAGTGATAGGGTAAACTAAATATTTTTTAAATGTTGCCAGAGTGATAGGGTAAACTAAAGTTTTAAAATACATTACTAGTGTTGAGTAAACTATAGTGTTAAAATATTGACTGGAATGCTAGAGTTTTAAAATACATTGCTAGAGTGATAGGGTAAGCTAGAGTTTAGTGTGACCACCATTGTTGATTAGGCTAGTTGTGTTGTCAGCCCCATGGTAATAGTTTCTGTAGTTGTATCTTATTATGTCAGCAAGGTTAATTCTTTTTTTTTTCACAAACTGATAAACTATTAATTATTGCATGGTACCAACTTCATCCTTTTTTTATCTGACTAGATATGGTCTGAAGATATCAGAGAATCTTCCATCATGTGGACAAAGTAAGAAATATTGTTAAGTTTTTTTTGTTCTCATCGTAACTTACCATCAACATGATTAAGAGGAGGAAATGGAGGCGCACTGGATTTTAAGTGGAAATAAAAAGAGTATGAACATTTGGATTAGTGTGTTTTATGATGATCCAGAATTCTCCTGAACATGAACATGTCAGTGGTCAGAACACATTATCAAATGGTGACTTTTTAAATTGTAAAGTCTTTTTAAAAAAATGCACTTTTTGTATGAAGCAAACCGTTCATGTCTGAGAATTTTGTTTTGTATCAGTGATTTTGTTGTATAACTAACTAGCTGATTTACTGATCACATGACATGAGGTTTGGCACAGCCACTTTCTACTGCATTCATTTTGTTTAGTTGAGAGAAAAAAGATAAATGGACACGTGAAAAAACAAGATGAAAATATAAGATTAATATATTGTTGAGTTCTAAAACTGACACCAGGCCTATATTTTATTTGTTTACTTTATCCTCCAGTTTTAGAGCAGCCCCCCCCCCCCCCCCCTATTTTTACACATAGTCTTTGACATAAACTTGTTACATACGTTAGATAACATAATTTCAGCATTATGTGGTGAGGATTATAGTTTTCACGATTATCATTTATGAAATTATAATCACGACAATAATAATTCACAATTTCATATTGAATATAATGTACTTATATGTGTGTTTTACTTACATGAGCATTATGTTTTTTTTTTTGTGTGTATGCTAAATTGTGTAAATATTTAGTGACAACAAATTTGACAGAAAAGTTGACTGTTGACTCCACAGACAATACTCATCCTACCTGACAGATGGATGTTGGAGCCCAATTAGGTCTAGCGTATTCTTCATCACAAAGATGGATGGGACGCTCGATGTGTGGGACATTATTTTCAAGCAGAATAACCCAGCATTATCTCTGCAGGTTTGTTGGAGTTGTTAGTTTTATAGTTACTGTGTCTGTCAGTGTGTGTTAGTTAATGTGTGGGTTAGTATGTTAATGTGTGGGTTAGTGTGTTAATGTGTGGGATGTTATTTTCAAGCAGAATAACCCAGCATTATCTCTGCAGGTTTGTTGGAGTTGTTAGTGTCTCAGTTACTGTGTCTGTCAGTGTGTGTTAGTTAATGTGTGGGTTAGTATGTTAATGTGTGGGTTAGTGTGTTAATGTGTGGGATGTTATTTTCAAGCTGAATAACCCAGCATTATCTGTGCAGGTTTGTTGGAGTTGTTAGTGTCTCAGTTACTGTGTCTGTCAGTGTGTGTTAGTTAATGTGTGGGTTAGTATGTTAATGTGTGGGTTGGTGTGTTAATATGTGGGTTAGTGTGTTAATATGTGGGTTAGTGTATAATTGTGTGGGTTAGTGTGTTAATGTGTGGGTTAGTGTGTTAATGTGTGGGTTGGTGTGTTAATGTGCGGGTTAGTGTGTTAATGTGTGGATTAGTGTGTTAATGTGTGGGGCATTATTTTCAAGCTGAATAACCCAGCATTATCTGTGCAGGTTTGTTGGAGTTGTTAGAGTCTCAGTTACTGTGTCTGTCAGTGTGTGTTAGTTAATGTGTGGGTTAGTATGTTAATGTGTGGGTTAGTGTGTTAATGTGTGGGTTAGTGTGTTAATGTGTGGGTTAGTGTGTTAATGTGTGGGTTAGTGTGTTAATGTGTGGGTTGGTGTGTTAATGTGTGGGTTAGTGTGTTATTGTGCACAGATTCTGTGAATTGAATAGGCATAGGCGTGTCTTCTTCTTCTTCTTCGATCCTTAACCACCGACCGTCAAAGCAGTCAGTGGCCATCACGCCTAGTGGCGTCTTGTAGGGCAACAACAAATTGATTCCACCTTGCACGGTCGGTGGCCATCCTTCGTACAGTGCCCCAACTCTGGTTCATTCTTTGCATCTCAGCTTCCACGGTCCTCCGCCAAGTTGTTTTTGGTCGGCCTCTCTTTCACTTTCCTTCAGGGGTCCAAAGCATAGCGGTTCTTGTGATGGCATCGGGGTCTCTTCTGAGGACATGACCAACCCAGCTCCAGCGTCTGCCAGCTATGATGGTGTGCATGTCCTCTTGCTTGCTACGAGTAAGCAGATCTTGGTTGGTGATGGTATTCGGCCAAAATATGCGGTGAATTTTTCTTAGGCATGTTGTGTGAAAAGAGGACAATTTTGACATTTCCTTCTCTGTGACTCTCCAGCATTCCGCACCATAGAGAAGCACAGAAAGCACGCAACTCTGGTATAATCTTAATTTTGTGCTTGTGCTGTATTGGGAGGACTTCCAGATGTTGTTTAGGCTAAAAAAGGCTGTTCTTGCCTTATTCATTCTGATGTTGATGTCTTTGCCTGTCCCGCCGTCTGGACATTATTTTCAAGCAGAATAACCCAGCATTATTCATGCTATTTTGTTTGAGTTGTTATTGTCTGTCTGTCATTGTTATTGTTAGTTAATGTGTGTATTCATAAATTGGTTGCTGTGCTAGTTTGTGCATTGTTACAGGTTTATCTGCTTATTGTTACTATGTGGGTTAGTTTGTTTATGTGTGGGTCATTGTACCAGTTATTGTAGTGGCCAGTGTGCTGACTACTTTACGATTGTTTAGTTAATGTGCGGGTCATTGTACTGGTTATTGTAGTGGCTAGTGTGCTGCCTACTTTACGATTGTTTAGTTAATGTGAGGGTCAGTGTAAGGGCCTGTGTCATTGCTAATAGTTGACATGTGTACTATCCTATTTTCCAAAACAGAAGAGGCAGTTTTTCCTGAAGAAAAAAAAAAAACACTGCATGAAATTCTCCTGCACCTTACGGTAAAAATGTGCATCAGTAGAAACTAAAAGCCATCATTTAGCACACAAGCTTCCAGGAGAGACAGCAACAGTACTCACAGCACTTTCCTTGGCTTTGTTTATGTAGTGTTTAGTAGCATTCAATAATAATTGTATTGAAATAAAAATTGATTCTAATGAAACTTATAATAAATGAAAGATGATTTTTTTTAACAGACATTTCTAAATTAAATGTGATCAAATGTGTTATGGAGTGTGATACAAGGTCAGATAAAAGATATTTTGGTATGTCTGCATTCAGAAAAGGCTTAACTAGAAACAGCAAGAGGAAGAATTGTCAAGGTTAAAGAAAAACAAACACTGTTTTTGAAATTGAAAGTGATGGGTTGAATAATAACATTATAAGTGATGACTGACAATAATGATGAAGATTTTTGATTATTTGTCCACAACTAGGGGATTCTGTGATCGCCAAAAAAATCATTTTTCATCACACTCATTCCCATGAAATCAGCAACTGGTACAGACAGACACCTTCACATACCTAGGATGCATAGTAACACCAGACGGCGGGGCAGGCAAAGACATCAACATCAGAATGAATAAGGCAAGAACAGCCTTTTTTAGCCTAAACAACATCTGAAAGTCCTCTCAATACAGCACAAGCACAAAATTAAGATTATATCAGAGCTGTGTGCTTTCTGTGCTTCTCTATGGTGCGGAATGCTGGAGAGTTACAGAGAAGGAAATGTCGAAATTGTCCTCTTTTTCACACAACATGCCTAAGAAAAATTAACCGAATCTTTTGGCCGAATACCATCACCAACCAAGATCTGCTTACTCGGAGCAAGCAAGAGGACATGCACACCATCATAGCTGGCAGACACTGGAGTTGGGTTGGCCATGTCCTCAGAAGAGACCCCGATGCCATCACAAGAACAGCTATGCTTTGGACCCCTGAAGGAAAACGAGAGAGGCCGACCAAAAACAACTTGGCGGAGGACTGTGGAGGCTGAGATGCAAAGAATGAACCAGAGTTGGGGCACTGTACGAAGGATGGCCGCCGACCGAGCAAAGTGGAATCAGTTTGTTGTTGCCCTACAAGACGCCACTAGGCGTGATGACCACTGACTGCTTTGACGGTCGGCGGCTAAGGATCAAAGAAGAAGAATCATTCCCATGACATGCTGTGAATATTCCTTGACATAGATTCTATGGTTCGATCCCCAGATGAGGTGGGAATTTTTTAGGCCACAAACGGCTCCTGGGTCAACCCAGCCCCCAAATGGGTACCAGAGCAACTCTGGGAAGGTTAAGGCGGCCGGCGTCATGCCGACCACATCACCCCTAGTGTGCCGACGGTCAAGATAATATGGGCCTAACACCATATTCCCAATATGCTTCAATGGGCGTGTAACGGGTTCCTTTACCTTTTTCTTTTACATCTTCTGTAGCACTGCCCATATGTTTCTCATGACTGTGACTTTCTCTCTACCATTCCTGTCCAGGTTAATTTAAATTCCCCCCCCCCCCCCCCAATAATATAATTTTATTTCCTTGGCTAAGAATATTCACCTTAAATCTATGTAAATATTTGTCCCAACATGTATCTTGTGTAACCTTGGTGTATCTTGTAACCAGTGCATCTTATTGTGCACAGATGACAGTAGTCTGTGTACTAGTTTGATGGTTAATGGTAAGAAAATAAGGAAGACTGCGTTCTTCTCCTTCATCAAGTACTGTGCCTAGTGGCATAGGAGATCACATCTCTCCACAAATTTCTGTCTCCAGTACAATTTATCAATTCTGTTGACCTCTTTCCATGCCGCGATATCAAACTGTCCAGTATTTGTTCTCTTTGTCTTCCTCTGTCTCTTTTTCCTTCAATCTTACCTGTTGTTACAATATATTCCAGCTTTCCTCTTCTCATAACATGCCCAAAAAAATGGATTGTTTCTTTCTAACTTGTGAAATGTTTCCTTTGTGCATTGGCCTCTTTCAGGACATCCTCATTACTCTTTTTAGTTGTCTGTGGTAATTAAGATTATATGAGAGCTGTGTGCTTCTCTATGGTGCGGAATGCTGGAGAGTAACAGAGAAGGAAATGTCGATATTGTCCTCTTTCCATGCATCTGCCTAAGGATAATTATCCAAATCTTTTGGCAGAATACCATCACCAATCAAAAACTGTTTACTCCGAGCAACCAAAAGGACATGCACACCATCACAGCTGGCAGACACTGAAGTTGGGTTGGCCATGCCCTCAGAAGAGACCCTGATGCCATCACAAGAACAGCTATGGTATGGACCCCTGAAGGAAAGTGAAAGAGAGGCTGACCAATAACAACTTGGCATAGAACTGTGGAGGCTGAGATGCAAAGAATGAACCAGAGCTGGGGCACTGCATGAAGGATGACCACCGACTGAGCAAAGCGGAAGCAGTTTGTTGCTGCCCTGCAAGATGCCACCAGGTGTGATGGCCACTGACAGCTTTGACAGTCTGTGGCCAAGGATCAAAAAAGAAGAAGAATGGTATTTTTAACATTCTTCTGTAAAACCACATCTCTCTGGTCTATAGTGCCTTCCCTACTTCTTTACTAACTGTCCATGACTCACTCCCATACATCAGAATTGGTTTTATATAACACTGAAGAACTCTCTTACTTCCAATGGCAAAGAATTGTTGCATAAAATACTCTTCATTTTATAGAATGCTGTTTTTGCCTGAGTTATTCTGCTCTTCACTTCTGAAATGCATCTTCCATCCGTTATTATTAATTTGCCCAGGTATTTGAATTTATTGACCTTTTTTAAAATGGTTCCATTTACTTTGATAGTGCATTCTGGGGAAGCCCTTTTTTGAGATGACTATTACTTCTGTCTTTTTGCTATTAAGGCTAAGGCCTTTATTTTCACTTTCTATCACTATTGTATCAACCATTTCCTGCATCTCCTTTTCCCATTTTGCTATTAAGACTGTATCATCAGCGTATCTCAAGTTGTTTATATTATGTCCGCCAAATGATATTGCTAGCATGTCCTCTAGAGATCTCATTATATTTTCACTGTACAGATTGAACAGATCCAGTGACAGCACACATCCCTGCCTGACACCATTTTTTACTCACTGAAACGTTCCTATTTGGCTGCTAATTCTTACAGCTGCTGTTTGTTGCCAGTACATGTTCTTTATTATCCTCATGTCTTTAACATCAATGTTGATGGTTTCTAACATTTGATAATTGCCTCATGTTTCACTTTGTCAAATGCCTTAGTGTAATCTATAAAGCACAAGTACATATCTATTTTTACATCTATGACTCTATCTATTAATGTTCTTATAATATTTATGGCGTTGTTTGTGCCTTTATCTTCTACAAATCCACACTGTTCATCACAGATTTTCTGGTCTAATTTTATTTCTCATTTCTTCTCATGATAATTCGTAATAATATTTTGGTCCCATGACTCATAAGACTAATGGTGCAATGTTCTTCATATTCCTGGCTCCATGTTTCTTCGGCATATCTATGAATATGGATTTTAGCAGTTCATCAGGTATTTGACCACTGTTGTAAATGTCATTTAAGAATTGTGTTATCACTTCTACTCCAAATTCTCGCAAAGCTTCCATTTCCTCTACTGTTATATTTCCTGGTCCAGGCACTTTGCTTTTCTTCAGACAGAAGAAAATGTATATTTTCTTAAAAGTTAAAGACACTGTTATTTCATGCAATTTCTGTGTACAGGTGTGTGATGTCCCCTTACATAGCTTACGAATCAACGAGTCAGGAAAATTTATTGCGACTGGGTCAGAAGATGGTACCACCACTTTACTAGAGTTGTCTGAAAGCTTGTACACTCAGGCACGCAATGAAAGGAACCTTGTCACAAATGTGAGTATCTGCCCATTGTTTGTCTTGTTACTTCTGTCAGTTATGATCTAGCCACTAGGATAGGGTTGTACAATGAGAGAATCTATGTCTTGTTACTTCTGTCAGTTATGATCTAGCCACCAAGATAGGGTTGTTCAATGAGAGGATCCATGTCTTGTTACTTCTGTCAGTTACGATCTAGCCACCAGAATAGAGCTGTACAATGAGAGAATCTATGTCTTGTTACTTCTGTCAGTTATGATCTAGCCACCAAGATAGGGTTGTTCAATGAGAGGACCCATGTCTTGTTACTTCTGTCAGTTACGATCTATCCACCATGATAGGGTTGTACAATGAGAGAATCCAGGTCTTGTTACTTCTGTCAGTTATGATCTAGCCACCAACTGTGGGAGAAACCCTATCACAGACATTAACATCTTATCCATATTTAACATGTGGATTAAAAGTTTATCATTGTCTGTTACGTCACAAGTTTTGGTAATAGTCATCACTAACTGTTCAAACATTCTGAGAAATATATAGACAGGAGGGTGGGTCAAAAGTCAAGCCCCATAGGCAATTTATTATACACACAACTTGAAAAACGTACCATGTTCAGCGATGAAGCATTGTTTCAACTTAATGGTTCACTCAACAGACATAATGCACGATATTGGGCCATTGAAAACCCGCATAGGGAAACGGAAGGACATGTGCAAAATAATCCATGAATTATAGTAGGAGGTCGCATTTTTGGGGAGTAAGATTTTGCAAGAAACATTTCTGGGCAAATGGATTGGATGAGGTGGGCCCATTGAATGGCCTCATAGGTCTCCATACCTAACCCCTATGTATTATTTGTTATGGGGCCACTTCAAATCAGTTGTTTATGCCAGTCGGTTTGAACATTTAATTTAATTTATATAATAAATTGCCTATGAGGTTTGACTTTTGACCCACATTGTATATATCTGTATTCAACTGATAATGTCTTATAAAGTGGGGTGTATGTATTACTGCATTCTGCTGATTCTGTCTTACTAATGTCGTTATGAAAATACAACCACACTCATGTCTTATCCTGTGGGTTCCAGTCAAACTCATGTCTGGTTATACTGTCTGTTAGCTTTCTAATGATGTGTCTTCACTGTCAGCACTTTCTTTTTTTTTAACCTCTAGTTGTATTATTATTGTCTAGTGTTATTTTGCTTGATATTTCATTATCCCACCTTCAATAAAAGGATATCTCCATGTGTATCTTGATATTTTATGTGTATATCATCGTATTTTCTATCAGCAGTATTTAGTTTTATATCTGGAGCATGTCAAGTATGTTTTCTACCTAGAGCATATTTGTTTTTTTCTGCCTAGGGCATTTGTTTTACATATATACATATATCTTACACATATATGTATATGTGTGTGTATATATATATATTTATATATATATATATTGTATCTTGAGAATGATACTGTTTATTTAAAACATTTTAGATATATCTTACCCATATATATATATATATATATATATATATATATATATATATATATATATATATATATATATATATATATATATATATATATATATATATATATATATATATATATATATATATATATACACAGTCATGCGCTGCTTAACGTCCACGATACGTTCTGTGAAATAGGACGTTATGCGATTTGGACGTTGTGCGAACACTATACTTTATACTTAGCAAAGTTATAAGCGATACTGTAGTGTACCTGTATTGACTAAATAGCCAAGATACTATACACATACAGTACTGCATTTCAGCTAATGTGTCAACTGTGACTGTGGCAAGGTAATACTATCCATATTAAACATTTTCTGGGGCAAATAACCTCCCTCTACAGTTAGAGTATCTAGTGTTTCGACAAAATCTTCTGCTGCCTTAGCATCATCACTCGCAGACTCACCACTCACTTTCACATTATGCAGCGAAAAACGTTGTTTGAAGCGCTTGAACCACCCAGAACTAGCACTAAACTCGATATTGTAGTCTGGTCCTGCTTTTTCTTTAAGCATTTCGAACAAGCTTCATGCCTTAGCAGTGATCGTCAACATGTTGAGAGGGATTCGCTTCTGTGTTTGGTCCTCAATCCAGGTCATTAGCAATTTTTCCATATCTGATATAGGTCCCTCTCGCATTTTTGGAAGCTGTGTAGCTTTCAGTGGAGCCGATCTTTTAACAGCTTGGAGAATTTTTTCTTTGTTCTTAAGGATTGTTGTGACTGTCGAGTGCGACATGCCCAAATCACAAGCTGTAGCATTCACTGGTTTTCCACCTTCGTGATGTTTAATTACCTTTTGTTTCACTTCCAAATCGATACTTTTCCTTTGTCTCTTGCTGCTGCTATCACTAGAACTGGTTTTGCTGCGTTTGGGAGCCATGATGCACTTCACGGTTATGTATTGTCGAAAGTTCATATTAAAATAACGATAGTAGGTACAGTACAGTACATACATGGGACCAGTGGCGGATCTACTATGAAACTAATGAAGCTTAAGCTTCAGGGCCCCTAATCCCGGAGGGGCCCCAAAAGCGACTTTAGTCCACATTGCTTAAAAATTTTCGGTCCTCTGTATGAGAATGGGTTTTTAAACAATAATAATATTAATAATATAATGTAATTCAGTTCAAAATAAAAGTTAAAATAACAATTTAAAGGTTATTAAAGCATCATGTAGGCTTGCCGTAATTGAAAAAACGCTTTCTCAGAAAGTTGACCTAAATTTGTTTTCATTCAAAGCATGCGACAATAGTCGCACGACTCAAATTGATTAATTTGTTGTTGTATATATTTCAACAATCCCAAAGTTTGAGAGTCAGTAGCACAGATGTTGTAAAGGTGGAGTTTCGCGGTAAGTTGGCTGTTCTGCTGTGGCTAATGTAATTTTTTCCCCTTTTTAACAGAGGTCAAGACCCTAGAGGAATAACAATGAGTTCACGAAAGTACTTAAGTGGATACCAAAAACACAAACTGAAGAAAAGCGATCTGACGAAATCTCTAAATGTCAAAAACTAACAAACTATTTGGCAATGTTAAGTTTGTCAACACCTACAGTTGAAACAAGCCAAGCAAACACCATTGAAGCCATTGATAGTGCACAAACTGCGGGTGCTCATTCTAGCAATAGTCAACCAACTGTTGACGCTTTTCATACAGATGCCGATCACAGTGGTCAACGTGAAAGTACCGCGGAACAAGCAGAGACTGAGCAAGAAACATGAAACGGGAAGCAAATTCAGTGATTTCAAAGAATACAGTGAGCTCGAAAACTGGCTCATAACAGTTGATAATGATTTCATACAGAATTGTTTAATGCAAGACATAGGTTTTTTTCAAAATAATAAACCAGATGTTGTATATATCGAATCAAGCAGGGTTTACAAGGAGCAAAACAGAAGTTTCTGAAACAAATTTTTTGAAAAAAAAAAAGATTGAAAAATGGCCAGACTGTGATGAGATACTGGTTAGTTTACTCAAAGAGCGAAGGCTGTATATACTGTTTTGTTTGCAACCTGTCGCATAGAGATTTATGATCCATAAATTTTCTATAATCTTTTCTTCTCTACCCGTGTCCTCTACTTTATTATCGCTCTTTTATCCTTTTCCTGTTTTTCGCATTCGTTCGTTTGCGACAAAATATTACTTTCCCATTCAACCTTTACCGTTCCTTTTCTCATACTAGAACGCATTTTATGACATAATGTGTCAGTCACTGCACTAGACGAATAACTGTGAATATACGTTCTGGTCAGACATAGAGAGCAGACATCTGTCTACAGTTTCCCCTGTCATAGTGTTTCTTCGGCTAGTTTCTCGGCCTGAGGTGTGGAACGCGCCAGACATACATCGCCCAGAATAGCCGTATGTCGGAGAAGGCGTTAAGACGCGTATTGACAGGTTATGGCAGGCTTCTGAGTTAATGTGAAGTGTTAGGAGAGGGGGAGATACCAGCGCTATTTCGGATTTCGAAATAACGTGGGATGCTTTGTCTGTTTCATATATCCTAGCAGGAGTTTAAACGTGACTTCATACTGTTCTCCAAATTTGCAGTAGACAGGTTGTTTCGTGCTAAAGAGAATAAGCTGTATAGCAAAGTCTGAGTTTGTTTCGGAAATTTTGCCGAGCTTCTAGACTACCAATAAATATAAGCGTATCATTCTAAGTTTGTGCGATCACCCGTAGTTCTGTTTGGAGGTAATATTTAATATCTATTGTGTTGAGTGATCTAGTGATAAATTGCTTATTTTCATTTTACTAGTTAGATTTCTGTGCAGAAGAAATTAATATTAAGTCTGTTATATTCGCTAGTCGACATGTTACAGTGGAAAGCAGAATATATTATAATTTCTAGCTTAAACTCACGCAGCTGTAAATGAATTAAATTAAACTGCGAATAATCAGTCGAGAATATTTTAACTAACTTATAACTGCACGGATTCATCATTGAGTATTGACGAAATACGTATGTATTTCTAATTCATGATAACTGATTTTGTGAATATAACTTATTTCACGGGAGATTTAAATGATACGACAAGCTCTACGCTTGCAGTTTATAATGTAAGTTATAACCGAGGGAATAGTATGTATAAGTATTTTATATGTTGTTTTCTTTTTATTCAGTGAAACTGGGGTGACCTAACGTTGCCAGCGTTGAGTACTGAGTAGTATCTGTGAAGAACATAAACATTTTATTCTTAAAGACCTGGGTGTATAAAGTAAAACCTGTCAGTCATTGCATTGGCATCCAGAACGACAGAGTACTCATTCCATAAACTTTAAGATTTAAATAAAGTAACGGGCCTATCGCGCCAGATTTAATTCTTCCTGAGAGAAACCTCAAGAACATTTCAGCCCTTGTGGCAAGTAAAATATTACAATAAATAAACATTCCGACGGAGTTGTGACCAGTATGTGGTGTGACCAAATAAAATCCTATACTGAGAGAAGGCAGTTACCTGACATTCCTAGTTACTAGAAATCTAAGCTATTGACACTTTGCTCGCTGTTAACGTTCGTGCCTGGACAATTTTAATGTGACAGAACCAGATATCCCTAAATAAGAGATACCAAGGAAACGTTCCCTGAAGAAGCGAATTCAACCTATCTTTTTGGAGCTGGGGTTCCCTTGGCCAATGTCTAACCCTGGAGATTCTGAATGTGCATGTCCTAAAAATTGTTTGTCCAGAAGTTGCTACCAAAGCTGTAAGTACGAACGAAAGCTAGTGATCACGGCTGACTGAACAGAGTGAATGCAGGACTGAGCGATTCTTTTGTTGTTGTATTTTGGCACCCATTTTTTGCTGTCTTAAATTTCTTTATGCAAGTGTTGTTGCTAACAATATTTTCCTTAGGATAGATCAGAGTATCAAAGTCTGTTCATACCTTTAAAGGGAAATCTTAGACTAAATCATATGTATCCGTGACTCTTTGGGGCTATCACTTTTCTTCTAACAGGACTGTGGGCTATTCATCAAGGGCAAAGATCATACCAATGGGTCTATCATTCTTGTAGCAATTCATTGACTTTATGACTATTTGTATATGCTGGATGTAATTTTATTTGTTGTGATGGAATTTTATTCTGATAATTAAAATTCATTAAACTTAATCAGCGTGTTGGGTCAGCTCGTTCCAAAATATCTATATTTCCATTGTCATAGTTTCACGTCTGTGTGTCTATTGTAGTCACTTATGTGTGGGTGTATGGGAGATATATATATATACTACTATATATTATATTAGATTTGTCTGACTAATCTAACTCTGTTGTAGATGATAGGCTGACTGAGAGAAGCATCTGGAGTGTCAGAGACAGAATCTACTATATTTCCTCCACCTCACTCGTAAAATCTATGTCTATTTTATCACCTCCCACTGAGCTATCACTTATGTCTATGTCTATTCAGAAGGGACCAAACTAAGTCTTAATCACCTATCGCAAATCTACGACACAACCTCTTTTCTAAATGCCAAACATCACTTACAACAGGTAGGTTTTCTGACTGGATGAATGTACTCAGAACTCTAGAGAATCATGAAGATAGCATGGAACATAAGAGGGCGATGTTGTGTTGGATAACAAGAAAGTCAAATAAAAATACTGTGGATCAGCAATTTGAAGAACATATGACAAAAACCATACAGTACTATTTTGAAGTACTGAAAAGAGTTGTAGCTGTTATAAAGTTTTTAAGTGAAAGAGGTTTGGCATTTAGAGGTCACGAGGAGATGTGGGGCTCACCGAATAATGGAAACTTCATGGGGGCCATTGAACTTATTGCAGAATTCGACCCATTTTTACATGAACATCTCGAGAAATGTAAAAATGAAAAAGTAAATGCTACTTACCTATCCAAAACCGTGTATGAAGAATTGAAAGAAATTATGGGAAAACATGTGCAAGATGAAATTGTGAATCAAATCAACAACCTAGACACCAAATACTACTCTATTATTGTTGCCTGACCTGACACATGTTGACCAAGCTGGTAATTGTGGTTCGATACTGCTATAATGGAAAACCCTGTGAGAGATTTTTAACATTTTTACCGATAGAAAACCATTCATCCACGACCTTGTTCAACAAAATACAACACGTCCTGGGTGAACATAAGCTTTCACTTGAAAATATCCGTGCTCAGTCCTACGATAATGCATTTAACATGAAGGACTCGGAGAAAGGGCTGCAGCACTCTTTAAAAACATTAACAGGTACGCAGACTATGTACCATGTGCAGCAAATTCACTTAACCTTGTTGGAGAAAAGGCAGTGTCTACTGTACCTGAAGCTGTTGACTATTTTGGCATTTTGCAGGAGCTGTATGTTTTCTTTTCTGGATCTCCACGAAGATGGGGGATTTTAAACACATAGGGCAATCTACATTTTTCACTAAAGAGCTTAAGTGTAACTAGATGGTCTGCACACTATGAAGCAGTCCGGGCAATTAAAAATGGATATATGGGTATGTTACAAACTCTCAAACATATTTTTGAAGACTCAGAAGAGAAGCCTGAATGTAAACAAGATGCAAAGAATTTATACAACACGTTGGTACAGCTGGAATATGCTATTTTAACAGTCGTTTGGTAAGAAGTGCTGGAGTGTCTCAACAAAACAAGTAAGAAACTCCAAACCCCTGGTTTTGATGTATTTGAAGGTTATCTTCTGCTTTCATCTTTGCTTTCGTTTGTTAAAGAACTCAGAAAAAATTCAGCCGATAGGATTGCACATTATGAATCAGAAGCAAAAGTTGTGTGTGAAGATATCACTTCAAGTTAGTCTGATGCTTCCAAATGCACTGTTAGAAGGAAATTTTCAGATGGAACAAGTGGTATTGCTTCTTTAAGAGGAGCTGACAAATTTAGGATAGAAGTTCTAATATCAACTCTATGACTGCTTGAGCAAGAGGATTGACCCATATGAGCAGACTGTGAAAAGGTTCAAGTTCCTCTTAGAATTGGTAAACAATTCTGAAATTGATGAGGACAGTATTAAACTGTCTATTACAAAGATGATATTGACCACAAATTAGTAAACGAGTGTTATCAGTTCAAAGAATATTTGCACCTTAGGAAATCCCAGAACACAGAAAAAAACACGCCATCTAAAATGCAATGCGCAGAAGTTCTTCAGTTTATTTGTGAGCAACACCTAATTGAAGTGTTCCCCAATATTACTACTGCGCTTAAGCCGTACTTGACAATGCCCATCACGAGCTGTGAAGCAGAAAGGAATTTTTTCAAAGCTATCCTTTATAAAAAAACAAATGTCGGTCTACCATGACTGAAGAACGCTTAAATTCTTTATGCATATTGTCTCTAGAAAATGACATTGCAAGGAAGCTCTTATATGACAAAACTGTACGTGAATATGTTGCTAGAAAAAACAGAAATAAGAGTATTTTGTAAAATGTGCTTCATGTAGTATGTTCTGTTAAGTTTAACTTTTCCTTCTGAGCACAAATCTCTTATGGATACACCTTGTCAGCCTTTTTTTCAACAAATGTATTAAAATATTGTATATTTTCCTCATTGCTAATTTTCTTATCTTATAATTTTTTTGGTATGTCTTCAACGAACTAATTCTGAATGATGGAGGCAATCATTAAAATAGTTAAGATTTTAAAAAATCACATATACCAAGGTGGATAGTGGTTTAGTGGTCAGAACATATGCCTTCCAATCAAATGTTCTGCATTTCACTCCCAGCAGAGTGTCTTCAGTTTTTATATGTTTGTTGTTGTGGATCTACTATAAAGCTTGAACTTCAGGTCCTCCAAGTCCATTTATCTCTATAATACATTTCTTTCCCACCTTCACAATTTAAAAAAAAAAAATTAATAGAAGGGGCCCCTTCAAGAGTTCAAGCTTCAGGGCCCCCAAAATGTAGATCCGCCACTGCATGGGACAGTAACATAGGCGTTTATTATGACTATCAAGACATATCTACTGTATTATAGGTTATATATGTACTGTACCATTATACGACTGGCATCGCAATCGCTTTGTACTGTATACAAGAGACAGGAGATACACGTGTTGCGTGCGGGAAGCTGTTGCTTTCGCTACGCCCGGTTACATTTGCTTCGTCCTATTCTCCAATCGGGATTTCTGAACTCTATTATAACCTTATGGGACCATGGACGTATATGCGGTCGGACTTTGTCCGAACAGGCGTTATGCGACGCATTACTGTATATATATATATTATATATATATATATATATATATATATATATATATATATATATATATATATATATATATATATATATATATATATATATATATATTGTATCTAGAGAATGACACTGTTTATTTAAAACATATTTTACATATATCTTACCCATATATGCATATATTTTGTATCTAGAGAATGATACTGTTTATTTAAAACATATTTTATATCCAGATCATGTATCCCATATGTATAGTATGTTCCCTTATCACGAGCAATGTTGATGTGATGGCTGTTTGTGATCATTGACAGATATTTGAGAGAGAGACCAGAAGAGAAAAAATTTTGGATGCCAGACACAGAGAAATTCGGCTCAAGGAAAGAGCCAAAACAGCAGGATCTAAGGTATATCAGGTTTTGAATGTTACACTCATCGTTCAATCATTCAATTTTACAAAGAAATTAAAAATTTGGGTGTGAAAACTGACTTTTTCATTCAGCTTGGGAAGATAATGAAAACTGTTGTGGTCTTTGTGACATTCTTAGTTGTGCACCAAAACAAATATACCAGGACTATATTACTAATGGCACCTCATCACTGTCCTGCCATTAGCCGAAAAAATACAGTATCAAAACCGGCCTTCCAAAACACGTCTCTTCAAGATGGCCACCAAGACTCTAATCCTTTTGTAGCCTCTTTTTGCGCCAAAATTCAACCCCGTCACGTGACATCACATGATGGGTTGTTTAAACCATAACTCAGGCATGTTGAGTTTCGTTCATGGCCCAGGAAAAAACAGCTTTGCTTCCGACCAAGCAAATGAGTCAAAACGGCAGTAAAAACAAGCTGTGACACTAATGAATTTGTAATGTTCAAAGTGTTCATCTTGACTAAAGGGCCAAAACTGAACATTTGTGTCTCAAGTCATTGTCATGTAACTGTCCAGACATTATTTTGTAGAACTGCCATCAACTGACATTTAAAAGATTTGTGTATGTATATTATTTTCTTGACTCTGAGAATAATTTTGTTTGTGGATTAGATCTGTTTTAGTCAAAATTGTTTCAGTGTAGAAAGAAATGATGACCTTGACACAAGCAATTTTATTTTTTATTCACATGAAGTTTGGAGATGAACCAGAGAGACTTAATGGTGAAGGATGTTGAAAATATGAAAAACAACTATATAACTAATGGTTTTATTATTACAGCATGAGGGTGAGGAGGATGGAGAGAAAGAAGAAGACAAAGACTTCTTTGATGAGGAGTTGTACACAAAGGCAGAGAGTGACTTTTATAGCACTATTGGAGAAGACAAGAGGAAATGGTCAGCTCCAGATGAGACCATTGAACAAGCTGGCAAAAGGGTGAGTCATTACTTTCACTTGTTCTTATAATACAAGTCATAGTTGATGAGTCACTGATGTTGAATAGTTCATCTTGATATGTTGTCATTGATGTATGTTAACTGTAATGACAAGGTTTAATCAGTCATTTTTTGTTGTTGCTAGGTTTGCTGTTGTTAGTTACAGTGAATAAATCTAATTACTGCAATAAATTCACTGTAATAGTATGTTAAGTATATCATGTTCCTTGTGTAGATTCAGTGATGTACAAGTGTTCAGTGAATCTGTAAGTCTTAGCTATAACTGACTGTGACAACATCTGTAGCAGGACTGTCCTGGTTGTTGAACACTATGTCTAGATTTATAACATGTGAAGTAAATCACTGATTATCTTGATTGACTTTTGTTTAAATAATTTGTCAGTTATGTTGATATTATCTCTTCTTGCTTCAGACACTGGATAATTATCAAGACGAGAAGACAAATGGCTATCCTGTAAGTATAAGTGCTATCCTGTAAGTATAAGTTAGACCTGTAAGTGTGAAGCAGACGCTGTGTGGACAAGAGAGTGAAGATAGGCAAGAAGTGTCTCCACTCAGTCAGCACTATCTAGTGTATGATTAGACTTGTTAGACCAGGCTGAAGCAATTTCACATTGGTGTGTTAGCATGTCATGAGAATTGACTAAGGTGAAGCTGTGTATGGGACTAGCAGCCTCACTATATACAATAATATCTACTGTATCCACCACTGCACAAGTACATATATACAATACTGGGTACATACCACATGACCTGAAGACATCAGTCTTTATAACATTGCCCAACAAAACTGGGTACATACCACATGACCTGAAGACATCAGTCTTTATAACATTGCCCAACAAAACTGGGTACATACCACATGACCTGAAGACATCAGTCTTTATAACATTGCCCAACAAAACTTAATGCAACAGAATGTTTAGACTTTAGAATAATTGGCCTGATGAATCATACAATTAAAATGCTGCTCAAGGTCATACAGGAGAGAATAAAAAGTCAAGGTAAACAATGAAGTTCAGTAAGAACAACAAAAACAAGACAAGCAAAATTTTGTTTGAGATTATTAGCAGAAAAATGTATTATATGTCTTTCATTGAGAGCTAGTCAAGCAAATAAACAGCGTAAGTCATGACTATGGATTGGACATTAACATTGATAAAACAAAAACTTTGATAATTAGCAACGCAGATGATAAGCTCACGTTGATAAATAAGAATAAGTGGGGAAAATCCTGGGACAAAACAAGAGTTTTTCATATCTAGGTCATATAATAACAGAAGATGGCAGAAATGAAACAGAAATCAAGAATATAATAGGAATGGTCAAAGTTACATTTAACAACATGAGACGGATACTAAGATCTAAACAATTAACTCACAAATTAAAACTGAGAATAACCAGATGCTATATCTGTTTTTCATTAATGTATGGTGTGGAAACATGGACAATGAACAAGCAGTGGAAAGAAAGAATTGAGGCCCTTGAGATGTGGATAAATAGAAGAATAGTCTCATGGAAAGAGAAGAACACAAAAAAAAATCCTAGAAAATCTTGGAATGAAAAGTAGGGTGACCGTTCAACAGAAAAAAGGAGGACAAATGCCTTTTTTTTTTTTGGTCATAAAAAGGAGGACAAGGGAGGACAACATTTTTGTGAAAAGTAGGACAAAAAGTAGGACACATTTTATTCAATAACTACAAGACGCTGAAACATATTTGTTTTTTAACATTCAAACAGTAAGCTAATAAAATCACATTGATTTCGTGCCTACTTATATTTTTCTGATGATAAAATCTTCTTCAACAAAGTTGGGCTACGTATTAAATATGCATAGAAATTCTAGCATGAAAGCTCCTTGAAATTGTACTGCACAGGTAGAGTGCCTTTAACTCTTAGTATACGTGCTCAAAAACCGCGTTTTTACGAGCTGATTTCAGAGAGTACATTTTTAGACATGACTGCCTTTACTGATTTTGCATTAAGTAACTTATTTATAATGATAACATAAAGTGTTATATATTAAGATGTAGAAAAATGAAACATCTATGACATGCACTTAACTTAATTGTTAAGTGGTGTTAAACATGCATGCAACATATACAGTAATGAGTGCAGAAAAATGTTTAAATTGAAAAAATTGAGAAACAAATTGTACTTATCAATATGTATAATTAATTCTGGTAAACTTCTACCCTTAAGCCTACTTTCATTTTAACTGATTCCGTACGTAATTATTTTCAGCTCTGGACGGAATTATTTTTAAGCCCCAAAAATTTACACATACATAATTTACGTTTACTGACAATGTGTGTCTAATCATGAGTTAAGTATAACATATTATATATCAAATTAAAGTACATTGGATGAACAATATAAATCCATTTGCCTTTCTAGCTAATTTTATGTTATGTTTATGTTATAACAGATAACATGTACACGGAAAAAAGATAACTTGAAATTTTGAACAAAATTTTTCGACTTACGTAAGGCTTGTAACATAAATTGTTATCACAATACAGTTTCACTGCTCTCTTTGTGCAGGTAATCCATTTAGAAACACAGAAAAAGTAAGAAAGTTATGGTAGATCACACAGTTTGTTCACTGTTCACATATTAGTAACATATCCTGTGTGTTTTTCGGCCATTATGGCGATACGACAAAACACGATTAAAGATGAAGATAAATGTGAAAAAATCCGTTCAAACGCAAATAAAAGACGTTGAAGCTTGTTGAAATTTTCCCAGTTTTGTGTTTACTTCCGTTCGAGATAAATTCCGGGCAGTACAAAATATCAGAATAGAAAGAAACAATGAAATAAATCGGCGTCTTTTAAAAGATCTTACGTCTACAGCGTTCGGCCTTTGCATCTATTATTAGATCTTGCGTACGGAATCAGTTAAAGTACATCCATTTTCACATAATGTAGGAAAGTTGGAGCTGTTTCTGAGCACAAATAAAGTTTTTATCACAATTTGAATTTTTTTGGTATATTTAGATAAAGCGCACAAATATTTTAACCTTTATTTACAGACATGACTACCGTTACTGATTTTGCATTAAATAATTTATTTATAATGATAACATGAAGTGTTATATATCTAAATATAGAGAAATGAAACCCCTTTGACATGCACTTAACTGAATTATTCAATGATTTTAAACATGCATGCAACATATGCAGTAATGAATGCAGAAAAATTTAAAAAGATAAAAAATTGAAAAACAAATTGTCCTTATCAATATGTATAATTAATTCTGGTAAACTTCTACCCCTAAACCTACTTTCATTTTAAAGTACATCCATTTTCACATAATGTAGGAAAGTTGGAGTTGTTTCTGAGCACAAATAAAGTTTTTATCACAATTTGAATTTATTTGGTATATTTAGATAAAGCGCACAAATATTTTAACCTTTATTCACAGACATGACTACCGTTACTGATTTTGCATTAAATAATTTATTTATAATGATAACATGAAGTGTTATATATCTAAATATAGAGAAATGAAACCCCTTTGACATGCACTTAACTGAATTATTCAATGATTTTAAACATGCATGCAACATATGCAGTAATGAATGCAGAAAAATTTAAAAAATTGAAAAACAAATTGTCCTTATCAATATGTATAATTAATTCTGGTAAACTTCTACCCCTAAACCTACTTTCATTTTAAAGTACATCCATTTTCACATAATGTAGGAAAGTTGGAGTTGTTTCTGAGCACAAATAAAGTTTTTATCACAATTTGAATTTATTTGGTATATTTAGATAAAGCGCACAAATATTTTAACCTTTATTCACAGACATGACTACCGTTACTGATTTTGCATTAAATAATTTATTTATAATGATAACATGAAGTGTTATATATCTAAATATAGAGAAATGAAACCCCTTTGACATGCATCTAACTTAATTGTTAAGTGGTGTTAAACATGCATGCAACATATACAGTAATGAGTGCAGAACAATTTTAAAATATTAAAAAATTTGGAAAAAAGTTGTACTTACCCACAAAAATAATCCAATTTGGAAGCCTGGAACTCCTAGAACCACTTTCATCCAATTATACAGAACACAGACAAGTTTCAATTGTTTTGAATACTAAATAAAAATGTTTCCTTTTGAAATGTCAGGTCACATATTGAAAAATCATGACAAAAATAAACTATGTACACACTTTATACACAACTGATATTTACCACAAACTATTTTCTTTCACTATAAGCAGCAAAACAGTTATTTGGATGTAGATGGGGATTATTTGTGCATCCTTCACAATAAAAGGATGTCCTGACCCTTACTTGAGGGGTGCTGCAAACGACACAGTTGCGATGAGATTTGAATTTTTTAATTAAATGGTTTGTTCCTCCTAGTCTGTTGACTGGATTGTTCACTTGATTGCCATGTCCAATCCTGGGAGAAATTTGCTGGAAATCCACAGCAGCAACAAGAGAGAGCTCATTGACAAGTTGCCATTTAAATTGAAGAAGGCTCTGTTTTTTGGTATTTGTTGTTCTTGACAGTGCAAATAATTTATACACATTGAGCTGAGCTATTTCAAAAATCCAGAAGAAAATATTTTTCTTGTTCTTCTGCTAAATGTGCCATATGTTACAATGCTTTGGTCCACTCTGTCACAGTTCTCATAAAGCCTTCATTAGACCAATAATCACTAATGGCTGGTTTTTTCCCAATTCCCACGGCTATTATCACAGCAAAAAACTTGCACAGTTCTGGAGATGTAACTGGATACCAGTTTTGATAGACAGATCTTTTTGTCACCATTTCTGAATTTGACTGACAGAGTTGATCAGCATATTCATTTATAGAAACAGTAAGCTCATCTATAATCTCATTAGTTAAAAGAGCTTTGAGACAATAAAATGCAGAAGAATCATCAGGTATAATATTTGGATTCACACCTGTAATCCTAGCATGAGGCGGTACAAAGCGGAAAGCATTTTGTGTTGAGCCAGCATCAACTTCATTCCACCTAATTTTCTCATTCATTGTACTTGTATTACCATCAGTACTTGTGGATTCTGCTTCTTTATGGGGTGATCTAGATGTAGGCCTATCTTCTTTTAATCTTTTCTTCATGGGAGCTTTACCTTTTCCTTGTCTTTTCACTGGCCTGGCATTTCTAGTGCTAGTACTACTGACAGAACCAGCTAGGGGAAACGCCCCCTTCTCATCTGATTCAGTGTTTTGATTACATATATCTTCGCTGGGCAAAATATATTCTGAATCTGAACTGTCATCTTCACTCGATAACTGATCATCCTCATGTTCGATCCAAGAAGAAATAAGTCGTGCTGCTTGCACCGCCGATAACCTTTGCTTATCGTTTGAAGATGAAGCCATTTTGGTTAGAAAAATATGTGTTTACGATCAACGGCCGAACAAAGGTACTAAAATCGAACGTAATAACGAATATAAATACACCACGATGAAAATGTAAACAGAGTAAATATAGGAAGTGACTTTGTAAATGTTGGATTGGATAAAACATCGACAATTTTTCATTAAACTTTGCCGAAAGAGACTTTACGTCTATCGCCACTTCACGGGGCGAGCCGTAAAATTGGTACTAAACCCGCGCCACTTCACGGGGCTTGCCGGATTCTAAGAGTTAATGGATTCTACACTTAAAATGTTCATTTCTTTTGTCCTTGACCCTGCATAAGCGAAAAAGTCTTTCAACATTGGCCCCCAGGAATTGCAAAAATAAATAGTGCAAGTCTTAAGAACTCTGAATGCAATTTGACAATTCTCAATTGTTCAAAATATTTAGTCCATTTCTTGTGCTTTTCTGTTTCTATGTTTTTTAAAAATCAGCTGCACCTTTATTTGCTACCATTACAAATGTGCAGCCTCTGCATACAAGACATTCTGCTTCATACTCTTGTCGACCACTGGAAAAGCACTGAATTTTTTTTTAAATTCTTCTGTGAACACACACTTCTATTTTGGCATTTTAAGCGTGTATCTGTAACACAAATATAATATAATGCCATTAGATTAATCAATGGTACATTCCATGTTAAAGTTCAAATAATTATTTGTAAAATGCAGCAGACGAGGTTTTAATTTTAACAAACCCATTCCTATACTACTCGTGTATCTTTTCATAATAAACTAATTGCAATAAATATAAAAGCAGTACAAACTAAGATTAATATTATTTGTAATTTGCAATAGACAACGAAGTTGTAAGCCCCAAGTTCTTATTCATGCCGTTTTGTCTGTCATATTTTTCTCTAACAAATGCCAATAAACCTAAACAGCGTTTAAACTGGGTTAAAATATGATAGTAATCTATTATAAACTATTGAACAACATGATAACTTATGGTAGTGTTGTTGGCAATTTGCGCTATCCGTCGATTAAAAAAATTCTTAATTCTGTACTCGGAAATCGGATTCCAATGAAGATTTTTTAAAAATTGTATCTTTCACATGAGTAATTTAGTCAAGCACACAAAAGCCGGATATTTCAACATTTTTAAAAAATCTGGCCGGACGCTCATTTTGGGCGCGAAAAGCCGGGCAAATCCGGACGTCTGGTCACCCTAGTGAAAAGAGAATTCATGAAGGAGATAAAAAATTAGCTACAAACTTTTGCCCATATCAAAAGGCACCTTGCTGAAAACCATAATGGAAGGAAACGTTAAATGCAAAAGTGCAACAGGAAGACAGCACTATAGGTGAGAAGTTATGAAGAGATGGACAGAAAAGAGTCTGTCAGAGCATATGATCAAACCAAGAGACAGAAGATGTTGGAGGCCATTGCACCTGACCTTCGATGCCAAGATGGCAGCTATCTGATCCTTCATGGAGCTAACTGCAAAAGTGGTACCAGTCTATTTTAGTGTAAAATAGGGATAATGAAGATATGAGGGGTAGACATTTTTGTAAACTGGTTAATGAAGATATGAGGGGTATACATTTTTGTAAACTGGATACTGAAGATATGAGGGGTAGACATTTTTGTAAACTGGATATTGAAGATATGAGGGGTAGACACGTTTTGTAAACTGGATATTGAAGATATGAGGGGTAGACAGTTTTGTAAACTGGATATTGAAGATGTGAGGGGTAGACAGTTTTGTAAACTGGATATTGAAGATATGAGGGGTAGACAGTTTTGTAAACTGGATATTGAAGATGTGAGGTGTAGACATGTTTGTAAACTGGATATTGAAGATATGAGGAGTAGACAGTTTTGTAAACTGGATATTGAAGATATGAAGAGCAGACGTTCTTGTAAACTGGATATTTAAGATATGAGGGGTAGACAGTTTTGTAAACTGGATATTGAAGATATGAGGGGTAGACAGTTTTGTAAACTGGATATTGAAGATATGAAGGGTAGACGTTCTTGTAAACTGGATATTTAAGATATGAGGGGTAGACAGTTTTGTAAAGTTTCATGAAGTATTATTTTGTTACGTATAAACATTTTAGCAAGCAAATTATCTCCTAACAGGTTCTAACATGTTCTGTACATATATGTGACCACCTCAATAAACAGAGACAGGTTTCAATTGCCTCATTTTGAAACAGTCATCATGTATCTTTACAATACAGATTCTGAAATGCAGGTGCTTAGAAAAATGTCACCTGTGCTCCAGGTAGCATGTCACTGGCAAAGCCAATTATCTTTCGTGTATTTTTAAATTTACTTCTGAAAATTAGAGATACTTCTTCACACATAATTTTCTCATTACTGTCCATGCCAAAAAATACCTTCTTATTAATTACATTTTAATTTTTTTTAAATTCTAATGAATGCTAATTTCTTAGAATAACCATTTTTGTAACAATAATATATCAGTATATTGAAAATACAGATACTCACTTTACTGGGATGAATGATAATTTTTCAAATCTGAAAAACAAGATTTACTTTAGCACATTACAGACACAGTTAGGAAAATTATAGTTTGTGTGATAAATCAACGTGGTGATGGCTGACGTTAAGCTGTTATGACATAAGAAAATATGAGAGCTGTTCAGTGTTCACCCGAATTTTTATTTGTCACAATCGATTTACAAGATTGTTGTATTTTTCAACATTGTCTCACTGAGATTGTTGTATTTTTCAACACTGTCTCACTGAGATGAAGAAGAGAATAGACCATCAAGTAAATACAATGTTCCATCAAATGTTTGTCTCTGAACACAAGAAAAAAACAGTTCTCAAGTGTTAGATCTAACCAGTTTTATTGTATGGAAGTGTGACTCATGTTGCAATGACATATTGTATTTTATGAGTCATTCTTTGACATAAACATTATGTCACTATGTTGTTAGATACAGATGAAAGTGCAGGTGAACCTTGATCCACCCTCTTACAACATCATAGTATGATAGATCTGACCTAGTTAGCTGGCAGTCTGTGACATGCATTGTTTTTAAATTTACTAACACATATTTGATCATTTTGATTTTCCTTTTTTAGGAATCACAGGACAAATACTAAAGCAATCATCAAGAACATGCAAGGCCAGAAAAATAAGAACGAATTACAAACCAGGAATCAAAGAAAAAACACTAAAGTTGGCCAGCAAGAATATGAAGCACCAGACCAAAATAATAGAACACTGTTTATTTGACATGGAAATTTGGGACAGTGTGCCACAGACATGTGATATGCCAGTTTTGACTTTCACCAACATTACTTTGTAATTTAGAAACATTCTAAATGAACCACTCATTGAAAAGACACTAATAAAGAATCATGACCAAAAATTTAGCAAGTGCTAACATGATTAGAGCAGTGATAATAAATTCTACCACACAAACTCTGTCATTGTCTGTGACACTTATGTAACACAAAATGCTAGAACTGAGAATGTACAAATCAGCTGTAAGACCTCTAGCCAAACAGTTAGTTTGTCATTCTAGTAATGCATTTTGTATAGTCAAATACCAAATTTGAAATGACATGCGAACTTTGAAGTAAATGACAACTGATGTTATGAATGATATTATCTTATGTGCTTTGCAAACATTACATAGGATGTTTTAATGTGTGTATATTGTCAATGTCTACTGAAGTATACTGCAAAGTGTAGTGAGGTGTTACTCTGACCTGACTTCAGCTATTATTGTACCAAAAAATAACTCAGGCCATTCTGTTTTAACATTGATACTGGTAGTCTTGTTAATAACTGTTCTATATTGATACAGGTAGTATTGTTGATAATTCAGTTATCAACAAGACTACATGTATCAATGTAGAACAGTTATCAACAAGACTACCAGTACCAATATAGAACAGTTATCAACAAGACCACATGTATCAATATAGACCAGTTATCAACAAGACTACCAGTACCTATGTAGAACAGTAATCAACAATACTACCAGTACCTATGTAGAACAGTAATCAACAATACTACCAGTACCAATATAGAACATTTATCAACAGGACTACCAGTACCAATATAGAACAGTTATCAACAATACTACCAGTACCAATATAGAACAGTTATCAACAATACTACCAGTACCAATATAGAACAGTTATCAACAATACTACCAGTACCTATGTAGAACAGTATTCAACAATACTACCAGTACCAATATAGAACAGTTATCAACAGGACTACCAGTACCAATATAGAACAGTTATCAACAATACTACCAGTACCAATATAGAACAGTTATCAACAATATTACCAGTACCAATATAGAACAGTTATCAACAAGACTACCAGTACCAATATAGAACAGTTATCAACAAGACTACATGTACCAATATAGAACAGTTATTAACAAGACTACCCGTATCAATATAGAACAGTTATCAACAATACTACCAGTACCAATATAGAACAGTTATCAACAATACTACCAATACCAATATAGAACAGTTATCAACAATACTTCTTCTTCTTCTTCCGTCCTTAGCCACCGACCGTCAAAGCAGTCAGTGGCCATTACGCCTAGTGGCGTCTTAGGGCAACAGTAGATAGGTTTTCTTTGCCACTGTTTCCCATCACGCCTAATGGCGTCTTTAGGGCAACGGCAAATCAATCCATTTGCTGTTGTTTCCGTAATCGAAGTGACTGGCAAACGGGTGATCAGCCCGTTGTACCAGATCAACAATACTACCAGTACCTATATAGAACAGTTATCAACAAGACTACTATTACCAATATATACTGAAGCACATTAAAAACAACGCACCACTATTATATATACTGATGTCGAGAAGCTGGAAAAAAAAGTGTGGGAATGGATTTTCCCCGTGTTTGTCATGAGGTAGAGAGCGAATGGCTGCTGGAATGGAAAGTGCATGATTCAACCCACGGGTTTGTGTACAGACTACATGAAAACAATGAAAGTTACACGTGCAACAAGATTCCCAACAGCTATGACCCTGAAAATGTGTACGCGTTGTGGCAGTATACTCGGTATAAAAAGGCCGTTGAGACAAAACACCCAGTACATGTGCTTGAAATGCCACGACTATCTGAAAACGACCGCCAACGAGCCATTGGTATGTTGGAGACCGGAATGAGCTCGCGGGCCATTGCCAGAAGGATGAATTGCCATCACAGCACTATTGTACGTCTCAATGAACGTTATGGAACCACTGGCAGTGCCCGGGATAGACTTCGGAGTGGCCAACCACGAGTTACTACCCCTGCGCAAGATCGTCATATTGTGCTGAGTAACCTAAGGAATCATTCTCTCCCGGCAAGTCAAACAGCAAGAGCAATAGTGGGTAGACGTGGGCAAGTCTCTCGAATGACAGTCATACGACGACTCAGAGATACAGGCCTTACTGCAAGACGACTGTTGCGTGCATATTTTGACGCACATATTACAAAAATCGATATGGCTATTTAATATGGGAAAAATATAGACATTCATTCATTTGTGTATGAAAATGCTGTCTATGGTAAAAGCGAGAGAATCCATGTTTGATTCACACTTTTGATTATAGGAGTAATCGTTCTGGATATTGATCCGGCGCAAGGATATTGCACTTACGTTTGTACTTATTTTTTAGGGCCAGAAAATATATTAATTTGCTTATTGTGTTTATGGCCTGAATTCATATGTATTACATATTATTAGTACAAGTAGAATCAGTCCTATATTGTATATTTTGGATGGGTAGGAGGGACTAGATTCTTGTTATTCCGGTCTAGCGGAAGTATGAGTTGTCTTGACAAGTCGTGATGAGTTTCGATGTACCGTGATAATGGCGGGTACGCACTTTTCAAAGGGCTGGTAGATTCTTAAGGAAATATGATTCATGAAGTGGTTTTCTTCTAAAGGAGGTGGTATCTCTACTATAGTTTATGTTAGAGACTCTCCTAAGGTACGGTACAATGTATAATTCGGACTCCATGTATTGCCAGACCCTATATTGATGATCTCATGTCGATTCGACCTAGATGGAACATTGTGCTTCGTATCGCTAGGGTCGTGTTTTGTATCGACGAAGATGACAGACTTTCCTGCAGCGGTTATGGCTACGTGAATTAACCTGATCACCGTAGAGCTGTATGGGAACATTTATGAAATCATTTATATACCCATTATAAATTAACTCTGGCTTATATTCTCCTTCCTATGAATGAGTGAACGACAACTCAGGGAGGCAGCCATGTTAGATTTCGGTCATCATATGTTTTGATCACTGCCAAGAGAACAGATTATTTATCCTATTATCGGACAGTGACAGGGAGATCTCAATCTTGCTAGAAACCCCCTCTTTCGTGGTTTCATAATATATGCTACAAACTATGGACGTCAAGTAACTTTAGCTATTTACCGATCTGCCTTCACTGACGCGTTTAGTCAGATAGGGGGATGCGGCCTTAATATATCATGACATTGAACTTTTGATGTACTGCCCATTATTTCTGAATGTGTCATGACTTCAGATCTGCTATGTATACCTACAAATTGATATGTCAACATACCATGATGTACTCGTATGTCCCAGTGTGTACGTCTGAATAAATTGAGTAAACAAAGATTCCAGCAGTCTGCATTGGTGCCTTGTAGACACAAGTGTATGAGTGGTTATATTGGTCAGCACACGAACAGTACACCATTCGCGGTAATCACACTCTACACTTCTACTTCATACATACACCATCCTGCGTCGGTTGGAGTGACCAAGTTTAGGGCCTGCTTCCCCTGGAGCCTTTGCCTTCCCTAACTCAGGACTAGGGTGAGTTACCCATTTACAGCTGGGTAGACTGGAGCATGCCTGATCTCAACAACACACCACTCTTCCTTACCGAGCATACAGACTGACACTTTACAGAGTGGGAAATAAACAAATAAAGAAGAAAGAAACTTTACAGTGGCGAGCCAGATTCCTGGGTCCAGCTTACGCAGTTTTGTGTTGAGAATCACAGTTTACAGCTGAAAGAACATTTGTTTGAACACATCAACACCAGTAGGACAGCTATACAGTCGATGTCAGCTTGACCTGTATTACCGATAGGATGCTGTATCTAGGTCAGCGCTTGTTGACAGTTTTTCGCTGTACAGACAGTATTACACAGGACAGTGGTATCAAGTGTAGAAAATATCTGGAGCAGTATTGTTGACATTTCTCAACGTACAGAAGAATCACAGTGTTGTTGAACATAAATTCATAGTTCATCGTTGGATCTTCATATGCTCAACAGAGAAAAATTGACAGTGTAATAGTTTAAAATTAAATCTATTACTGAATAAAGTGGCAAGTTATTAGTATTAAAATAAACTGTGCCTGCTTTACAACACTATACCTGCAACACATTCCATTCATGACATAAATTATATTGTATGCTATATGCTATTTATGCTTACATGTTATTTGTTATGTATTAAATTAGTTTATGTTCTGTGTGACTAGTACAAGGTATGCCGAGTGACATTGGTCTGGTACTAGTATTCTATAGGTACACATTTTCTTAATTGGAAATTTGTTAGCAACAATTTGCTGCTATTTCTGTTAGTTGTGATGAGGTGTTCTTTTCTTCGTTGTTTTTGTTAATAATTTTGTGTTCCTTAGTTTTGTTTGATTTGTTTGTATAATTGTAGGTCTCATCTTTTCTATTTTTGATTTCTTTACACCCTTATGTTTATACACTGTGGCGTATTTGTCTTGTTATATTATGGCAGTTATCATCACAGTTTCTGTGATCATTTTTTTCATTTCTCCTATTTAATTTAATTTGATCTCTGCAAATGTGTTCATATTGTCTTTTCTTGTTTGTCCTTTGTAATGTCTTTAGTTGACATATGACGTATAGTGGTATACACTGATAGTATAGTACAGATCAGTACTTTATGATTGTTATTGTTATAAAACAAAATTTACAAGACCTTTGTAAGGCTTGTCTCCCAAAGTGATTGGTAAAGGGAAATATTTTTTCCACAGGTACTCAAGTGATCTTTGATTACATTGAGATATACAAGACCTTTGTAAGGCTTGTCCCCACAGTATTTGAGATACAGTTATTGTTGTCCATAGGTACTCAAGTTATCATTGGTTATTATAAACCATACAAGTTTGGACTAAGACTAAGTCTATGGTATAGACTTGTCTCCCATTAACGTGAAAGAGGGTAATTTATTTACTTTTTCAGGTTTCTGATTTAAGAAGACAATATGTCTACATTAGATTATTTCATTGCACAAGGAAAATCTCTTGATAAGACTGGAAAAGACTTAGAACAATGGGCTGTTGCTCAATATGACAAAGCATTAGCTGCAGAAGAGAAAAAAACTGCTGCTGCTGTTGAAGAAAGAAAAGCTGCTGCTGAGGAAAAAAAAGCTGCGGCTGAGGAGAGAAAACTTCAAATAGAAGAAAAAAAAGCTGCTGCAGAAGAAAGGAAAGCTCTAGCTGAAGAAAAAAGATTAGAAAAAGAAGCTGATACTGCTGCTGAACTTAAGAAATTGCAGATGCAAGTGGAGGAAAGGAGATTTGAGGCAGAACAGAAGAAATTAGAAGCTGATGCAGAGCAGAAAAAATTAGAAGTTGCTGCAGAACAGAAAAAATTAGAAGTTGCTGCAGAACAGAAAAAATTAGAAGTTGCTGCTGCTGCAGAACAGAAAAAATTAGAAGTTGCTGCTGCTGCAGAACAAAAAAAATTAGAAGCTGCTGCTACTGCAGAACAGAGAAGATAAGATAGAGAAGCAGAAGAGAGAAAAGCAATAAGAGAACATGAGTTTGAATTAGAGAAATTAAAATTGACATGTATGAGTAATGTTAATCAGGCATCTGGTGGTAATGGTAAACCCTTTGTGTACAAGGTCAAGGTACCAGCGTTTAACCCTACCAGTGATGACATAACATTTTGGCTTTCTAGATTTGAACGGGCTTGTCGATCTCATAATGTTGACAAATCACAGTATGTGAATCAGTTGTCTGAAAATCTAAAAGGGGAGTCTCTGAGTAAGTTATATTTTGTTGAAGAGGCCGACAAAGATAATTATGATGCTGTTAGGGCAGCTTTGATAAAGAGATATCAGCTGTCTGAGGAAGGTTACCGTCTTTTGTTTAAAACAATGAGACCTGAGGTAGGTGTAGAATTCTCAGATTTCATCTCAAAAGCACGAATTACACTTTCACGATGGATTGAATTATCCAAAACAGAGAAAACATTTGATGGTCTTACGGATTTATTGCTAAGAGACAAGGTCATGTCTTCTGTAAATAAATCATTCCTAGAGTTCTTACATGAGCGTAAACCTGGTACAATAAAGCAAATGGAAGAATATTGTGACCAGTATGCCACGGCACACCCTGACATGATTCTTAGTAACTCTAACATTAAAGAGAGTATGCCAGTTGCTTCGGCAACAGAATATAATCAGAATTACTCACACAAATTCCAAGGAGCTAAAAATAAATTTGATAAAAAGGTTAATTGGAATAAGTATCAAAACCAAGATAACCACTCAAATCAGGGTTCTTCTTCGAAGAACTGGAATCGGGCTGATAGTCCTCGACACGCGAGGGGTACCCATAATGTTAGAAATTCTCGGAAAGGGAGTAGCTATAGGAACTACCCAAGTGCTTCATGGAGACAAAAGAAACAATATTACAGGGATACTCAATATAACGAGCATGATGATTATGATCATGAATATTATGATTCAAACCCAAATAGGGGTTATAACAGAGGCAATAATAATTATAGAGACAATTATAACCGAGGTAGATCACAACACAAAAGACATGGTAAATCGTATTACCAGGCTAACTCTGCACAACAGGAGTTCCACGACACCGATAATCAGAATAATGATAAAAAAGACTCCAACAGTGTAGCAAATTCCGCTTTCGATTTTGCTAGAGCATCTGAGTGTTCGCAATGCAAAACATTATTCGATCCAACCACAGTGTCTACTTTAAGCTGCGGTCACCCGCTTCCCGCTCTCCATGCGTCAATTGCGCATAATGGAAGGGGTGCTCTTGTATTTAATAGGGGCCTAATAGATGGTACTCCGGTATCAATTCTTTTCGATTCGGGGTGCACTACCATTGGAGTGAGGCAATCACTCGTAAATCCTTCTCGAGCTACAGGCAATATAGTCAAATGTGTAACATTTGGTGGCACATTGGAGAAGTACTCCACTGCCATTATCAATATTGCTACGCCTTTCTTTACAGGAGAGGTGCAAGCATGTCTCTTGCCGAATCCGATCGCTGATCTTATCATCGGTCGCATTTATGGAGTGAAAGAATGCACTCCACAGCAAATCTCTAATTGGGAAAATGTTAATATGCAATCTGCTAATGCAGTAATCACTAGGGCTCAAGCTCTTAATATGCCACAATCTTCACATTCTGAAGATAATGATGCGCAGATCCAAGATGATCCCTTGGAGATTTCCCACGATTCCTTTATCAAACAGCAGGAAGATGATCCTACTCTAAAGAAATTCTTTACTCTGGCAACAAAAGGTGATCCGAATAAGGATACTAATCGTAAATTTTGGATTACGATGAAGAATGGCGTACTTGTACGTATGGTACAAGACTCCGCTAAGTCCATTCATTCTCAAATCCTTGTGCCTAAAAATATGAGAGTTAAAATCTTACAGCACGCTCATGATTCGCAGTGTGCTGGACATATGGGTTTTTTCCCGTACTAAAGCTAGAGTTCTTCAATCTTTCTTTTGGCCTGCTGTGAATAAGGACATACGAATCTATTGTCGATCTTGTAAAGTATGTCAAGAGATTAAATCCAGAGGTCCACGCCATGATGCACCTATTCAGGCTGCAGACATTCCCATTCGGCCATTTCAAAAAATGGCGATAGACATCATTGGTCCATTTAAGATAAAGTCTGCTAGAGGACACCAATTTATTTTGACGTGTGTTGATATGTGCACACGTTGGCCGGAGGCTGTTCCTCTAAAGAGCATAACTACTGCTGATGTCGCAGATGCTCTTTGGTTAATATTTTCTCGTCTGGGGTTTCCAGCAGAAATATTATCCGACCATGGTACCCAACTCATATCGGATACCATGTCTCAAGTAATGTCGACTCTGAAGATAGAGAGATCGCTGAGTAGTATTTATCATCCTATGTCCAATGGGATGGTGGAACGTTTGAATAGAACTCTGAAAAACCTACTAGGTAAGATAACAGAAGATCATCCTCAGGATTGGGATAGGGTTTTACCCGCGGCTCTCTTTGCATATAGAGAGGTCGCCAACGAACATACAGGATTTTCTCCCTTTGAACTTGTCTTTGGCGCGAAACCGCGAGGTCCTATGTCCTTACTTCATGATCTTATAACTGCTGATAATATTGTCGATGACACAAAATCCTCTTATGAATATGTCATCGCACTTAGACACAAGATTATTGAAGCATGCAAATTGGCAACTGCTTCTTCTGAATTTGCGAAACAGAAGGCAAGGGAATTTGCCAATAAAAAGAGATGTTTGCGACAACTTTGTCCAGGTGACAAAGCATTTGTCTTGCTACCTTGTAGGGAAAATAGACTTCTCATTTCTTGGAAAGGTCCGTACGATATAATATCAAAAGTTTCCGATGTTGACTATATCGTCGATATTGACGGGAAGCGTAAAACCTTCCACATCAACATGCTCACGGAATTCCATGAACGTCCTGATTATTTACAACCTGTTTTCCAGGCAACGGACGATTTTCCAGTCCAACATGGACAGTACTCATCTCTGTCAGTAATACAGGATGAGGAAACGAGTTTCTCGGATGTAAATTTACCTTTTCCAATGATTCCTCTTCACTCTAATGAATCATGGAAAGATGTTGCAATTTCTCCAGAATTATCTCCAGGAGAGCAGAAACAAGTTTCTACTATGTTAGAACAATTTCAGGATGTCCTTACTGACATTCCTGGTCAAACTGATGTCATTCAACATGACATTATTCTTACTGACCATAGTCCTATAAGAGTCAGACCGTATCCTATCCCGATACATTTTCAAGCACAGGTAGAGAAAGAGTTAGATGAGATGATAGAGTTAAAAATTATTGAACCATCCACATCAGCATATTCTTCGCCGATGGTTATAGTACGGAAAAAAGACAATAACATACGTCTTTGCGTGGATTATCACAAATTGAATCAAGTGACTAAATTCGATGCTGAACCTATGCCTTTACTAGAAGAGCTACTTACGAGACTATCGAATTCTCACTTCTTTACTAAACTCGATTTGTCTAAGGGATATTGGCAAGTTCCACTATCCGAACACGCCAAACCGTTTACTGCTTTTTCGACGCCTAGGGGTCTATTCCAATGGAATTTCATGCCTTTCGGTCTTATGAACGCCCCTGCAACATTTGTACGCATGATGCGTCGAATCCTATCTCATCGCTCAGATGTCATTGCGTATATTGATGACATCTGTCTTTTCAGTGATACTTGGAACGATCACTATAATGGTATAAATGAACTATTGTCTATCTTACGCGAGCATAACCTGACAGCGAAACCATCGAAAGCATGTATTGGTTTTAGCGAAATATCTTTCTTAGGACACCGTGTTGGTCATGGGTTCCTAAAAACAGAAGACCATAATACAAGTAAGATACTTAACATTTCTATTCCTAAGACTAAAAAGCAAGTACGGAGTCTCTTAGGTCTAATACAATTTTATGGACGATTCATCCCGAATCGGTCCTCCATTATGTCACCTCTTTCTTCCTTGCTAAAGAAAGGGTCTCCTAATGTAGTCCATTGGACTCAAGAATGTCAATCCTCTTTGGATAAGGTTAAAACTATGTTTTCTACTTCACCTATCCTAGTATTGCCTTCTAAGGATAAGACATTTATTCTTCGTAGTGACGCTTCATCCACCGGGATTGGAGCTGCACTAATGCAAGAGTACTCTGGAACTCTGCATCCTGTAATGTATATTTCTCGGAAATTAAATGCCACAGAGAAGAATTACTCGGTCCTAGACCGTGAATTATTGGCTATGGTTTGGTCAATCCTTAAACTGCAAAGATTTCTTCTGGGCGCGCATTTCATTGTGGAAACTGACCAGAAAGCTCTTACGGCTATTCAGAGTAAAAATCTGAAGAGCGCGAGATCAACGCGATACGCGATTGCTCTACAGCCATTTCATTTTTCGGTGCGAGCTATCCGTGGGTCAGAAAATGTGATGGCAGATATTTTGTCTAGATGCCCACATGATTCATAACTGTTATACAACTTTGATACAGTTGTTTCTATGTTGAAATGTGTACACATATGTAATATATCATATATTGATTGTAACACTACTTAGCGGTTCATTGATATTTATTCACCGCTGATCTTTCAAAGTTTTTCGTCTTTGATGATCATGATGTTAAGATATCTTAGATGAAATTTATGTATAAACTAATGTGGAAATTGGGTCATTGCTAATATTGTAGTATGCGTTGGTGACACCTCTCTGGAAATATTTATACTTAGAGAAGTACTTTCTCTAAGGTCATAAAACTTATGCTTATCATCTGCGCATTGTTATTGGTGCGTTGTGAGCCTATTGTATGTTGCTCCTAGATGTATTTAAAAAAAAAAAAAAATGTACCATTTTTTTTTTCCCGAGGGGTGTGGTAATCTGTTGCGTGCATATTTTGACGCACATATTACAAAAATCGATATGGCTATTTAATATGGGAAAAATATAGACATTCATTCATTTGTGTATGAAAATGCTGTCTATGGTAAAAGCGAGAGAATCCATGTTTGATTCACACTTTTGATTATAGGAGTAATCGTTCTGGATATTGATCCGGCGCATGGATATTGCGCTTACGTTTGTACTTATTTTTTAGGGCCAGAAAATATATTAATTTGCTTATTGTGTTTATGGCCTGAATTCATATGTATTACATATTATTAGTACAAGTAGAATCAGTCCTATATTGTATATTTTGGATGGGTAGGAGGGACTAGATTCTTGTTATTCCGGTCTAGCGGAAGTATGAGTTGTCTTGACAAGTCGTGATGAGTTTCGATGTACCGTGATAATGGCGGGTACGCACTTTTCAAAGGGCTGGTAGATTCTTAAGGAAATATGATTCATGAAGTGGTTTTCTTCTAAAGGAGGTGGTATCTCTACTATAGTTTATGTTAGAGACTCTCCTAAGGTACGGTACAATGTATAATTCGGACTCCATGTATTGCCAGACCCTATATTGATGATCTCATGTCGATTCGACCTAGATGGAACATTGTGCTTCGTATCGCTAGGGTCGTGTTTTGTATCGACGAAGATGACAGATTTTCCTGCAGCGGTTATGGCTACGTGAATTAACCTGATCACCGTAGAGCTGTATGGGAACATTTATGAAATCATTTATATACCCATTATAAATTAACTCTGGCTTATATTCTCCTTCCTATGAATGAGTGAACGACAACTCAGGGAGGCAGCCATGTTAGATTTCGGTCATCATATGTTTTGATCACTGCCAAGAGAACAGATTATTTATCCTATTATCGGACAGTGACAGGGAGATCTCAATCTTGCTAGAAACCCCCTCTTTCGTGGTTTCATAATATATGCTACAAACTATGGACGTCAAGTAACTTTAGTTATTTACCGATCTGCCTTCACTGACGCGTTTAGTCAGATAGGGGGATGCGGCCTTAATATATCATGACATTGAACTTTTGATGTACTGCCCATTATTTCTGAATGTGTCATGACTTCAGATCTGCTATGTATACCTACAAATTGATATGTCAACATACCATGATGTACTCGTATGTCCCAGTGTGTACGTCTGAATAAATTGAGTAAACAAAGATTCCAGCAGTCTGCATTGGTGCCTTGTAGACACAAGTGTATGAGTGGTTATATTGGTCAGCACACGAACAGTACACCATTCGCGGTAATCACACTCTACACTTCTACTTCATACATACACCATCCTGCGTCGGTTGGAGTGACCAAGTTTAGGGCCTGCTTCCCCTGGAGCCTTTGCCTTCCCTAACTCAGGACTAGGGTGAGTTACCCATTTACAGCTGGGTAGACTGGAGCATGCCTGATCTCAACAACACACCACTCTTCCTTACCGAGCATACAGACTGACACTTTACAGAGTGGGAAATAAACAAATAAAGAAGAAAGAAACTTTACAACGACCTTATGTTGGGCCAAACTTGACTCACAGACATCGTCAGCAGCGCCTGCAATGGGCAGAGCAACATGTCAGATGGACTAGACTGCAGTGGAATGCTGTCCTATTCACAGACGAGAGCAGATTCAACATATCCTTTGCTGATGGAGGTATGCGGATTTGATGACGGTGTGGAGAGCAATCATCATCATCTAACTACTACATCAGCAATCATCATCATCTAACTACTACATCAGCAATCATCATCATCTAACTACTACATCAGCAATCATCATCATCTAACTACTACATCAGCATATAAGATCAGCAGCATACTTAGATCATATGTGCTATCAACCATTTTCCTTCCAGACATAATACTAAGTAAATGATGAGAGGGCAGACAGACAAAATAAACAGGCTGACAACATGAACTCAGGAAATGTTTGAACTGAGTCAGAGCAGGATTTTTATACATTCTGAGTTAGTCTGAGCTTGTGATTTGATTGGTTCATCCTTGCATAATTACTCAACCAATTGTTTTATTTGAGAAAGACTTTCCACCAATAGCTGTAGAGCAGGTCTTAGTGATTTACTTTTGACAGTGGAAGTACACTGAGAAGACATTCTTTACATGGTGGAAATACCAGGGACCTGTGCTGGCTTCACTAGACTTGGTTCGTTCTACAGTATGACAACTGGTTTTACTATTAGTCTTAATCATGATTAATTCCTGGAGACAAAGTTTTCTCACAACTATGACAGAAGTTTTCTCACAACTATGACAGAAGTTTTCTCACAACTATGACAGAAGTTTTCTCACAACTATGACAGAAATCCCTCTGTAGTTTCTACTCATTTTTATTTTCTTTCTTCGCTGACATGGCCATGATATAAATCTGTGCAACAGCCACTTCACTCTCTTCATTCTGGGTTGATACTCCATAGTTCCTCATGTCCATTTACCACATCAGCCGTAAACTCATAAACGTCAAACCGTGAATTTTCAGCCACTTTCTGCTTGCCTCTCTAACCTTTCTACCATGAATGACAAGAAGTAATGGTGAGATTAAAGACAAAAATGAAAGGAAAGTATGTGACCGTCCGCCCCCGTGTTCAATTTGTGAGGTAAAGAAGACAGGTGGGGGTATTGTTCTAGGAAATTTTATTGTGGACTGTTCACGAGCAAGAGTCAATTTATTCTGTCTTCTTATTTTATATCGCATAAGTTTGTTGGTAGTACTGGCTCATCCGCCAGAGATATTGATTCCTGTGCGAGTGGGAGGTTAGGTTTGTTCTTATCCTTCTAGGTGTTGAATGTGAGCCCTATAATCAAAAGTGTGAATCAAACATGGATTATCTCGCTTTCCCCATAGACAGCATTCTCATACACAAATGAATGAATGTCTATATTTTTCCCATATTAAATAGCCATATCGATTTTTGTAATATGTGCGTCAAAATATGCACGCAACAATTACTCAGCCATGAATCCTGCATCTGGCGTAGTTTATGTTGGACGATTCTACGCATGTTGTTGAAAGCGTCTTTCTTGGATGTAGATTTTGGATCATTTAAATATGCTTTATGGAGATGGTGTTTCTCAGCCAACATCTGCTTTATATCATCTGAGTTCTCATCAAACCAGTCATTTTGTTTCTTGATGGAGGGACCCAGGACCTCTGTAGCAGTGTTGTAGATCTGCTCACTTAGGGCTGCCCAATTTGTTTCCACACTTTGGCCGTCTAGCGAGATAGATTTGAGACGGTCTTCTAAGGTGTCAGTAAATGACTGTTTGATTTTTGTCTTCTTTAGTTTGGTGACATCCAGCCTCTTTTGAGTTTTCTTCCCCTGAGGGCGCCTGGCTGGTTGGATACGAATTTTAAGTTTAGATACAATGAGGCGATGATCAGTCCAGCATTCGGCACCACACATGGACTTGGTCACCCGGACATCTTGCCTGTCCTTATTCCTAACAATTACATAGTCAATTAGGTGCCAATGCTTTGAGCGAGGGTGCATCCAGGAGGTCCTGTTGCGGGTAGGAAGTCGAAAAATGGTGTTGGTGACAAGGAGGTCATGTTCTGCGCAAGTCTGGAGGAGACGAAGTCCATTACTGTTACAGCGACCCACGCCGTACCTACCAATAGTGCCATTCCAGGAGATGTTATCTGAGCCTACTCTTGCATTAAAGTCACCAAGAATGATGAGCTTATCTGCTTTAGGAACTGATGCAATGACTGCATGTAGTTCTTCGTAAAACTTATCCTTGACATCATCCTGGTTTGTCATAGTTGGTGCATACGCGCTAATGATGGTGGCATGTTTTTTTTCCATAGAACAGAGGGATCTTGACCGTCATGAGTCGGTCATTTATTCCCTTTGGGGGCCCCGCTAACTTGCTGACAATTGCTGTTTTGATTGCAAATCCAACCCCTGCTTCTCGTCTTTCTTCAGTTCCTCTTCCGCTCCAAAAGAATGTATAACCTGCACCCTTTTCGCAAAGTTGGCCCTCGCCTGCAAGTCGAGTTTCACTCAGTGCTGCTATGTCAATGTTGTACCTGGCCAGTTCTCTCCCAATCAGGGCAGTTCGTCTCTCAGGTCTGTTTGCGTTAAAGTCTTTGTCAAGTAAAGTGCGCACATTCCATGCGCCTAGAATGAGGGGGGAAAATCTGTCCTTTCTTTTTCTTATATGTCGACCGCCGAAGTAGGGTACCTACCAACCGCGGTAAGCTGGTTAGGTAATGGTGAAGCAGGCAATGTTTAGGGCACCTTTTCTAGCCCCTTCCTCATGCCATGGAGGTGAGCAGTGCTTTCCTAAAGAGGGCTCCTCAGACACTCAGGGGGCTGCCGAATCCCACTGCTGCTCCGATCAGTGGAAGACGACCATATGGCCTGAGCCGCCTGTGTGTAGGTCTGCGACTACGACTGCCAGCGTACCCACGCCTGCCGCTTCGCCGCTCGCCCATCGCCACAGGACTTGTTGTGAGTGGATGGATGAATGGATGAAAGAGTGACTTGCGCGGTGATTTGGATTAAAGTGAGGAAGAGTTGCGCAATTCGTCGACCTCACTCTCTCGCCTGGGTCCATCTCAATCCAGTGGCAAGACAAGTCAAGACGACTGGAGATGAAGTCAGGTGCAGTTGATGACCAGGCACGGCTGTTTGCGAGCGATCTTTTAGTTATTTCCCCCTTTTCCCCGACCGCGCTATTTATAGCCCACTTGACAAAGGTCACGTGGTCAGCTTCCTAATGGGAAAAACATGTGGCGATGTTTACTTTTGATAGGGCTTAATTAATGCTTTTAGGCTACTTTTTTATTATAAATACCGGCTTTAATTTTGCGTAAAGCTAGACTAGAAATGTTAGAGTAAATTTTAGAACAAGAACAAACATTTTATCACAATTAGAACAGAAGATATAATAGTCTGAAATAGTGTAAAATTTACGTTTTTTTTTTATATTTTGTTATGGTTTGTTTATAATGCAATTTTCACTAAATCGGTCACAATCAACATGCATAACAAATTACAGAAATCAAAAGTAGAAAACCTGCAGAAAATGGATATCAAAGATTTGTTTTGGTTTCATGCGTCAAACATTAATTATTGAAAGTTTAAATTGCAAGTCCACATTTATTACCTTAAAATAACACACCCAATTGTCCCCAAAACATGTTTGAATTGCTTTTATGCTACTTTATTATTATAAATACCGGCTTTAATTTTGCGTAAAGCTAGACTAGAAATGTTAGAGTAAATTTTAGAACAAGAACAAACATTTTATCACAATTAGAACAGAAGATATAATAGTCTGAAATAGTGTAAAATTTACGTTTTTTTTTTACATTTTGTTATGGGTTGTTTCTAATTCTATTTTAACTAAAACGGTCACAATCAACATGCATAACAAATTACAGAAATCAAAAGTAGAAAACCTGCAGAAAAATGGATATCAAATTTTTCAATAATTAATGTTTGACATGCATGAAAACCAAAACATTAATTATTGAAAGTTTAAATTGCAAGTCCACATTTATTACCTTATGTTGATTGTGACCGATTTAGTGAAAATTGCATTATAAACAAACCATAACAAAATATAAAAAAAACGTAAATTTTACACTATTTCAGACTATTATATCTTCTGTTCTAATTGTGATAAAATGTTTGTTCTTGTTCTAAAATTTACTCTAACATTTCTAGTCTAGCTTTACGCAAAATTAAAGCCGGTATTTATAATAATAAAGTAGCCTAAAAGCATTAATTAAGCCCTAATCAAATGTGAAACATCAAGTCTTTAAGTCCTTTTTGTCCGATAAGGAAGTTGACAAACGTTAAAAGTTTTCTACAAATTGCACGGTCGGGGAAAAAAGGGGAAATAAACAAAAAGATCTGCTGGCAAAAAGCCGTATAACATACAAAATTATCAAGGTAAAATAAAAACATACATTTTAACATTGTCATAATCAAATTTGAGTATGTAAATATATATAATATAATAAAACATGTTAGGAATAATACTAATATATATATATATATACATATACTTATAATATATATACAATCTATTATTTATACATAAATATATTATAGACAAATATATTTGTAATATATATATATAAGTATATATAATTATATATATTATTTACCATACTTAAATTTTGAATTTATGACTGGTAAACAAATGTTCAATGTTTTTATTTTACTGAAAATGTTGTATGAGCCTTAACACGCGCATTGCCATTGATCTTTAATTTTGCCCCCCTTTTTGAAAGTACAAATTTTTGGCTAGTTTTATAGCCCACTTGACAGTTTCAATCACGTGGTAGCTCTTAACCTTCCAGTAATCGTAAAAACAGATTTATACTTTTTTGATAAGGGCTTAATTAATGGCTTTTTATGCTTACTTTATGCAAATTAAAAACCGGAATTAATTTTTGGAAAAGCTTTACAAGTAAATTTTAGAACAAGAACAAACATTTTGTCACAATTAGATTCTTTTGTCTGAAATAGTGTAAACATTTCTTTTTTTTATCAATGGTTTGTTTTTCTAATTCAATTTACACTAAAACGGTCACAATCAACATGCATAACAAATTACAGAAATCAAAAGTAGAAAACCTGCAGAAAATGGATATCAAAGTTTTGTTTTGGTTTCATGCGTCAAACATTAATTATTGAAAGTTTAAATTGCATGTCCACATTTATAACCTTAAAATAACACACCCAATTGTCCCCAGAACATGAGAGCTAACAATTATCTCAATCATACATCATGAGTTCTGATCCAGTCTGCGCAATGTTTTTCTAATATGTGCTGTTTATGAATTGTCTTACTAGGGAATAGCTTTCTGAACAAAGACATATAAGTCTCTATCGATGCTGTTATTGATTCTTTACTAATTGGTTTACTGTGTGATATTTTGTTGTGTACTTTCTCAAATGCTTCTTTCAGTGAGTTGAATTGTTCTTGGGCAATAAAAGCTATGTTAGTTATATCTTGTTTGTCTGTAATTTTCAGTGTTTGTGTAATGATTGCTCTTGTAAGATCTTTATAAACTTTTTGTGTGAGATATCTGTGGCAGTGATTCCCTATAAATGCTCTGCTATTATAAGCCTGTTGTATGATTTTGTGTTTGGCTAGTACCTTGTCCATGTGTGAGCAAACTGGACCAGACCTAGTACACAGATCTTGAAACTGAAGTTTGGCCAGCGCATCTTGTGCATTTTCAAGTCTAACTTTAAAATTATCTGTCTCCTCCTTATCCTCACAAAGTTCAATACCTACCTGAAAAATTCAATTTTAGCTCCTAATTCTTCTGCCTATTTCCAGTTCCTACTAAATCTCTTCAAGTTCTTAAAAGTACTAATGTTTGCATGTATCTCTTGCGAATTCTCAAATATCTTTGCGTCTATTGTATCAGCTACCTGTTCTAGAAGTCTGTGGTGTTTCAAAACAATGCCTAATAAAATATGAAGGTAAGGAGGAGCTACATTTTCAATTTCAATCTCTAACATTGGTTTGTGTAAACAATTATGGTAATGTGCCACTTGCCTTTTATTCCCTTTCCCATATTTCATATATCTATTGTAATCTCTTATCAACATGGCCAAACTTCTTGGTTTGCAAGTTGTATGCTCTCTGGATGTCTTTGATGAAAATGTTTGGTTTGTCTGGAGCTCAAGGAATATACCCATGTCTGTGGTGTCTCCAGCAAAACAAGGAAATAATCCCCGAATAAGAAAACAACAACTTGTTTACCATCCCACTCTAAATATTTTAGTGACTCTATCTGAGCTTTCATGCCATTCATAAATATTTCTAAATTATCATATGTATCTCTGACTCTAGCCATTGATAAAAGGATGGTATTAGATTTAGAATTTGGTTTCTCTAAATTTACTACCTGCATTGTAACTTTGAATGAAAGAAGATATACAAACAGTTACTTAGAATTCGCTGGCAGCCGTCGTGTGCACAGGATTGTCTACCAAAGAACACCAATGGAACAGTCCTTATCTCACACACAATTAAAAAAAAAAATTCATATTATAAATAGAAGATTAACAAGACTTGAAAGATAGATCAAATTATGTGGAAGTAATCTATCTATAGCTTTACATGTTTTCTGACGCTTATATACGTAGCTAAATATCATTATAAATGAATGAAAATGCAAAAACAGATGGTGCTTTACAAAAAGTTATTTTTTTACTACCTTATTTAAGATTTGTGGGTATCAGGAATGCGTTTAAAGGGATTTAAATGCTATAAAATCTGGTGACAATATGCTTGTTCTTGTAATGCCACACTCACAAAACTGACTACCACACATTCTCAAGATATGAAACCAAAAAAAAAAGTATGTGGAAATAATCTTTAGCTTCCCTTCGAGAAGTCTTTATAATTATAAACTCAAACGAATGGGCCGATTTTTAGATATTAAATTAATAAAAAGATTACTTATTTTATGAATTTCCTTAAATGATGACGCTGTTTTCAAAAGTCTGTAACTCCGTCAAAACTAATTTCAAACAAATAAAAATGCAATCAAAAATAGAACACAGAACAAAGTTATAGTACACAAAAGAATTTTAGCGCTGTGTTTATCCAGAACGAGTGTGTAATGATTTATATTTTACTGATTTTACTCACACATCAGCTGATTTTCCCCGCCAAAAACTTAAATAGTCTTTTACGGTGCACACAAAATTTTATACCCGGTGTCAGAATTCCGGTCACCGAAACTAAAAGAGCGCTGTGGTATAGGGCACAAACAGCCGTGCATGGCTTTCTACGTGCCTCGCCGTGCTCCTTACGCTCCACAGCGCGTTGCTGGTAATCGCCGTCATGCCCGTTGAACCAACAGGTGGTTTCTTCCGCGCAGTCTATCGAATCCAGTCTTCGCATGCATGGGTAGGCAGACCCTAACTCACCGAAGGTTAATAACCATTCGGCTACCCTCACCTAGTTTAGCCTGATGAAGGTGAAGTTTTCATTCTGCGCATTAGTTTAGAGCCAAACTATTACCTTCGACATTTGCTGATGGAGACTGAGCACCTACGGGTTTGCCTGGAGTGAAATGATGTCGATTCTGAATAACAATAAACTAACCTTTCTGTCATCTAGAGATGTCACCAGTCTCCTGTGATTTTAGCTTTTGGCATGACAACAATTAGAGCACAAGTCATTTTATCATAAAGGTGTATACCTACCAGAAGCAATATATATATATATATATATATATATATATATATAATATATATATATATATATATATATATATATATATATATATATATATATATATATATATATATATATATATATATAATATACACTATTTGAATGAAATTTTGTACCAAGTCAAACAATCACACCACCTTTTAGGAAATATACGGAAATGACTGCACTGTGAAATCTAAAGTTAACACGCATTAAAACAGCATGCTTGCCTTTCAGTCTTTTTGTGGTCCATTGTTCACTGTGCTTAAAATATTCACACTAGCTTTTCTAGAAAATATGGAAACAGCACACACCACACTGTGCTTCGAGTGAACATTATTTTGAGTACACATTATAATCATCTTTAAACTAAAGACAGAGGGCTGAATTTTTAAAAAATACAAAATATCATCACAGGTAGTAATTAAGGCGGATGAGTTTTCATTCTGCGCATTAGTTTAGAGCCAAACTATTACCTTCGACATTTGCTGATGGAGACTGAGCACCTACGGGTTTGCCTGGAGTGAAATGATGTCGATTCTGAATAACAATAAACTAACCTTTCTGTCATCTAGAGATGTCACCAGTCTCCTGTGATTTTAGCTTTTGGCATGACAACAAACAGAGCACAAGTCATTTTATCATAAAGGTTTATACCTACCAGAAGCAATTTATGTTCATCGTCACCTGTATGTAACACACATGCAAAGAAGGAACTCAGACAATCTTAAAAGTATATATTCAGGACACAAATTATCAAGGTTATTGAAAAGCCACGGTAGCACAATGGTTAGTGCACTGGCTTCTGAGCTCAGTGGTCCATGGTTCAATCCCCAGTTGAGGTGGGATTTCTTAGACCGTTAATGGCTCCGGTGTTGACCCAGTCTCATGAATTGGGTACCAGGAGCAACTCTGGGAAGGTTAAAGGCAGCCGGCGTGATGCTGACCACATCACCCCTAGTGTGCCGCATGGTGAAGAAAATATGGGCCTAACACCATATTCTCAACATGCATCAATGGCCAAGTAAAGGGATCCATTTGTTTACAGGCTAGTGAGGCATCAGTTTTAAAGATAACTGTAAGAAGATAAACAATGTCAACAAATCGAGCTACTGAAAATGTCAAGATAATTAGAAATAAAGGAAAAGAAAAGAATCTAATCAAAAACAACTGTGATGACTGGATAACTGGAATCGGCATCAGGAGCAAAGTTAAGCAATGCAGATTAAAATGAATATGATATGGATACAAATAATTATCACTGAAAGATATTGTTATTGTTAATCAGAATCGACGTCATTGCACTTCGCGCAAACCCATAGATGCTCAGTCTCCTGCTGCAAATGTCGAAGGGTATGAATGCTAATTGTTCCTGTTGCGCACTGGTTGTATACACGGCGGATGCATCCTCTCATACGTCCATCCCTGCTGGTCTTACGTTTGATGCAGAATTCCAGCAATCTTAGCCTTGATGATTCATCGATTGCAGTGTCATTTTCTAAACACGAACATGAATCGCCCTCAGTATTTCTTCCTTATCCATGGCCAATGCACCTTTTATAGGTGCTCTTGAAGCTAGTCTGTCAGCTCTTACATTGCCATGTATCCCTGCATGACCAGGACAGTAGATCCAGATCAGTTCTTGAAGATTTGATGCTTCTATGGAGGTTTCCCATTCATGTTGAAGCCAACCATTTTGGACCTTTCGAAGCATGGATTGTGAGTCTGATACAATAACTGCCTTTGTTAATAAAGTCGAAGACAGCCATCTTAAGGCAGCAGTAACTGCCTCTACTTCCATTCTCATGCTGGAGGTTGTTATCATGTAAACCCTGCTATGTTCAGCGACGGTTCTGCCCTTTACTCTAGCAGAGAAGCCCCACCCTGATTTATTACCACAGATTACAGACCCATCAGTGTACACAATGGCATCATCATCCCCAGCATTATCATTTATAAGCTGATCAACTTCCAGCTCTGCTCTCCCATTGGCCCAAGTTCTGCATTCTCTACCAAGGCTGATGATGACTTGATGGTAGTTCATCCAGCTCTCATCTGACTTATTCCACTCTTCTCCCTTGAATATACTTTCAACTGGAGTCACCCGTCTAATAGTCTCCTCCGCCTGCGCCATCCATGACATCCCCACTTTATTCTCGCTTCTTTGATGACAGCTATGTTCCCATGCAGGGGATGCCTTTTGTCTGTGGTTACACGCATATACGCTTTTACCTGGGCCAACGTATATCTGGATCTAATTGACAGCAATCCAAGATAAAACTGCAGAAACATTAGCCATAACTGTAGTCACTGTGTACCCCTTTATTCGTGGAACTATCATGCCGATGATCTGTGTGGATATATTCTGGAGCTAGTCACTAAATATTTTGTAAAAAAACATGCAAATAAATACACGTTTTATGTTGACCATCTTCAAGTATACAATTCAATATCTCTGTACTTTAAACATACAGTTCGGCAAGATCAACTGAGGTTACACGGTGGATACTTACTTAGTCGTTCCCCTTCTACCGTGAGGTGTAGAGGTTTGGAAGAGAGAGCGCCAAACTATCCTATCGGCTGTCTTCCTCCTGGCCTGGTTCCATTCTAGTCCTTGGTCCTTCAAAGATTGTCTAATGTTGTGCTCTCAGCGGATTCTGGGTCGGCCTGGGGGTCTGGATCCCTGGCTCTTTGATTCCCATGCTTGTCATGGTAGCCGATCTTCTCCCATTCTGCAGACATAGCCATATCATCTTAGTTGGGACTGTTCTACTTGGGTCTGCAGGGGGTAGGATTTTAGGCCTTGATGTATCGTCTGGTTGTGGACCATGTCTCTTCTTGTTACTTCAACAACCTTCCTCAGATACCTCATTTCTGAGGTTTGGATCTGGCTTTTGTGGGTTGTAGTCATTGCTCATGACTCGCATCCATATGTCAAGACTGGGACATAGGTGGAGAGGTATACAGGCATCTTCGTTTTCTTACCAACCTCTCTCTTGCTGAGGAATCCTCGATTTATGGCCTGAAAAAGTCTCCCAGCTGCTGCTTTTCGAGTGGCCAACTCTTCTTTGATGCCTCCCTTTCAGTCTATAATAGCTCCGAGGTATTTAAAGTGGTCGACCTGCTCCAGGACCTGTTCTCCCAGCTTAATCTGATGTCTTCTTTCTTCTCGTGATATCACCATGGATTTTGTTTTAGAGCTGCTTATGGCCATCCCTCTCTTCTCCAGCTCTTCCTTCCAGACTTGCAGGTTGGATTGGAGATGTACCTCTGATTTAGCAATCAGGGCAACATAACAAATGCCAGCTCTGAAATACAGACCTGTCTCATCTTCCAGTACCCCACTGAATACTTTCTTGTTCTCTCCTTACATGCCTTGATGACATCGTCCATGAGGAGTATGAAAAGATAAGGTGACAGGATATCACCTTGTCTTACACCAGTGGTGGTCCTGAACTCTTCTGACTTATGGTTTGCTGTACTCACATAATTTCTGCAAGACTTGTAGCAGCTCTGTATAGCATGAATCAGAGGTGCTGGAATGTTCTTCCTTGCCAAACAGTCCCAAAGTTTGCTCCCATGTACTTAACCATTTCTGGTGTTATACCATCATGCCCTGCTGCTTTGCCCATCTTGATTTTCTCCAGTGCTTCCTTCAGTTCTTCCATCCGTATGTCATCTTCACCACCATTAGTTTTCTCTTCTGTGCTTGCTTGACCTTGCTCACCATCCAGGAGTTCTGAGAAATATTCTTTCCATCTTTCCATTACTTCCTTCGGGGCAGTAGCAATTTGCCTTGCTTGTCCTTTATAAATTTGAGAGGGCATTGTTTTTCCTTCCTCATGTTCTTTAGGGTCTTATAGAACAATTTCTGGTTTTCTTGCGCATCTTTTTCTAGCTTTTCTCCAAATTCTTCCCAGGACTTCTGTTTTGCTGCTAGCACCTTGTTCTTTGCTTCTGTTCTGAGTATCACATATTCTCTATATTTCTGTTTTTCCTGCTGTGTTTTTAGCTCCTAAGTATTGTTTCCATGCCATTTTCTTCTGTCTTATTTTCTCTTTTGACTTCCTCTGTCCACCAAGGTGTCCTCTTTCTCTTGTGCCCAAGTCGGACTCCACCACATGCTTCTGCAGCAGCTGTCTTTATGATGTCCTTGAATTTATGCCAGAGGGTTTCCAAGTCATCAGGTTGTTCTTCTGTGTTTCTCACCGCTGCAGCAATAAGCCCCTGATATCTGGTCTTAATTTTTGGCTCTCTCAGCTTGTAGGTCTTAATGCTCATTTCTCCCATTCGTTTACTTAGTTTCTTGCATGATGTTGGGCAGTTCCTAGGCTGAGTAACTCTTTCAGTTGTTCGGTGGATACTGTGGTTGATTTATTGGACTGTTGTAGGTGGCACAGGCATGCAGGTGAACATGGCTTGCTAACAAGGGGAGCCAAATGATGATCACATGATATCCAAATCTGTGTTGTCATGGGCAACAATATCAAGAGCTTTACTGTACAAATCTGTGTTACCATAGGCAACAATATCGAGAGCTTTACTGTACTGGGTAGCTACCATATGTGCAAGCTCAGGAAAAAAAAAAAAAAAAAAATATGCAGAGAGCGTTTTACGAGGCGAAATCTCAGGTATGTCTAACCTGACATTGAAAATATTCAGAGACATGTCCCTGATTCACTGATTTCGGAGCTACCCATTGCAGCTGGGAAAAAACGAAAAAAAAATATCCCAGACGAAAAAAATTCTCAAATTGATTTTAATCACCCGGTCGCCAGATTTCCAACGCTAGCGCGGCTCCCCCAGAAAAATATTGATTTTAATTATTTCCAATCAGAAATTTTCCAAAAACAAAACAATCAAAGGCACAAATAGTGTTTTCAGAGTAATAAAACAATACAGAAACAATGTGCCACACATACATAGAGTATATCAAAGTAATAAAAATAATATGCCCTACAATAACAGCATGTCTATTAGACCTATCTTCTTTACTTTGATCTCCCTAAGATGATTTAACCTGTGTTCCTCAAGCCCTCGTGTATTCTTCACTTTGTTCAAGTTTTTTTTTAAAAATTGTCTTTATCCTTGTAATGGCTATCTCTAGTTTTCCTTCTCCATGTGTTTTTGGGTGTCCTCCTATTCCAGAAATAGGACTGACTGTACTCAATGGTCAACATGAGTTATTCTGCCCACGGTAGTCTTTGTGGATTTGCTGCAATTAATGTACTAACTGTCGGACGTAAAACGTTAACTCAAGAAGCAGAGTCCTTATTTCATGTTTATTTCACGTCCAACCTGGTCTAGTCTGAAACAAGTATTTAACCTTTCAACCCTAATATCTGGTTTCAGCTTTCTGATCCTGAACTGATAGCTAGACTAGTGCTATGTTACATAACCGTCTTGATCTAATAGCTCTGTGATCATATACTGATAGCTGGACTAGTGTTAGGTTACATAACTGTCTTGATCTGATAGCTGTAATCATATACTGATAGCTGGACTAGTGTTAGGTTACATAACTGTCTTGATCTAATAGCTGTAATCATATACTGATAGCTGGACTAGTGTTAGGTTACATAACTGTCTTGATCTGATAGCTAGACTAGTGCTAGGTTACATAACCGTCTTGATCTAATAGCTCTGTGATCATATACTGATAGCTGGACTAGTGTTAGGTTACATAACTGTCTTGATCTGATAGCTGTAATCATATACTGATAGCTGGACTAGTGTTAGGTTACATAACTGTCTTGATCTAATAGCTGTAATCATATACTGATAGCTGGACTAGTGTTAGGTTACATAACTGTCTTGATCTGATAGCTAGACTAGTGTTAGGTTACATAACTGTCTTGATCTGATAGCTAGACTAGTGTTAGGTTACATAACTGTCTTGATCTGATAGCTGGACTAGTGTTAGGTTACATAACTGTCTTGATCTGATAGCTGTAATCATATACTGATAGCTGGACTAGTGTTAGGTTACATAACTGTCTTGAGCTGATAGCTAGACTAGTGTTAGGTTACATAACTGTCTTGATCTGATAGCTAGACTAGTGTTAGGTTACATAACTGTCTTGATCTAATAGCTGTAATCATATACTGATAGCTAGACTAGTGTTAGGTTACATAACTGTCTTGATCTGATAGCTGTAATCATATACTGATAGCTGGACTAGTGTTAGGTTACATAACTGTCTTGATCTGATAGCTAGACTAGTGTTAGGTTACATAACTGTCTTGATCTGATAGCTAGACTAGTGTTAGGTTACATAACTGCCTTGATCTAATAGCTGTAATCATATACTGATAGCTAGACTAGTGTTAGGTTACATAACTGTCTTGATCTGATAGCTGGACTAGTGTTAGGTTACATAACTGTCTTGATCTGATAGCTGGACTAGTGTTATGTTACATAACCGTCTTGATCTGATAGCTGGACTAGTGCTAGGTTACATAACTGTCTTGATCTGATAGCTGGACTAGTGTTAGGTTACATAACTGTCTTGATCTGATAGCTGGACTAGTGTTAGGTTACATAACCGTCTTGATCTGATAGCTGGGCTAGTGCTAGGTTACATAACTGTCTTGATCTAATAGCTCTGTGATCATATACTGATAGCTGGACTAGTGTTAGGTTACATAACTGTCTTGATCTGATAGCTGGACTAGTGTTAGGTTACATAACTGTCTTGATCTGATAGCTGGACTAGTGTTAGGTTACATAACTGTCTTGATCTGATAGCTGGACTAGTGCTAGGTTACATAACTGTCTTGATCTGATAGCTGGACTAGTGTTAGGTTACATAACTGTCTTGATCTGATAGCTGGACTAGTGTTAGGTTACATAACTGTCTTGATCTGATAGCTGGATCATATACTAGTGTGTTAGGTTACATAACTGTCTTGATCTAATAGCTCTGTGATCTATACTGGGCTAGTGCTAGTGCTAGGTTACATAACCGTCTTGATCTAATAGCTCTGTGATCATATACTGATAGCTGGACTAGTGTTAGGTTACATAACTGTCTTGATCTGATAGCTGGGCTAGTGCTAGGTTACATAACTGTCTTGATCTAATAGCTCTGTGATCATATACTGATAGCTGGACTAGTGTTAGGTTACATAACTGTCTTGATCTGATAGCTGGACTAGTGTTAGGTTACATAACTGTCTTGATCTGATAGCTGGACTAGTTCTAGGTTACATAACTGTCTTGATCTAATAGCTCTGTGATCATATACTGATAGCTAGACTAGTGTTAGGTTACATAACTGTCTTGATCTGATAGCTGGACTAGTGTTAGGTTACATAACTGTCTTGATCTAATAGCTGGACTAGTGTTAGGTTACATAACTGTCTTGATCTGATAGCTGGACTAGTGTTATGTTACATAACCGTCTTGATCTGATAGCTGGGCTAGTGCTAGGTTACATAACTGTCTTGATCTAATAGCTCTGTGATCATATACTGATAGCTAGACTAGTGTTAGGTTACATAACTGTCTTGATCTGATAGCTGGACTAGTGTTATGTTACATAACCGTCTTGATCTGATAGCTGGGCTAGTGCTAGGTTACATAACTGTCTTGATCTAATAGCTCTGTGATCATATACTGATAGCTGGACTAGTGTTAGGTTACATAACTGTCTTGATCTGATAGCTGGACTAGTGTTAGGTTACATAACTGTCTTGATCTAATAGCTGTAATCATATACTGATAGCTGGACTAGTGTTAGGTTACATAACTGTCTTGATCTGATAGCTAGACTAGTGTTAGGTTACATAACTGTCTTGATCTGATAGCTAGACTAGTGTTAGGTTACATAACTGTCTTGATCTGATAGCTAGACTAGTGCTAGGTTACATAACCGTCTTGATCTAATAGCTCTGTGATCATATACTGATAGCTGGACTAGTGTTAGGTTACATAACTGTCTTGATCTAATAGCTGTAATCATATTCTGATAGCTGGACGAGTGTTTAGTAAAATAATTGTCTTAATCTGATAGCTGGACTAGTGTTAGGTTACATAACTGTCTTGATCTAATAGCTGTAATCATATACTGATAGCTGGACTAGTGTTAGGTTACATAACTGTCTTGATCTGATAGCTGGACTAGTGTTAGGTTACATAACTGTCTTGATCTAATAGCTGTAATCATATACTGATAGCTAGACTAGTGTTAGGTTACATAACTGTCTTGATCTGATAGCTGGACTAGTGTTAGGTTACATAACCGTCTTGATCTAATAGCTCTGTGATCATATACTGATAGCTGGACTAGTGTTAGGTTACATAACTGTCTTGATCTGATAGCTGGACTAGTGCTAGGTTACATAACTGTCTTGATCTGATAGCTGGGCTAGTGCTAGGTTGCATAACTGTCTTGATCTGATAGCTGGACTAGTGTTAGGTTACATAACTGTCTTGATCTGATAGCTGGACTAGTGTTAGGTTACATAACTCAAATAACTGTCTTGATCAAAGTTAAGTTATTATTATATTACAGAGAGCGTTCGATTGACAGAGGAGTTAGAGCACTGGTCTCTCGCTGCAATAGTGCCACGTTCGATTCACGGTATTGACACGCTTCAGTCTACCCTGCTGTAAATGGGTACCTGACTTTGCACATGAGTTAGGGAAGGAAAACGCAGCAAGGAAGGGAACGGGTCACCCCATATCTCGATGCTGAACATAATATATGAAGTCTCTAACACTTCACTCCTCTACAGCAATATCTGCTACGGGACTACCTTGACCTTTGATATTAGAGAATGACACTGCAATCAATAAATCCTCAAGGCTAAGATTGGTGGAATTTGGCATCAAACATAAGACCAGCAGAGATGGATGTATGAAAGGATGTATTCTGCATGTAGTCAACAGGAACAATTAGCATTCATACCCTTCGACGTTTGCTGAGGGAGAGCAACAGCTGGACAGTATGTGTTATATCATCCATCTTATTCTTTGAATTTATCACCACATGAAAACCATCTGTTCAGCTTCCTAAAAGTGTTTCTCTGCATAACAAAATTTCTGTTGTTCTCTAGCAGATGCTAGCCATCTGCAAGAATTCTACCACGCAAGTATATATGCATGTCCTTACTAGCAGGTATATGTTTCTACTTCTCTGCCGATAGGACAAATAAATTCAAGTAGTAAGAAATGATGCTGACAAATAAACAAATAAAACTTGGTTTTTTTTTTTTTTTGCTGTTTTATTTAATCTGATAATAAAAGTGTGGATACATGATAAACCACTCTCATGCTAATTGGCACTCATATCCTGACCTTCACATTCCTCTCAGTGTAACTAGACGTGCTAGAATCAGGTTACAATGTTTATCATTTATAAAATAACACTTTCAAAATAGTGGGGCCACTTTCTACTGCAAGCAGACAATTTGACAAGTGGCCACTTTCTACTGCAAGCAGACAACAAAAGTCCATGTTTTACCTGCCTATCAGCTGTCATGTTAAGCTCAAATATTTTGCAACCAGGACAGACAGCACAAGATTTCCCATACAGATGTACATATAAGACATTATTTTATACAATTACGCATTTCTTTCTGCAAGCATCTGCAAGTCATTATATAAATATTTGTCTATACAAACATCTGTAGGTGTTAATATAACACGAAGAAAGTGTTTGTCCACATCCACCTATTCTGTGTGTGTATTTGATTATCTGAATGTTTGGCTAGTTGTATCCACGTCTATGCCTGTCTGTATACTGTATAATACTGCTCCGTCCATATTAACATATGGGCACTATGTCAGATAAAACAATAGAGAAGAGAACTGGAGACAAGAAAAGGTCTTGAGCTGCTGGTACAGGACAGGAGGACTTCTATGCTCCTTGGGGAGCTGAAGAGTCATGACATAAAACTAACGTCTACAGCTGTCACATGACCAGGTACACAACTGTTTGGTCAGATATATTTGTTTATGTTAGTGTCTATCTTCACACACATTCAAATCAAAAATACAAAGAAGCACAATGGGTCAGTTTGATTCTCCACAAATTATGTACACGTGGGACACAATGTTCAAGCAAAGTAGGATCAGAAAATCAGTTATTGTGACGAGATCAGTGAGACTATCTGAACAGCACAAGGAAGTAATATGTTCAAGAACAAAGAATAAATTTGGATAGCTTACTTACTTACTTAGTCGTTCCCCTTCTACCGTGAGGTGTAGAGGTTTGGAAGAGAGAGCGCCAGACCATTCTATCAGCTGTCTTCTTCCTGGCCTGGTTCCATTCTAGTCTTCGGTCCTTCAAAGATTGTCTAATGTTGTCCTCCCAGCGGACTCTGGGTCGTCCTGGAGGTCTGGATCCCTGGCTCTTTGTTTCCCATGCTTGTTGTGGTAGCCGATCTTCTCCCATTCTGCAGACATGGCCAAACCATCTTAGTTGGGACTGTTCTATTTGGGTCTGCAGCGGATGGGATTTTAGGCCTTGACGGATCGTCTGGTTGCGGACCATGTCTCTTCTTGTTACTTCAACCACTTTCCTCAGATACCTCATTTCTGAGGTTTGGATCTGGCTTTTGTGGGTTGTAGTCATTGCCCACGACTCGCATCCATATGTCAAGACTGGGACATAGGTGGAGCGGTATACAGCCATCTTCGTTTTCTTACTAACCTCTTTCTTGCTGAGGAATCCACGATTTATGGCCTGAAAAAGTCTCCCAGCCGCTGCAATTTGGATAGCAATGAAGGTAAATCAAGGGACACAATAAGATAATGGTACTTGTTCATGGCTATGGTATAAACAGTCACACACAAAAAAAATGAAGTGAAGAGGAAAGAAAAGCCAAAACATTTATTCCACATCATCATAAGCAAATGACAACTTACAATAATGAAGAACCTTACGTTAGCTAGGCAAGAGAACATCACAGATTCTAACATTTCATTCTGTTGATGACAAGATATATAAACCATCGCTGCTTAATATATTCACCACTCAAGACTTTCTGCCTAAAGAAAAAATTGTCATAGATATCCAAGGAGCTCTTTAGATAAAACATGCATCATTTCACACAGCATATGTTAATGTGAACTCTATAGGCTTGTAAATATTATTTTAGCTTCTGCATACAGAAAAAAAAAAAAACTGGCCACACATGAAAATATGCATGCTCCATTCTTTTGGCATGCTCTTTCACTCCCCAAATGTAATACTTTTTTATAACACAATCATAACCAAAAGTGCAGAAAAATAATACATGTAATTTAAAACATAAATGGTATGAAGGTAAGTTTCACTATGTAAAGGTACTGTATGGACAAGGAATATTTCAACGAAAACCCTGACCACCAATTTGTCTCATATGACTTTGACTGCTACTCCTAGAATAGACCCAAGTTTTTGCCGCAGATGACCTCGACAATCAGGACAAACAAAACTGATGGTGGCTGGTTGTTAGATCACTTAACCAGCAGCTATATCTTCAAACTACTACCGTACTTTAAAAACATCATATATGCTGTCTGTTTATGTATTCTCACCCCTACCAAAAAAATAAAAGTAATCTCAACTTTATTTTGCAACCATCTCAGCCCAAAAAAAAAAAAAAAAAAAAAAAGGTGCTGCTTGCGAGACCCTGTGGTGTGGTCAACGGCCAAAATGAGTTCAAGACTAATGAAACTTTTATGGTTTTCATTCACTGGAGATCACTCAAGTCCTTCCATATGCTAAGGAAAGATCATGAGGTGATGTATAACTGTAATGCAGTAAATAATACAAGATGCACATATACATCTCTAGGCACTAAAAATCTATGTCACTTAAAATTATGTGTTAATAAATATAAGCTTGGTCAAATGTATATCCCAAACTAACATTCACAATAATAGAATATCACTATACAGCTCATACACACACCGAGGAGCCAGTTTTTGATTGGAGAAGTAGTTAAATGACACCAGCATGAAATGGTGTCTTTAATCTCCAGATTAGTGTTTTTTCAACTTTGTTTTGTTCTAAACACCAAATACAATTTAGACAGGCATATACAGTACTGCACTAAAAGGTCAAGGTAGAGGAGTGACATATTAGAGACTTGACTATACTAGGTCCAGCTACATGAGGTAGCGTGACCGATTCCCTTCCTCATTATCTCTACCTTTCCTAACTCAAGAGCACAGTTAGGTACCCATTTACAGCGAAGAGACTGGACAGTGACGATACCAGGTTTTAAACCCAGAACCCTGTAAGTTTGCCACGAGAAGCCAGTCTGCTTATTGGATGCCTACATAGCACTATGTACTAAAAATACTCAGAAAGTGCATTTCTACTGATCGGTAAAACTTCTATTCAATTTGACTGGCAACTATCGCTGTGGTTTAAAAGATTTCAAAAGTACAACTCATGTAATCCTATGAGGATTCCTGCCATGTTATCCTATGAGGATTCCTGCCATGTAATCCTATGAGGATTCCTGCCATGTAACCCCATTAAAACTTTCCCCACTATTGTACTATCTGTCAGTTCTCCATGTAGCACAGACCTGTCATGTGTTTTCAATAAACATTTTTTTTTCATGTTATCTCTATCCTTCTTTTGGCTGGCGTGATGCTGACCACATCACCCTAGTGTGCAGATGGTCAAGAAAATATATGCCTCAACGGGCGTGTAACAGGACCGAACCCCTTCCTTCTAATGTCTATCTGTGCTTCTTTTATCCAAGTGTTTTAAGGTCTTCCTCTTTCTTATCGCAGGGATTTCACAACAAGGAAATCTTTGATTGCCAACTCTCAATGTCTATCCTATCCAGCATCAATATCTGTCCCTCACCTCTCGTTTCATTGGTAGTTGTCTTGTTTTTGGCAATTGTGTTATATTATTAGCAGTAGTAACCTCCACCAGCCATAATTGACTGAGATTGAAATGAAATGCCCTTAATGTGATACCCCTCAGCTGTTATATTATTACAATCCTTCTATTCTCAGAAAGTACTAATTTATGAAAGTCTCTAACTTGTTGGTTGTCAATGTTTTCCCCGTTTCACAACCATACAAGAGGGCAGAATTTATATTTGAGCTCACAATTTCTTGTGATTTCCATATATTTCTCAATGAAAGCCCCTCTTGCCATCTGTATTCTTATTTCTTACAAATGTAGTGTCCAACAGCTCAATAAAAAACATCACATGGCTGTTGGGTACAAGGCTCTCAAGACCACACAATTCATGTGGCTTCTTTGTGTCTGCTTTTTTTTTGTCATCATGTCAGTTTACTGAAATATAGTTTTTAAAATAAACAATTTTTAAAAACTGATGTTCACTTAGCATCTGATTATGCCAACATATGAATACTGCAGGATGAAAAACACCGATCAAGATAGAAGAAATTTTTCAGCCATCTTGTGACAGAATGTTAATCACTAAAACCATCCTCCCTAAAATAAAAAAAACTTTCGATCTAATGTTGCCAGGCCTCACGTTATACCAAATTCCCTATACATGAGGGATGAAAATTGGCTCTGTTCATTACTGATCTCCTTCAGATTGAATTTGCTAGTAGTGACGATACGATAACATGAACAAAAGGTCCTGCAATTTCTCACTCTTGGGGGGTATGTAGACTGTCTTGAATGTCACCTGGTCACCCTCCTTAGGCACCCACTCACCCTCAATGCTACAGACAAATAAACAAATACATTTTCTTGTAATATAAAACCGTAATCATCTTTCAAAATGATTTGTAAATGTCACTTCAAACATAAATAAACAATAAGTCAATGAATGAGTCCTGTGACGTCACTGTAAATGTCACTTCAACCATAAATAAACAATAAGTCAATGCATGAGTCATGTGACATCACTGTAAATGTCACTTCAACCATAAATAAACAATAAGTCAATGAATGAGTCATGTGACATCACTGTAAATGTCACTTCAACCATAAATAAACAATAAGTCAATGAATGAGTCATGTGACGTCACTGTAAATGTCACTTCAACCATAAATAAACAATAAGTCAATGAATGAGTCATGTGACGTCACTGTAAATGTCACTTCAACCATAAATAATGAACAAGGAACCACCAGAGACACAGCTGAATGTTCCTGAAGCTGAAAACGATCTAGATGTGAATACACAGCAATCAAAGGGTTAAAGAACGGCAAAGCTCCGGGCCATGATAACTTAAATGCAGAGCTATTTAAGACAGACCCTGAGCTAGCAGCAGAACTATTAGAACCACTATTTGCACAAGTCTGGAAAATGGGGACAACACCCTCAGAGTGGAAGAAAGGAATAATTGTCAAGCTGCCCAAGAAGGGAGATCTTGCAGACTGCAATAATTGGAGAGGAATCACTCTTCTCTCAGTTCCCAGCAAAATACTAGGCAGGATAATTACACAGAGAATTTCAAAGGCAGTAGACCACAAACTGAGGAAGGAACAAGCAGGATTTAGAAAGAATAGAAGATGTGTAGATCATATATTCACTCTCAGGAACATTATAGAGCAGTGCTCAGAATGGCAAAGACAGCTCTACATCAATTTCGTTGATTTTGAAAAGGCTTTTGACAGCATACATAGGGACAGTTTATGGAAAATACTGAGGGCTTATGGAATTCCAAGCTGCATAGTGTCAATTATAAAAAGCCTCTATGCCAACTTTACGTGTAGTGTTGGGCAGAGCAACCTAACCTTTGAGGTGAAGACAGGAGTACGACAGGGATGCCCCTTGTCTACCACTCTATTTTTAACAGTCATAGACTGGGTGATGCGCCAGACAACAGAGGGCAGTCCAAGAGGAATAAGATGGACAACATTTTCTACATTGGAAGATCTGGAATATGCAGATGACATTGCACTACTAGCACATTCACATCAACACATCCAGGAAAAAACGGATAGACTTAACAAGTTTAGCCAGCAGGTGGGCTTGAACATCAATTTAAAGAAGTCTGAGGTCATGACGCTCAATGTGAGCAACCCTGAGCCCATATCAGTAAGGAATAAGCAATTGGTACAGACAGATACCTTCACATACCTAGGAAGCATAGTAACACCAGACGGCAGGGCAGGCAAAGACATCAACATCAGAATGAATAAGGCAAGAACAGCCTTCTTTAGCCTAAACAACATCTGGAAGTCCTCCCAATACAGCACAAGCACAAAATTAAGATTATATCAGAGCTGTGTGCTTTCTGTGCTTCTCTATGGTGCGGAATGCTGGAGAGTTACAGAGAAGGAAATGTCGAAATTGTCCTCTTTTCACACAACATGCCTAAGAAAAATTCACCGAATCTTTTGGCCGAATACCATCACTAACCAAGATCTGCTTACTCGTAGCAAGCAAGAGGACATGCACACCATCATAGCTGGCAGACGCTGGAACTGGGTTGGTCATGTCCTCAGAAGAGACCTCGATGCCATCACAAGAACAGCTATGCTTTGGACCCCTGAAGGAAAACGAAAGAGAGGCCGACCAAAAACAACCTGGCGGAGGACTGTGGAGGCTGAGATGCAAAGAATGAACCAGAGTTGGGGCACTGTACGAAGGATGGCCACCGACCGAGCAAAGTGGAATCAATTTGTTGTTGCCCTACAAGACGCCACTAGGCGTGATGGCCACTGACTGCTTTGACGGTCGGCGGCTAAGGATCGAAGAAGAAGAAGAACCATAAATAAACATTAAGTCAATGAATGAGTCCTGTGACGTCACTGTAAATGTCACTTCAACCATAAATAAACAATAAGTCAATGAATGAGTCATGTGACATCACTGTAAATGTCACTTCAACCATAAATAAACATTAAGTCAATGAATGAGTCCTGTGACGTCACTGTAAATGTCACTTCAACCATAAATAAACATTAAGTCAATGAATGAGTCCTGTGACGTCACTGTAAATGTCACTTCAACCATAAATAAACAATAAGTCAATGAATGAGTCATGTGACATCACTGTAAATGTCACTTCAACCATAAATAAACATTAAGTCAATGAATGAGTCCTGTGACGTCACTGTAAATGTCACTTCAACCATAAATAAACAATAAGTCAATGAATGAGTCCTGTGACATCACTGTCAATGACTGTCATGGAAACAGCTTGCACCAAAGCAGTTCATACACGGTGGTTTCTTTAGCAATTAGTTTGACATAATTACGTAGCTAGTCATATGCACAATCTCATCATAGTTGTCTCTTCTATGACACGCTTTACGTAGCTAGTCATATGTACAATCTCATCATAGTTGTCTCTTCTATGACACGCTTTACGTAGCTAGTCATATGCACAATCTCATCATAGTTGTCTCTTCTATGACACGCTTTACGTAGCTAGTCATATGCTCAATCTCATCATAGTTGTTTCTTCTATGACACGCTTTACGTAGCTAGTCATATGCTCAATCTCATCATAGTTGTCTCTTCAATCTCATCATAGTTGTCTCTTCTATGACACGCTTTACGTAGCTAGTCATATGCACAATCTCATCATAGTTGCCTCTTCTATGACACGCTTTACGTAGCTAGTCATATGCACAATCTCATCATAGTTGCCTCTTCTATGACACGCTTTACGTAGCTAGTCATATGCACAATCTCATCATAGTTGCCTCTTCTATGACTACGCACTTTACATAGTTGTGTAGACACGCTTTACGTAGCAGTATGTACAATCTCATCATAGTTGCCTCTTCTATGCTTTACATAGCTAGTCATATACGTATGACACGCTTTACGTAGCTAGTCATATGCACAATCTCATCATAGTTGCCTCTTCTATGACACGCTTTACGTAGCTAGTCATATGCACAATCTCATCATAGTTGCCTCTTCTATGACACGCTTTACGTAGCTAGTCATATGCACAATCTCATCATAGTTGCCTCTTCTATGACACGCTTTACGTAGCTAGTCATATGCACAATCTCATCATAGTTGCCTCTTCTATGACACGCTTGATGGGAGCAGAGGTCATATTCTTTCACTGTTCACTGAGATACCTAGTAACACACTGGGTTCAAAACTAGTGGGGCTTCAGATGAAAGAACCAGTGATAACCTGTCTTTTCCTAGATGCCGATGTGACGTTTTCAATACTTGGTAACATCGAACATGTTGATATATCTTGACAATGACATAACAAAAAAAGAACAGTATTCAGAATTATCTCATTTGATTTCCTGGGGTCAACGAAATTACAGAACACTGACCCTTAAGCATGTCCTAACAGGCAACTAAATGAGATTGTCAATAGGGCTGGTAATTTTACAGGAAAACAAACTGTTATAGAAACCGCCAGGTCAAGGTCATTTTGAAACAGGTTTCCCCATGTTGTGCTTGTCATCTTCCTTATGGTGAATAAATGGGGAATGATAATGATATGGCAGGAAAGTCTGTCATGTACTTCTAAACAATCACTACAAAGATATCACTACAAATTGTTGGCTTAATGGTAGTGCAATATTACAGTATAGGCATTATTTTGGCAAAATTTCAGACCATTATTATCAAATTTGCACAGATGTTTACGTCTAGTGAGATGACAGACAAAAATCTTACTCTGAAATATGAACAAAGATGTCTTCTCCTTGCTTATCATCTGGACGAATAAATCCATGGCCCCTCTGTCTACAGAAAAACGTTACTGTGCCTTTATGAGTGGGTCCTTCTGCTGCTCTCTCGGACCTGGAAGGAGGAATAATATTGAGTGAAACAATTCAAATCTCACCTATATTTTTTGCTCACCATGTGTCAAAATTTAAAAAACAGCTTTGAATATGGCAGCGCAGCAATATCAGCAGGAGTAAGCCAAAAAAAAAAAAAATGTGCACATCTCTCTGTCTTTCAAATATACAGTAAGTGCAGGATGCAAAAATAAAAAACAAAACAAACAAGGCTGAGATATAAAGCAGAAATGCACTGAATACATGATGATCGATGTAGTATAACCCAACGGGCTGATCACCCGTTTGCCAGTCACTTTGATTACGGAAACAACAGCAAACGGATTGATTTGTCGTTGCCCTAAAGACGCCATTAAGCGTGATGGGAACAACGGCAGAGAAAATCTATTCGCTGTTGCCCTTAAGACGCCACTAGGCGTAATGGCCACTGACTGCTTTGCCGGTCGTTGGCTAAGGACGGAAGAAGAAGAAGAAGATGTAGTATAACCCAGCATAGCACACTTCTTTTTCTTTGATCCTTAGCCGCCGACCGTCAAAGCAGTCAGTGGCCATCACGCCTGTTGACATCTTGTAGGGCAGCAAAAAATTGATTCCACTTTGCTCGGTCGGTGGCCATCCTTCGTACAGTACTCCAACTCTGGTTCATTCTTTACAACTCAGCCTCCAGTCCTCCGCCAAGTTGTTTTTGGTCGGCCTCTCTTTTGTTTTCCTTCAGGGGTACATAGCACAGCTGTACTTGTGATGGCATCGGGGTCTCTTCTGAGGACATGGCCAACCCAACTCCAGCCAGCAATGATGGTGTGCATGTCCTCTTGCTTGCTCCGAGTAAGCAGATCTTGGTTGGTGATGGTATTCGGCCAAAATATTCGGAGAATTTTTCTTAAGCAGGTTGTGTGAAAAGAGGACAATTTCGAAATTTCCTTATCTGTTACTCTCCAGCATTCCGCACCATAGAGAAGCACACAGCTCTGATATAATCTCAATTTTGTGCTTGTTCTGTACTGAGAGGACTTCCAGATGTTGTTTAGACCAACAACCATCATAGCTGGCTGGAGATGTTTGTTCTTTCCTCAGTTTGTGGTCTACTGCTTTTGAAATTCTCTGTATAATTATCCTGCCTAATATTTTGCTGGGAACTGAGAGACAAGTGGTTCCTCTCCAATTATTGCAGTCTGCAAGGTCTCCCTTCTTGGGCAATTTGACAATTATTCCTTTGTTCCACTACGTTGGTGTTGTCCCTGTTTTCCAGACCTGTGCACACTAAGCTAGCACAAAATGACCTGAGACACTCACTTTCCAAGTAATCCTGCCAGAAGTGTCCACAGATAACAAAATGAACTGAGACACTCACTTTCCAAGTAATCCTGCCAGAAGTGTCCACGGATAACGAAATGAACTGAGACACTCACTTTCCAACTGCCAGACCATCCTAGATCTAAGTCTTGCTATGCTGTAGTTGTTCTAAATTGTTCCTATTGTCACTAGACTGTTCTAAATTGTTCCTATTGTCACTAGACTGTTCTAAATTGTTCCTATTGTCACTAGACTGTTCTAAATTGTTCCTATTGTCACTAGACTGTTCTGAGTTGTTCCTATTGTCACTAGACTGTTCTGATCCCTTTAAGTATAAAACCAAAAATGTTGTTTATCTGCTTTTGTTTTAGTTAAATTTGTTTATCTTCAGAATTATGGTGTAGTGCTGGGTGTTGAACATTTAGTTAACATTTCTCGCCCATGTAATCTTGATGCTTAGGTCTAGACATAACTTTTTGTTAACATTTATCTGTCATCTGTGTTGATCTTGATGTTAGGATCTAGACATAACTTTTTGTTAATATTTCTCGCCCATCTGTGTCATCTTGATGCTAGGGTCTAGACATAACTTTTTGTTAACCTTTTTCTGTCATCTGTGTTGATCTTGATGCTAGGGTCTAGACATAACTTTTTATTAACCTTTTTCTGTCATCTATAATGATACCTAACTGCAATTTCATATTACGTATCCTAGAATAATGAACAAAAAAAAACATCCACAGAGAAAGAAATGTAGAATAAAATAAGCTTATAACTAACTCAACAAGTTTTGGCAGGAAAGCCTAGATCTCCAATGTAGATAATGCAAAGCATTCTTCACGGCTATTTGTACTGTATACCAGAGTGCTCTTTTAGTTTCAGTGACCGGAATTCTGACACCGGGTATAAATTTACATGTGCACCGTAAACGACTTCTGAGAGTTTTGGTGGGGAAAATCAGCTGATGTGTGTGTAAAATCAGTAAAATATAAATCATTACACACTCGTTCTGGATAACTCAGCCTTAAAATTCTTTTGTGTACTATAACTTTGTTCTGTGTTCTATTTTTGGTTGCATTTTTATTTGATTGAAATTATATTTGACGGAGTTACAGACTTTTGAAAACAGCGTCATCATTTGAGGAAATTCATAACAGAAGTAATCTTTTTATTAATGTAATATCTAAAACTCGGCCCATTCGTATGAGTTTATAATTATAAAAACTTCTCGAAGGGAAGCTAAAGATTATTTCCACATACTTTTTTTTTTGGTTTCATATCTTGAGAATGTGTGGTAGTCAGTTTTGAGAGTTTGGCATTACAAGAACAAGCATATTGTCACCAGATTTTATAACATTTAAATCACTGCAAACTCATTCCTGATACTCGCAAATCTTAAATAAGGTTGTAAAAATATAACTTTTTGTAAAGCACCATCTGTTTTTGCATTTTCATTCATTTATAATGATACTTAACTAGACGTATATGAGTGTCAGAAAACATGTAAAGCTATAGATAGATTACTTCCACATACTTTGATCTATCTTTCAAGTCTTGTTAATCTTGTATTTATAATATGAATGTCTTTTTTTTATTGTGTGTGAGATAAGGACTGTTTCATTAGTGTTCTTTGGTAGACAATCCTGTGCACACGACGGCTGCCTAAGAATTCTAAGTAACTGTTTGTATATCTTCTTTCATTCACAGATAAAGCATTCTACAGCCTTGTGTTAGACTTGATACTCCCAAATATTCCATTATCTTTATACATACATAAGTAAACTATACTACATAACAACGAAATGGAACATTGCAGAGCCTGTGGCAAGAGAGCATTAACTTCCAAAACAAAAAGTTCAAATCATAAAGCACTAAACTGTTCTCCTGTCTTCAAAAGCGATATCACAGTACAACAGTTACTTGCTAAGCCACCTTCACAACCACTAACACAAGATGAAGAAACCCTATTCACATCCATTGTTAGAAAAAAACTAGAAACAGCAAAAAATAATATCATAAAATGCAAAACCAGAGGACAGCCTATTGTACTACAACAACTAATTAACCTTTAGCACGCTGCATTCTTTTCCCGAAAACTTGCCCTGCAGCTGCATTCTTTTTCACAACCCCCTGTTTTTATAGTGGGCGACTTGTAATGTGTATAGTTTTTGTGTTTCTTGGTCAATTGCTATCATTTTTGGAATTTATATAAATAAATGAATGGTGAATCTGATGATATAAAATTTGTTTGTGTACATGTTAGATGTGATAGGAAGAGAGGAAAGGAAAGATGAAAAAAAACGATTAAAAAATTTAAAAAAAAAAAAAATTTTATTTTAAAATTAAAAAAAAAAAATTAAATAAAATAACCAACAAACGAAGTGTCGATATCTCAATTATCTCTTGCATCTCAATGAAAGTCATTTGACCAATACAAATCAAATGACGATCTTTTCGTTACACCCATCATCAGTAGCAAAGCAACAAACGCCCATGTCAGCAGTGACATTCGGCCGTAACCCTAAATCTTTCCGATAAATCTAATCCTAACCCCTAAACTTTTACATACTAGTAATGACATTCTACTTTCGTTTCTATCTCTGTCATCAACCATATTCTGAGAACCGATATTAGTGCTTATAATGACAAAAATCTCATCCCCACCACATGGCGTCAGAATACAATAAAATTAGAGCGAAAATGGCCGCGTGTTCGATGCCGATTCATTTCGATTTAAAAAATTCACAGACAATAAACGTGAATGCACCCATTACTAAAAAAGATCGGAAACGGAAGCTAACTCTCTCTCAGATAAGTTTAAAACTTAACATCCGGGGGTAAAGTCACGTGTACACACATTCTAATGCTAGAAAACGAAAATATCCGCTTGTCAACATATGTCGACAACAGCAGGGAGAGCATAGGTTACCTTCGTCAACATATGTCGACAGCAGCGTGCTAAAGGTTAAATATAGAAGAGAAACATCAGTCACCAGAACGCCAACAAAACATAAGAGATCTCAATTTCTCCACACTGTTAGGAAACATATTGCTGGAACATCAACTGACTAACTAGACCTGCAGCAGGCACATGAACTACAACGCTGTTCAGAAACGTCACGTCAGGAAATTTGCAGGAAAGCAGGCATTGAAAGTAGAGTTAGAATATCCAAAGAATTAGCAATAGCCATGAAGGAAACAGTAGGTCTTACGTGGGCACAGGAGAGAAAACAGAGAATTTTCAAAGACGCGCCAGCGGTATTAAAAATATAACTTCACAATTAAAATTTATAATGGAAACTCATTTGTTACAAATTTCTCCATCTGTGAATGTACAGATTCCTCCTATAAAAATAAAGAAGCGTGAATGATAATTGAGCGAAATTTTGGGGCTAGAGCAAATTGTGGCAGTTGTTGCGTGAGAGTGACAGAATTAACAGAGCGTGGAAATCATTTAATAGGTGTATGTTACTTACTTACTTAGTCGTTCCCCTTCTACCGTGAGGTGTAGAGGTTTGGAAGAGAGAGCGCCAGACTATTCTATCGGCTGTCTTCCTCCTGGCCTGGTTCCATTCTAGTCCTCGGTCCTTCAAAGATTGTCTAATGTTGTCCTCCCAGCGGACTCTGGGTCGTCCTCGGGGTCTGGATCCTTGGCTCTTTGTTTCCCATGCTTGTTGTGGTAGCCGATCTTCTCCCATTCTGCAGACAAGGCCAAACCATCTTAGTTGGGACTGTTTTACTTGGGTCTGTAGGGGGTGGCATTTTAGGCCTTGACGTATCGTCTGGTTGCGTACCATGTCTCTTCTTGTTACTTCAACCACCTTCCTCAGATACCTCGATTCTGAGGTTTGGATCGGGCTTTTATAGGTTGTAGTCATTGCCCATGACTCGCATCCATATGTCAAGACTGGGACATAGGTGGAGCGGTATACAGCCATCTTCGTTTTCTTACCAACCTCTCTCTTGCTGAGGAATCCTCGATTTATGGCCTGAAAAAGTCTCCCAGCTGCTGCTTTTCGAGTGGCCAACTCTTTTTTGATGCCTCCCTTTCGGTCTATAATAGCTCCGAGGTATTTAAAGTGGTCGACCTGCTCCAGGACCTGTTCTCCCAGCTTAATCTGATGTCTTCTTTCTTCTCGTCATATCACCATGGATTTTGTTTTAGAGCTGCTTATGACCATCCCTCTCTTCTCCAGCTCTTCCTTCCAGACTTGCAGGTTGGATTGCAGATGTGCCTCTGATTTAGCAATCAGGGCAACATCATCAGCAAATGCCAGCTCTGAAATATAGACCTGTCTCATCTTCCAGTACCCCACTGAATACTTTCTTGTTCTCTCCTTACATGCCTTGATGACATCGTCCATAAGGAGTATGAAGAGGTAAGGTGATAGGATATCACCTTGTCTTACACCAGTGGTGGTCCTGAACTCTTCTGACATGGTTTGCTGTCCTCACATAATTTCTGCAAGACTTGTAGAAGCTCTGTATAGCATGAATCAGAGGTGCTGGAATATTCTTCCTTGCCAAACAGTCCCAAAGTTTGCTCCAAGGGACCCTGTCAAACGCCTTTTCCAGATCTATGAAACAAAGATGGATCTCACTCTTATACTCAAGGGCCTTTTCACTCAGCTAGGTGTATGTTTTGTTTATTAAATTGAACATTTCGTTTTACTCATGACCATACTCATTTTTACATGACCATCCTGATGTATGATTGAGATAATTGTTAGCTCTCATGTTTTGGGGACAATTGGGTGTGTTATTTTAAGGTAATAAATGTGGACTTGCAATTTAATGTTTCAATAATTAATGTTTGACGCATGAAACCAAAACAAAACTATGATATCCATTTTCTGCAGGTTTTCTACTTTTGATTTCTGTAATTTGTTATGCATGTTGATTGTGATCGTTTTAGTGTAAATTGCATTAGAAACAAACCATAAAAAATATTTAAAAAACGTAAATTTTACACAATTTCAGACTATTATATCTTCTGTTCTAATTGTGATAAAATGTTTGTTCTTGTTCTAAAATTTACTCTAACATTTCTAGTCTAGCTTTACGCAAAATTAAAGCTGGTATTTATAATAATAAAGTAGCCTAAAAGCATTAATTAAGCCCTATCAAAAGTAAACACTGCCACATTTTTTTCCCGTTAGGAAGTTGACCACGTGACCTCTGTCACGATAGCTATAAATAGCGCGGTCAGGAAAAACTAAAGCGTCGCTCGCAAACAGCCGTGTCTTCAACTTAGCAATGGCTGCCAATCAGTGACAAATTCAACAAGGTTAGTTAAACAATAACAAAACCTGGTGAAGTTTTATTCTGAAGATACATAAGAACTTAAATCCTAAAGATACACATCCTCAAGTGGTTACAATGAAACTGTGAAATAAGCAGCATCATCTGTTATCTTACATAGACTTGGTCCTAGATCGCCTTGTTGGGATGGGACTGGGTATAAGAAAAGCTTTGCCTGGTGACCCTGATATCTGAGCACTGTTGATAGCTTGGGTCTGAGGAATATCATATGGTTGTGACATCTTGGGCGCTAAGAATGATCTGAATTTTCAGATCCCTAGGGAAAGTCTTAACCTGTGGGAAAAAAAATAAAAAATATGTAATAACTTTTCTTCAACTAATGATAACTTCAAACTTTCCAGAAGTTTCTGGTGTCTACTAAATTTATAGTCAAATTAATACAACAGTAAGTGAGATGGGATGCCTAAAAAAATACTGACCATGTACCCAGAAGACTGGAAATAAGAAACAATGAAATTGACGCAAACAACACCATGTAGTAAAAACAACAGTGAGAGAGGAAATAACCCGATTTAGTGGCAGCCACTCTCCACATGTAAGCCTACCTTGCCGTGGTTGGAGAGCTTGAGCGCCTCAATGATCCCGGGAGCTATGCCGGCGGGAGTTTTACTCCTGGCAGGGTCACCCAAGCCGGACAGGTCCTGGGTGAGGGGCCAGACTAAATGGGCTGAGGAGTGGGTGGAACCCTATAGGTGTAGATGCAGAACCCACCGGCGAGTGGTACATGCTCTGGTCTGCACCAATCCACCCCCACTTCATGGGTTAAATGCTTTCTTGCCTCATTCTTCACTGTTTGTCGTCTATCACGCCCATGGCGACCGTTGCCTCAATTGGCTGTGTGTGGTGTACCCGGAAACGGGGCCTCCCAGTACTGAGGCAAAGTTAAGTCCCCGATGTCACTTATCGGTGCAGAATTGAGAGAGATGGCTGAGCATCACAATCCCTCCTGTGTTGCAGCATGATGAGAACCCAGCATTGCACACTGAGCTTGGGGGGATCACTTGGGCACCAGACTTAATACTGGCTCTTGACTGGATGGCCGCATGCAGGAGATTTCTACAATGGAGGGTTGGCAGGTGGTGGGTATCGGGAAGTGGCTCTGTGCAGGACGTGAGGATTCCTTGGGAGAGCCCCGAACCAGAGCACAGCATTGTGCAAGCTCTGCATAGTTGGAGAGCCCCCTGGATGACGGGGAATGCACAGTGTGCTACCCCACCTATCCCCAACTGCTAACTTAGAACCAGAAGTGGGGTCCTCTGTATGCGTGCCAGGCCAGGATAAAATGCCTGGGAAAGAGACTGGAGCTCAGAACTCCCTAACTCAAAGTTGCAGGATGGCAGAAAAGCCACGGGAAAGACAGGGCTATTTTGAAGATAACGCAACCATATTTTCACCATACGAGCTCGGACGCCGCCTCGGTAAACAAGGTCCGCGCAGAGCAGTGACACCCCCAGGCTGCTTGCGAATAGTCTACTACTGGGAACATAAACAGATTAGGGATGAGCCCACTCTCCCGTTGAACAGGTGCTAAAGTCGTAGATACTGGGCCAGAAGGCGCACCGGAAACCACAGTATCATGCAACTCGCTTTTTTTTTTCTATGGAGAGTACACCGTCAAATAAATCTCGTTCTGGTGCTCGCCCTGTGGAGCTCCACCAGGCAGGTGCAGTGCCGGGCTCTGAGCCTCGACAGAGCCCACCCTCAGCTACTGGAGGACCCTCTAGACCGTCTTGTGGAGTCAACAGACGGCGGAGGAGAACTACTGACCAAAACAAAACAGAAAAAGAGAAACCCAGAGTGCCACTTGTCATGATGCACTGGAATGCAGAGGGAGTGAACAGCAAGCAGGCTGGATACAGCAAAAAGACAGAGCTGGAAAACATCTTGTATGAGAAGCAAGTCAGTGTTTGCTGTATCCAAGAGACTCACTTGAAAGCAGATCAAACCTTTAAAATAAGGGGATATCAATGCTTCAGATCCGACAGACAAGATAGACGAAAAGGAGGAGTACTTACTCTTGTAAGGAATAACATTCCTGCACACGAAAGGAAAACCTTCATGGATGGAGCAGAATATCAGCTGCTGCAGATAAAGGTAGACAAGATGGAAATAGAACTCCTGAACTATTACTGTCCGAACAACAAACCCCTGAGTCTCAGCTCTATACAGGTACCAGCCACCAACTTTATAGCAGTTGGAGACTTTAATAGCCACTCCCAGAGCTGGGGCTATAACCATCTGGATCACAGAGGTGAAGAGGTTGAAACTTGGCAAGATGATCACTCCCTAATCCTAGTCAATAATGCCACAGATACTCCTACCTTCTACTCCAGAGGATGGCACACAACCTCAACACCAGATCTTGCCTTCTCCACACCAGATATAGCTGGATCTATTAGTAGAGAAGTAGGAGACCAACTAGGGGGAAGCGACCATCGCCCAATCTTTCTTACTGTCCAGAGTGCAACTCTCAGTACAGGCCCAGCCATTACAAGATGGAACTACAAAAAAGCCAACTGGGGTTTATTCAGGCATCAGGTGAACACGCTGCTGTCTACCCTCAAGGTACAGAACAGAGACATTAATGAAGTGGTAAAAGACTTCAACAGATGCATACTACAAGCTGCAAAAGAAACCATTCCCAAAGGATGCCGGCGTAACTACATACCATACTGGTCCAGCACACTCCAAGAACGTCAGGAAGCTATGGACAAGGCTAGAAAGGACGCAGAGTCTCAGCCTTCACTTGAAACTCACAACAAATGGAAAAAGGCTGTAGCAGAGTTTCAGAGAACAAAGCTAGAAGAAAAGCGGAAAAGCTGGAGAACTAAAACGGCATCGCTGAACCTTGAGAAAGACGGCAGGAAACTTTGGAGATTAGTCAAGTCTCTAAATGAAGAGCATTCCTCACCAAGGCAGACTATCACATTGGATGAAGGTGGCAAACTTTTCAGAGGAAAACAAGCTGCAGACTTGTTTGCTAGAAGATACAGTTCAGAAAGCAACTTACCCATTAACATAGACCATCAGAGAGAGATAAGAAAAGAAATACTGGCAACCATGGGACAGACAGATACTCCTGCCCCAATGAGGGAACCCATCACACTAGGAGAACTACAGAAGGCTATTTCCAAGCTTAAGTTTCAAAAGTCACCCGGCCCAGACAAAATCAGCAACGAAATGCTAGTAAATCTGAGCTCAGCAGCAAAGACAAAACTGCTTGAGATATTCAACCACAGCTGGTTGAAAGGAACGGTACCCCAAGTATGGAGAGAAGCCATCACAATACCCATACTAAAGAAAGGGAAATGTAAGACCGAGGCTGCAAGTTACCGGCCAATCAGTCTCACAAGCTGTGTTGGGAAGACTATGGAGCGAATAGTCAACCACAGATTGAAATGGTATTTAGAGTCTGAGCAGATCCTGGTGCCGGAACAAGCTGGATTTAGAGAATGCTACAGTATAGAAGACCAAGTTACTTACTTGTCTCAAGCAATAGAAGATGCCTTCCAGGAGAAGAAAAAGGTCCTAACGATCTGGGTCGACTTCAAGCAGGCCTTTGACAAGGTGTGGAAAGATGGCCTCATTGCAAAACTTAGGAGAAGTGGAATCCAAGGCAACATGATGAAATGGATCCAGTCATACTTGCATAACAGGAGAACTAGAGTCACTCTTGACGGTCTGCAGAGCAGAAAAGTGTTGCTCCATCAGGGGGTACCTCAAGGAGGAGTAATTTCCCCAACACTCTTCCTTGTTTACATCAATGACCTGGTGAAAGATCTCCCTGCAGGAGTTAAAGCTGCCTTATATGCAGATGACCTAGTACTCTGGTGCGCTGATGAAAATGTCACCACAGCAAATTATAGAATGCAGCGGGCAGCAGACATGCTAGTGTCATGGGCAGAGAAATGGCTTATCACAATAAACACAGACAAAACCTCCACAACACTGTTCTCCCTCGCCCCCAAGGACAAATCAGCTAACATACACCTAGGGACAACCGTGATCAAGGAAGAAAGCTACCCCACCTATCTTGGGGTGACATTTGACCAAAGGCTTACATGGAATAAGCATATTGAAAATGCAGAAGGAAAGGCCCGAAGACGACTAGGCATACTCAGAAAATTAGCAGGTACCAACTGGGGAGCAAATGAACGAAATCTAAAGAAGATTTATAATGGAGTAATAAGACCACACTTAGAGTTTAGCTCAGCAGCATGGTCATCAGCTGCTAACTCACATCTGCAGTCTTTGGACAAGGTGCAAAATCAAGCTCTCAGGCTCATTACAGGAGCCATGAAAACTACACCAATAACAGAGATGCAGAAGGTTGCTGGATTACAGACATTGTCCCATAGAAGAGACACAAAAACCATGATCCAGATGGAAAAGTACAACAGTATGCCAATGCACCCAATGAAGGCAAGACTAGATGATCTGGCATTGGGACGTCTAAAGCGTAGCAGCTTTGTGCATCGGGGGAAAAGACTTATAAGACAGCATCAAGAAGACCTATCCATGAAGACAACACCACTGAAGCCCACCCTATACCCTGTACCATGGGAGCAGGCCAGCAGTGCCCTCCAAATTAATACAACAGTCAGTGGTCTCACAAGTGGATGTGAGTATAATGATCTGCAAAAACGAACTGCTACATTGAGTATGATCCAAGAAAGCTATCCCGATCAATCATGGATACATGCCTATACAGATGGATCAGCAACTAATGCTGTTAGGAATGGAGGTGCCGGTATCTTTATCTCATATCCTGACAACCACTATGAGACTAGGCACATTCCCACTGGTAAATTCTGTTCCAACTATACAGCTGAGGTTCAAGCTCTAGAGCAAGCTGCAAATATGATTTATAACACCAACTCTGACTGCCACCAGGTAGTCATCCTCACAGATGCACTGTCTGTCCTGCAAGCTCTCAAGGGTGGTAAACTCCCGCATCTGAGAAATGAACTAAACAAGGTAGCTGCCAAAAAGAGAACCATACTTCAGTGGGTACCATCTCATTGTGGTGTACCCGGAAATGAAAAGGCAGATAAACTTGCAAAAAAGGGAGGAGAATGTGAACAAGAAGATAATGAAGTCACATACTTTGAGAAAAAGAGAGCTATCCAGACTATCAGAAGAGAACAGAACCAACCCAAAGACGACTATCACACTCTCGACCGGCAGGGACAGACAACTATTTTTCGACTCAGGACAGGGCATAACAAACTGAATAAACACATGCACAAGCTACGATTGTCTGCTTCACCACTGTGCACATGTGGATTAAACGAACAAACTGCTGAGCATGTTCTACAGGACTGTCCTCTGTATGACCAGTTAAGAAAGATATACTGGCCCAATGACTCAACACTAAACTCAAAGCTATATGGAGTTAAAGAGGAACTTCAAACAACAGTCGAATTCATCATGAGAACTCGTCTGACGGTGTAATCATCAAAGATGCGATCGCAAGAAGAAGAAGAAGAAGGCTAAGATAGTACGGTGAATCCGATTGGGTGGAATTTGAAGTGAGACGAAATATTATTGGCTGACCCTTGAATAAACATAAATAGCCTAGTAACGTAGAAAGGTTTGAATGATATTTTTTGAAAGACTGTTTACACTGTAATATTAAGAGTGATTGGCCAACTGAGTCGATATTGTCAGAACAAGCGTTAGGGGGGACGCCATTTCTTGAAAAATTCTACCAGCGATTGATGAGATCAGGCTGTGCTTTCAAATACAATTTCTAGGCAGCCTGGACAATAAAACAGATCGAAACTGTGTCAGTCATCGTCACTGTGTATTTCATTGAAAAATTGTGGTAAGATTGACATTTATTAACATGTATTTTATATAAAAATTGAATGTGAAATAATAATATATGTTTGTACATGAGTGGATCTATAGCGACCATGAGGCAAAGCCTAGAGATTGATCCACCATGTGATAGACTGTCAGAGAGGTGTAAAACTACAAGAATATGTATGAGTGTCATAAAGGAGAATAACACCTATCCTATTTTATGGAAAAGATTACAGCTGGAATTGCAGTGGCGTTGTAACTATTAGGGGAGAGGAATACTGGTGTACATTGTCACATCAAAAGATAATGGTGGCATAGGTTGGTATAAGGCTATGACCCTTTTTGTTTGTTTGTAACGTACCTGTCCTAGAATGCGGACTATTAGTGTATGCTAGGTATTAAGAAGGATGCATAACCTTCACATTTCAGAGGTCCTGGGTACAGACGTTAATGTGGTACCAAACGCTTGAAAACTGATTGATTCAGGACTCTGTCTGCATACTGCGAGCCCATGCTAATGGCCATTGCCTATCAAACAGGGAACAGATTGTCAAGCGAGCAGAGGAAAGGTTCTACCTGTATTCTACTGCCAAGTTAAGTTCATGTTCGGCACCTGGCAGCTCAACTAACAGAACTAAAAAGGAATATAAAGTGACAGTGAATAAAACTGGGACAAACATTTAATAGTCCCACAAGAGACAAACGAAAACAAACATAACTAAAAGGGTGTGATTTTAAACAACAACCTAGGGGTACTACCAGTATTACCTTAAAGTAGGAGAATACAACTACAGACGTATATTAGAATAATATTTTATGTATGGACAGAAGTTCTACTGTGCTATTTGACTGATGTAAATGATTCTTTTGATTTCTATTTTGATTGTCAGTCCTGGTTCAAAATAAATTAGAATCAGGATAATAAATTGTAAAAATTATATTTACACAAATTTAAACCACAGTCTTAAATAAGATAGCCTTTTAAAGTGTCGTTTGTATGTTATTGTGGTAGTACTGTGCGCTGTTGTGAATAATAAACTATTTGTTTGTATGTTTGTTGATTATTGCATATTACACTCTACCTTCACAACCCTAGACACTACACGAAGTCATTTAATATAATAATATAAATACATTTTGAATGAGATAAAAGGGGTGGTAGCGGAAAGGTACCCTGAAAAGTTCACAATACTATTGGGTAAATTCAGGGACCTTCATAGCTAATCTCATTTATTACAATACTAATACCTAACAACAATTCATAACATCAAAATCCACCACACTGGTGACGCAGGCATTTTATACCGCAGCTTTGGTCTTCATTGTGAGTTTGGAGTTTCCCCAAACACGCGATGTGAGGCGGGCAAAGGTAGCTGTAGCTTTGCCAATGCGGCTGTCGATTTCTGTATCCAGTGAGAGTTTGTCATTGATGGTAGACCCTAGGTATGTGAAGTGGTGCACCACTGCCAATTCATAGTTATCGATAGTGATAACTGGTGCAGCACCCACATCCTGACTCAGCATATTCGTTTTCTTTAGGCTTTATTGTGAGGCCAAGGCCCTTGCATGCTATAGTGAAGCGATTCATCAAGTTCTGAAGCTCCTGTTGGCTTTGAGTGACGACTGCAGAATCATCAGCGAACAACAAGTCTCTTATAGTGACCCTTCTGATTTTTGTTTTTGCCTTCAGCCTTGAAAGATTAAACAGACGGCCATCTGACCTAGTGTGAAGGCATATTCCTTCAGTTGCATCTCTGAAAGCATGTTTCAAGAGTAAGGCAAAGAAGATCCCGAAGAGGGTCGGAGCCAGAACACAGCCTTGTTTAACGCCACTTCGTATGTCAAAGGGCTGTGAGTGCTTCCAGCATATTGGACTGTTCCCTTCATGTCGTCATGGAATGATTTTAATATTTCCAGCATTTTAGAAGGGCAGCCTATTTTCAGGTGAAAGGGATTTTGGTGGAAAAATCCAGAGCTCTGATGCTCAATCTTCTTACACACGCAAATCGGCAGGTTGCCAGCGTGGTTGTAATTTATTTCGCTTCGTCCCGGCCATAATAACGCCGAAGACCTGAACCCAGAGGAGGGAGCGGGCAGGTAACTCCAGAGTGTTAAACCAGTCATCAATTTTCAAAATTTGTGGAGAGAGATAGGGTGAACATACTGTCTACAGAAGTCAGCGCAGATAGGCAGAACTGATACAGTTTGGTTCCAAGTATAGCAGATAGACAGAACTGAGCGCAAAGTTTAATGAAAAGCATAGCAGAGGTCAGCTGCTGAAGTTTTAGACGAGTTAGTTGTGTAGCAGTGTTCGGGAGATTTCAGGATAGGCTGTGTAGCAACGAAGTCTGTGCAGAGTTGGTGTAGACACTTCGGAGTCGTTCCAGCTGACTGTGTACTTAGAGTTAGAGTTAGAATTTAGAACAGCTAGTTTGGAGTGGAGGCTCGACATCTGAGACCCCACCAAGTGCAGTGTGGTTTATTTCATTTAATCTTACCTTCTTTCTCCATACAGGTGAAACTTGTGGGTGAAGGGTTGGGTTTTGATGATACATCATTTGTAATTTTGCCTGAATTTGTTTTTCCAGGAGTGCTTACCCTGCATTTTTTTATCAATTGACATGTATATGAGTTTTGTTTATAGGTGTAAATAAAACTTGTACATTATAGCTGGAATCAGTCATTTCATTTACGTACAGTAGCTATCTGTTGTCTGTATCGTGGTGTATGTGAATCTTAATTGAACCTTATCCCCTTAGGGTAGTTAGAGGTGGTTGAGGCCATAGCAATTAAGACGTCCGGAGTGGCGAGGAAGAGTCAACTTCGGTTCTCAACCTCGGAGCCAATGGTCTCAACTTTCACATTTGCACTGTCATTTTTCATCTGAATCTATCCTTTCAGTCTTTCTTCTCACTAGTGTCTTGTCACTATATGTAGACAGCCTCTAGTCTTAAATCCATTTCGTGACAGTGATTTAGCTCGAGCTCAATTATTGGATAAAAATCTCACGTGACCGAAGCTACGCATAACCTATTTACTGACTAACTCTTCTCTCCTAACAATCCCTTCCCTTTTTAATGTCTTAATATTAATAATCCGTTTAAAATAATTAGTAGTTTATTTAGTTACACATTTATTGTCTGTTTCCATCAAACAGTGACTATACGGCCACAGAGGCACACGCACAGGTGATAATTAGATTATCGCATCCGCTGGACCTTTCCATATCTTTATTACAGATAAATCTGTCTGGCGAGTCAATATTGGCAGGAAAGCATCTGGACATGTATTCAGTGCACAGATTTGCTTTGTGAGGTTTCACAAGATGCCACCGGAAATATTACCGCATGATTTGAAAGAGGTCACGCGTTGGAATATTAAATTTAATATTTTTAATACGTGGGGGATTTTTTGAATTAAACACCCAGACCCACATAGTCTAAAGAGATTCCATTGGTTTGCAGTGAGCCCCGGGATATACATTGAATTTCATTGGAAAACTCGGCGGAAAGACCATCTGTGATCTGAACTGGAAACTGGAAATATAATCTAGCGAAAGCAGAGACACATAACACAGACAGCTTCGCAACTTCAAACTAGCGACTCCCAGACTTAAAATACGAAGACTGGATACCTATGTAATTGGGTCACCCGTGATGAGAGAAACTTTCCCAGGCCAAATGTTTCGCAGATTCACCCGTCATAAGAGGAATTCATAATTTCCCAGACCAAGTGTTTCGCAGATTCACCCGTCATAAAAGGGATTCAAATTTTCCAGACCAAGTGGTTCGATGGCATATAACCTAAATTGCTCGTGTCCATTTTAACTTGCGCGAGGAGATTGTGTATTCTCAAAACTATGGGATCCTGGTACTAAGTGATCAGACCGATTGAGGAAAGAAACTACCAGACTGTGAAGTGTCATCATCACAAAAGAAGGGACGAAAACAAAGGCTACATGACTCGCTCATACAAGCTAAGTGCTAACTAAAAGGCATCAGCAACCGGACATACTTTTCTTAACTATACTACTGGACAAAAGTTAAGGGCCGCCATTCAGTTTAGACAAGGTTTATATAATTCTTCGTGAGCAGGGTCGATTTTCCAAATGTCCGGTAGCTTGAAATCTCTCAAGAAGTCTCTGAATGGTAGAGTGGGACACTGTTAAACGTCTTGCAACATGACGAACAGATTGACCATCCTGAATCCATGCCATGGCTCGACTACGGTCTACAGTGCTGAGACTTCTCCTTGGTGGCATGGTTAATGCAGTGATCATTTCGACCACTTGTCATACTGATTTATTGCATACCAACGGTGAACACTCTTTACCGATGATCAGTTTCCACGTGCATTCAAATTCAACTCATTTTTTCACCTTTTGAACTAGTGGAGCGTGTTGCAAAAACCAAGAGTTTTTGCAGCAACAATGGCAATTTTCACGTGCGGGTTAAAGTGACCCAGTTTTTGGACATTTAAAAACAATTAACCTAGTGCACACAGAAATGTATACACATTTCTCTGAGCTCAGTTTTAATGACATTTTCATTTGTCTTTACAGTTTGCCAATCAGTTATATAAACCTTGTCTAAACTGAATGGCGGCCCTTAACTTTTGTTCAGTAGTATATATCCGCACCCTAAATCTCCGTGACGAGAAAAATAGATTTCAATATAAAATTCACCAGCATTTCATTTATTTTAAACTGTTAATACTAATTGATTATTAAATTTGTTACCTGTTGTTTTAAAAGTAAATAGTCGGGTACCCATTTACAGCTGGGTAGACTAGAGCGTGGCGCTACCGTGTTTCGAACCCGGTTCCTACAAAATCTAGAAAACAAAACAAAACAAAATAAAGGCAAAACAGATATATTTGAAATAACTTCATTTGTAGTGGGAAATATAGAAAAGGTTATAGCAAATAAAAGTTTACAAACCTTCAAACTCAACTCAACAAGATAAAGATATGTTAAAAAACATGAATAGGGATGAACTACATACTACAGACATTAGGAAACAACCTACATAACTGCCAAAGAGTTTGCAGCCAGGAATGACCAACACAAGAAAAACGACAAATATAGTATACTATATAGAATAAAAAAACACTACATACACAAAGTATAGCTCACATGGGGTTGAACATGGTATCCCATGCTCAGGATGAATACCCGTTTTCTTGTGCGCGTCTTTAAATTTTGGAAATAGTGGAATGTACAAATTCTCTTCCTTGCTCTCCATGCATGCCCATTCCAAAGCCATGACTTCTGATCCAGTCTGCGCAATGTTTTTCTAATATGGGCTGTTTAGGAATTGTCTTACTGGGGAATAGCTTTCTGAACAAAGACCTATATGTCTCTATTGATGCTGTTATTGATTCTTTACTAATTGGTTTACTGTGTGATATTTTGTTGTGTACTTTCTCAAATGCTTCGTTCAGTGAGTTGAATTGTTCCTGGGCAATAAAAGCTATGTCAGTTATACCTTGTTTGTCTGTAATTTTCAGTGTTTGTGTAATGATTGCTATTGTAAGATCTTTATAAACATTTTGTGTGAGATATCTGTGGCAGTGATTCCCTATGCATGCTCTGCTATGATAAGCCTGTGGTATGATTTTGTGTTTGGCTAGTACCTTGTCCAAGTGTGAGCAAACTGGACCAGACCTAGCACAGATCTTGAAACTGAAGTTTGGCTGCGGGACTGTTCTACTTGGGTCTGCAGGGGGTGGGATTTAAGGCCTTGACGTATCGTCTGGTTGCGTACCATGTCTCTTCTTGTTACTTCAACCACCTTCCTCAGATACCTCATTTCGGAGGTTTGGATCTGGCTTTTGTGGGTTATAGTCATTGCCCATGACTCGCATCCATATATCAAGACTGGGACATAGGTGGAGCGGTATACAGCCATCTTCGTTTTCTTACCAACCTCTCTCTTGCTGAGGAATCCTCGATTTATGGCCTGAAAAAGTCTCCCAGCTGCTGCTTTTCGAGTGGCCAACTCTTCTTTGATGCCTCCCTTTCGGTCTATAATAGCTCCGATGTATTTAAAGTGGTCGACCTGCTCCAGGACCTGTTCTCCCAGCTTAATAATAATAATAATTATTATGTTTGCTTCGTGTTTCGCTAACAGATGTTCTTAATGCAAAGATGTAAACGGTAGGCCAATTTATATCATTATTTCCCCTTTCGTTAACAGATGTTCTTCGTACAAAGATGTCAACGATAGGTACGCCAGTTTATATCATTATTTCCCCTTTCGCTCCTTATGGAGCATGGACCCACCACTGTGGTTGGCCTTCTTGCAGGAAGCATGCACCAAAGCGCTCATATGTTCTTGGAGCTGTAGTTTCTGTAGCCGTTTTACAAGATGAGATTGCCAGCCCAATACATAACTTCATATTTGTCGCTTCTTTTGATATTCGTCTGGGCATCATTTGTCCTATTAATTCTTCGTTTCATCAGAGATCCCCATGGTTACTGGGTCACGGTAGTCGCGAAACAGATACTACCTTAGGGGAGTGAATTGTTAGAGACTTCACTATACCGTGTTCAGTTTTGTATAAGGTCGGATGACCAGTACCATTTCTCGCTGCTGTGACAGTCGGGATTGTTTTGTATATATGTTCAACCCAGGTTTTGTAAACCGGAAAGCAATGCCGCTACAAGTATGATGTTGTTGGGGCCCATGATGAGGTAGTGGTAGTATCTTACAAATAGATGAAAACGTACCGTTCACAGTCAGCCGCACTTGCAGAGAATTGAAGACACCCATCACGGTTATTTATATTTATTAAGAAAAAGATGTGACTGCCTAGATGAAGTTATCATGCTCGGAGATTTTAATGCCAGAGTTGGAAATGACCATGCTAGATGGGGTGGAGTTATCGGAAGATATGGAGAAGATGCTCTCAATGACAATGGAAAGCGACTCCTTAGATTCTGCAGTGAGCAGAATCTGATCATTACAAACACAAAGTTCCCCCATAAGCGCATACATGCATACACTAGATGTGAACCAACAAAGAATGAGAAGTCAGTGATCGACTATGCCATTGTTCGGAGAAGCTCATTCAAATATGTCCGAGATGCAAGAGTCTGGAGGGGGCCAGAGATTGGAAGTGATCACTACCTGCTAACAATCAAACGAACAACTGAAAGAGTTGCTCAGCCTAGGAACTGCCCAACATCACGCAAGAAACCAAGTAAATGAGTGGGAGAAATGAGCATTAGGACCTACAAGCTGAGAGAGCCAGAAATTAAGACCAGATATCAGGGGCTTGTTGCTGCAGCGGTGAGCAACACGGAAGAACAACCTGATGACTTGGAAACCCTCTGGAATAAATTCAAGGGTATCATAAAGACAGCTGCTGCAGAAGCATGTGGTGAAGTCCGACTTGGGAACCAGAGAAAGAGGACACCTTGGTGGACAGAGGAAGTCAGAGAGAGAATGGGAGAGAGGAGAATTGCATGGAAACAATGCTTAGGAGCTGAAGACACAACAGGACAAATGGAAAAATATAGAGAGTGTGTGACACTCAGAGCGGAGGTAGAGAACGGAGTGCTAGCGGCAAGGCTGGGGTCCTAGGGGGAGTTTGGAGAGGGGCTAGAGAGGGATGCGCGGGAAGACCGGAGATTGTTCTGTGGGACCCTGGGGAACATGGGGAGGGAGAAACAGTGCCCTCTCAAATTTATAAAGGACGGGCGGGGCGGGTTGCTTGCTGCCCCGAGGGGGGTGGTGGAGGGATGGAAAGAGTATTTCTCAGAGCTCCTTGATGGTGAGCAGGGTCAAACATCAGAGGTGATGGCCACTGGCACAGAAGAGGAAACCAATGGTGATGAAGATGACATGGGGATGGAAGGACTAAAGGCAGCGTTGGAGAAAATCGGGATGGGCGGGGCAGCAGGGCATGATGGTATAACACCAGAGATGGTTAAGTACATGGGAGCATCAGGCGGCCTGTTATTCTTAAGGGTCCTACAGGCGGCATGGTGCAACAAGACCATACCAAAGGATTGGGAGATCGCCATCGTGACACCAATTTTCAGAGAGGGTGACAGTCGACGGTGTGGAAACCGTGGAGGCATGTCCCTTCTCGGTGTCCCTGGAAAAATCTGCTCTAGAATCCTAGAGCAGAGACTCCGACGCCTGGCTGAGCCACAGTTGGATGAGGTCCAGTGCGGATTCCGAGCAAACCGAAGTACTCAGGACCTAATCTTCACACTCAGACAGCTGAGTGAAAAGGTCCTTGGGTATAAGAGTGAGATCCATCTTTGTTTCATAGATCTGGAAAAGGCGTTTGACAGAGTCCCTTGGAGCAAACTTTGGGACTGTTTGGCAAGGAAGAATATTCCAGCGCCTCTGATTCATGCTATGCGGGGCTTCTGCGGGTCTTGCAGAGGTTGTGTGAGGACGGCGGACCATGGGTCAGGGGAGTTCAGGACCGCCGCTGGTGTGGGACAGGGTGATATCCTGTCACCTTACCTCTTCGTACTCCTTGTGGGCGATGTCGTCGGGGCATGTGGGGAGGGAGCGGGAGGGTGTTCGGTGGGGTGCTGGGGGATGGGACGGGTCTGTATTTCAGGGCTGGCGTTTGCTGATGATGTTGCCCTGGTTGCTGGATCGGAGGCGCGTCTCCGGTCCGGCCTGCAGGTCTGGAGGGGGGGGGGGGCTGGAGAGGGGAGGGATGGTCGTGGGCGGCTCTGGAACAGGGTCCATGGTGATGTCGCGAGAGGAGGGAAGACATCAGATTAAGCTGGGAGAACAGGTCCTGGAGCAGGTCGACCACTTTGAATACCTCGGAGCTATTATAGACCGAAAGGGAGGCATCAAAGAAGAGTTGGCCACTCGAAAGGCAGCGGCTGGGAGACTTTTTCGGGCCATAGATCGGGGATTCCTCGGCGGGAGAGAGGTTGGTGGGAAAACGAGGGTGGCTGTGTGCCGCTCCACCTGTGTCCCAGTCTTGACGTGTGGATGCGAGTCGTGGGCGGTGGCTGCAGCCCATAGAGGCCAGATCCAAGCCTCAGAAATGGGGTATCTGAGGGGGGTGGTTGGGGTGGGAGGAGGAGACGTGGTGCGCGGCCGGACGATACGTCAAGACCTAAAATGCCACCCCCTACAGACCCAAGTAGAACAGTCCCAACTAAGATGGTTTGGCCATGTCTGCAGAATGGGAGAGGATCGGCTACCACGACAAGCATGGGAAACAGGGAGCCAAGGATCCAGACCCCGAGGACGACCCAGAGTCCGCTGGGAGGACAACATTAGACAATCTTTGAAGGACCGAGGACTAGAATGGAACCAGGCCAGGAGGAAGACAGCCGATGGAATAGTCTGGCGCTCTCTCTTCCAAACCTCTACACCTCACGGTAGAAGGGGAACGACTAAGTAAGTAAGTAAGTAAGAAAAAGATGAACATCAATATCAAACGTTGGCATGTTAATAAAAAATATGAAACTCTTCTCCTTCTGTTCAAACATGTTATATACAGCTGTACAACAAAGTTCTCTTCAAGGGTTCTAAATAAATCAGCATCAACGTTAACATTTCTTCAAATGTTCTCAAATAATCGGCATCAAACATTCTCCCGGGGTATCTGGTTGGTATGTTAGACCTGTCTATCGCAGAAGATATAAATTTATATCCCAGCCCCTTGCTGCTATATCTGACACGCACCTTTACTTCTCGTGCACAGTTTGCATCAGTGAATAATTTAATAAATGACTGTCTAAACTTCCTGTATCATGGTGAACAAATTCTTCTTCTTCTTTGATTCTTAGCCGCCGAACGTCAAAGCAGTCAGTGGCCATCACGCCTAGTGGCGTCTTGTAGGGCAACAATAAATTGATTCCACTGTGCTCGGTCGGTGGCCATCCTTCGTACAGTGCCCCAACTCTGGTTCATTCTTTGCATCTCAGCCTTCACAGTCCTCCGCCAAGTTGTTTTTGGTCGGCCTCTCTTTTGTTTTCCTTCAGGGGTCCAAAGCATAGCTGTTCTTGTGATTGCATCGGGGTCTCTTCTGAAGACATGGCCAACCCAACTCCAGCGTCTGCCAGCTATGATGGTGTGCATGTCCTCTTGCTTGCTCCGAGTAAGCAGATCTTGGTTGGTGATGGTATTCGGCCAAAAGATTCAGTGAATCTTTCTTGGGCATGTTGTGTGAAAAGAGGACAATTTCGACATTTCCTTCTCTGTAACTCTCCAGCATTCCGCACCATAGAGAAGCACAGAAAGCAGACAGCTCTGATATAATCTTAATTTTGTGCTTATGCTGTATTGAGAGGACTTCCAGATGTTGTTTAGGCTAAAAAAAAGGCTGTTCTTGCTTTGTTCATGCTGTTGTTGATGTCTTTGCTTGCTCCGCCGTCTGGTGTTACTATGCATCCTAGGTATGTGAAGGTGTCTGTCTGTTCCAGTTGCTGATTCCTTACTGATATGGGCTCAGGGTTGCTCACACTGAGCGTCATGACCTCTGTCTTCTTTAGATTGATGTTCAAGCCCACCTGCTGGCTATACTAATTAAGTCTATCCGTTTTTCCTGGATGTGTTGATGTGAATGTGCTAGTAGTGCAATGTCATCTGCATATTCCAGATCTTCCAATGTAGAAAATGTAGTCCATCTTATTCCTCTTGGACTGCCTTCTGTTGTCTGGCGCATTACCCAGTCTATGACTGTTAAAAATAGAGTGGTTGATAAGGGGTATCCCTGTCGTACTCCTGTCTTCACCTCAAAGGTTAGGTTGCTCTACCCAACGCTACACGTAAATTTGGCATAGAGGCTTTTTATGATTGACACTATGCAGCTTGGAATTCCATAAGCCCTCAGTATTTTCCAAGTGAACAAATTAATCTATTATAAACGTTACTGTTCCTTTCTATGTGAATTTAAATACCACAGTGTTTCTCAACATCTTCTCGTCATATAACTTATCTGCAAGCTGCATCAGTCATTAAGTACTATGTATCAGCACATCACGATTCTGCCATCCATATCACAAGATAGGTACTATCTGCGTCCGCAGAGTGAAAACGTACTCTTTGTGATCGACGAGTATATCTCCATAATCCATTTCACATTCCATCGCTTGTATCATTATCTGGGACCGAAGAGCAGCGAAAGTGATGAATGCAGTCAGCGACCCATAGCTTGACTGCTTGCGTCAGAGTCAACAAACCAGAGCTGACCAAGACCCTACTCCATCTCCAAGTGGTGGTCCTGGAAACAGGCTGCATCACTGCAGTCTGGCTGAGAGTGTAGGGATCGAAGAGTGAAGACAAACCCGGTCTCAAAAATTGCCTTGCTGAAGTCGGATATGTTGGCCGAAAGGAGCAAATATCGCAGCTTTGATGTAAACGGACACAACACAACCAACGTCCTTTTCAGGACGAACGAGGAAGAAGAAGAAGAAAGTATCATTACGGTATCTCATTTATTCATAATCCACATCTTGAGAACCACTGTCCTAATGTTATTTATAAATAGAAATAAACTGTTACTAAGGTGTCTCTTATATCTGAAAATATATCTACGAAAACCTTCTCATCAAAATAACACGACTGCTAATGCAGTGTGTGAGACCTTTTCGCGGCTACATCGCCGTTCGGAATGAATTGAAAACTCTTCTCTCAAGATATTCTTTCTAGTTCCTAAAAATGCCGTTCAACTTTCCTCGTCATTATCAATCACCCTTACTTTTATCCTCCAGAAATAACAACCAAAAATGGTTCACTAATTGGATTCTACCCCTGACCCAGCTTCCTGGTAAATAAAGTTTCCCACCGGCTTCTCTATACAAAAACGTGCTTTTTACTCGTTCTTAAAGTCGTAAACAAATCATTTTGCAGCCCTAAGGTTATAGTTCCGGAAGACTATACGTGGGAAAAGCTTAGTTACTCGTTAATCGTTCCTTGTCCCACACTGCTTCGCTTTCTTCGGCAATACTAATTCAGTTTGTACTCTTTTGTTATTAGACTAACTCAATCCAGGACAATCCAGTGTTTTCAAATAAATAAGTCAACTCTTCCTACAATTTGCCCACCTGCAAAAAGTCTGCAGTGATTGTTTCCCAGGCCAGGACGTTGAACTGACCGTAGCCCGCTAGCTTACTATGCTAATGACCCTACGTGTCTGCTGATTCAGTTACAGTACAAACGGACAAAGCCCGTCTTTTCTCTTATGCTAGTCTTTCACTCCCTTCCCTGCCACCAGGGCCGTAGATAGGAATTAATGGGGGGGGGGGGGGTAATACAAAATCTTTTTTTAATGCACTATTTTGGTACCGGTACAGTATAGTTTGAACCCCCCCCCCCTTTCCACCTCCCCCCCCCCCTGTATCTACGGCCCTGCCTGCCACACTACCTTTGGCGTCTCTAACTCAAGAGCAAAGTCGGGGTATCCATTTACAGCTGGGTAGACTGGAGCGTGACGCTAGTAGGTTTTGAAGCCGCGACCATATGGCTTGCCGCTACTCCAGGATCGAGCATGTTACGAGATGAAGAAATTAAGAACACGACTGGCAACACTGACCAGGGAATACAACTAGCAAGAAATAAAAGTAATAAACAGTTAGACAACGTTGAAGGTAATCAATAAATGAATTCATAACAAACTCTAGGGCTTGGATGTTGTGGAGTGACATGATCGCATATGCAGTCGCCGCAGCAGTTAGAAGAAGAGAATAAACTGATTGTTTTACTTTTATGTCACGTTTTTAAATGAGTTTTTAATATGATCTTTCAAATAAATGCTAAGAAGTTTTCTCGGCAAGCATAGAAATGTGTCCTCTTTCTTATATTTCCTACAATTTTCCAAATATGATGGATCTATTTTCAGGAAACCTGCACTAAAGCCCTTCATGTGTTCTTTGCAGTGATGTTTTCTATAGCACTTTGTCTTACATGATGAAGTTGTCCAGTCCAATGACTTAAGATGTGCTTTAGAAAGCCATGCTATAGATCTGCACATTCCCGCCATACCCACACTGATTATTGTATATTAATTGTTGTTCTCGTTAAATATTGTTTGACTTTTGTGTATATTGTGCAGGCAGTTGTCTAGGTTTGTCTATTCTCAACACTTGTTCTACAGTTACTGTATATCCAAATTACAAGCCTGTAAAAACATCAAAGGTACTGGAACAGGCCAAGAGTTTCTCATATCCTGGGAATATAATAACAGAATATGGCAGATGTGAAACAGACATCAAGACAAGAATAGCTACATTCAGCGACATAACACAAATACTTACATCTAAACAAATAGCTCACAACTTAAAACTAAGAGTCATCAAATATAACCTATATACTCGTCATTACCCTGTGGTGTAGAAATGTGGGCAACGAACAAGGAGTTTGAAGACAGAATTGAGGCCTTTGAGATTTGACTATACCTTGTATAGAAGAATGGGATGTGTCTCATGTGAAGAGTCTATAACAGATACAGAAGTGCTGGGACAGCTAGGAATGACAAGAGAATTAACGAAGGAGATCAAAATGAGTTAACTAAAATGTTTTGACCATATAAAAAGATGTAACACCTTGCTAAAGACCATCATGGGAGGAAGAGTTGAAGATAAACGTGCACATGACAGACATCGCTAAAAGTGGGAAGATAAGATTAAGGAGCTTCCTGTCGCTCAATCTGAAGTGGCGCCGTAGTGTGCATCTCCATATGGTGCGATCGTCAGCTTCACCCTCCCAAGTTGCTGGATCTATGTCCAGTGCCTTTAGGTCTCTCTTGTACACATCTTTGGCTGGATCTATGTCCAGTGCCTTCATGTCTCTCTTGTACATATCTTTGGCTGGATCTATGTCCAGTGCCTTCATGTCTCTCTTGTACACATCTTTGGCTGGATCTATGTCCAGTGCCTTCATGTCTCTCTTGTACACATCTTTGGCTGGATCTATGTCCAGTGCCTTCATGTCTCTCTTGTACACATCTTTGGCTGGATCTATGTCCAGTGCCTTCATGTCTCTCTTGTACACATCTTTGGCTGGATCTATGTCCAGTGCCTTTATGTCTCTCTTGAACACATCTTTGGCTGGATCTATGTCCAGTGCCTTCATGTCTCTCTTGTACACATCTTTGGCTGGATCTATGTCCAGTGCCTTCATATCTCTCTTGTACACATCTTTGAACCTCAGCTACGGTGGTCCTGCTGTTCTTTTACCACATGCCGGTTATCTGTAGGAAATATCTTTGGGGATACGACGAAACACCATGCGGAGGACATGGCCAAGCCAATGTAATCAACGCCGCCTAAGCAGTGTATGCATGCTTTGAAGACTAGCGCGTGGCAGCACCTCGACATTTGTCACTTTGTTCTTCCGCAAAATACCAAGGATGTGGCGTAGACACCGCAGATGGAAAGTAACCAATACAGTATTAGATAATCTGATATTGTTAACTACAGAGGCATCTCTCTTCTTAATATTGTTGGTAAGGTTTTTGCCAGTCATCTTAATGCGACTACACAAGTTAGCTGAGCGCATTTATCCAGAGTCACAGTGTGGATTCCGAGCTGGTAGATCAACAACAGACATGATCTTTTCTCTCCGTCAGCTTCAGGAAAAATCAAGAGAGCAGAAAAGACCTTTATATATTGCCTTTATAGACCTCACAAAGGCATTTGACTGGTTAGTAGGGATGGACTCTTCAAAATCCTCCTGAAAATAGGCTGCTAAATTGCTAGAAATGATAAAGTCATTCCATGACGACATGAAGAGAACAGTCCAATATGCTGGAAGCACATCACAGCCCTTTGACACACGAAGTAGCGTTAAACAAGGCTGCATGATCTTCTTTGCCTTACTCCTGAAACATGCATTCAGAGATGCAACTGAAGGAATATGCCTTCACACTAGGTCAGATGGCCACCTGTTTAATCTCGCAAGGCTGAAGGCAAAAACAAAAATCAGAAGGGTCACTATAAGAGACTTGTGGTTCGCTGATGACGCTGCAATCGTCAGTCAAAGCCAACAGGAGCTTCAGAGCTTGATGAATCGCTTCACCCAAGCATGCAAGGACTTTGGCCTCACTTTAAGTCTAAAGAAAACAAATGTGCTTAGTCAGGATGTGGGTGCTGCACCAGTTATCACTATCGATAACTATGAATTGGCAGTGGTGCACCACTTCACATACCTGGGGTCTACCATAAATGACAAACTCTCACTGGACACAGAAATTGACAGTCGCATTGGCAAAGCTGCAGCTACCTTTGCCAGCCTCACATCGCGTGTTTGGGGAAACTCCAAACTCACAACGAAGACCAAAGCTGCGGTACATAATGTCTGCGTCACCAGCACACTTCAATATGGCAGCGAGACATGGATAACTTATGCTAAGCAAGAAGGAAAGCTCAATACCTTCCATCTACAGTGTCTACGCCACAGCCTCGGCATTTCGTGGAAAGATAAAGTGACATATGTCGAGGTGTTGTCACGTGCTGGCCTTCAAAGTATGTACACACTGCAAACAACGCAGACTAAACTGGCTTGGCCATGTCCGCCGCATGGAAGATGGTCGCATCCCGAAAGATATCTTCTACGGACAACTGGCAGATGGCAAAAGAACAGTTGGGCGACCGCAGCTGACATTCAAAGATGTGTGCAAGAGAGATATGAGGGCACTGGACATAAGTCTAGCAACGCGGGAGGATGAAGCTGCCGATCGCACCAAGCGGCGATGCTATTCACGGCGCCACCTCAGATTGGGCAAAAAGAAGCTCACACAAAAAGCAGAAGAGATGAGAAAACGTCGAAAAGAGCACCAGGAGAATAAGCAGCTGAAGGCTGTCACCTCAGGGGCGCATACCCATGGTGAGTTATGACCGTAAATTAATATGAAACAAATATAAAGGTATGTTATCAGGCACTCGCAGGAAATAAAGAAGTAGAACACCAGACAACAGAACAGGATAGTTCTCACTGTTCTAGTCTACTATCATTTACTGGACACAGTATTAAGGTCCTAAGGGTCTTGTTGGATTCGGCCTATACTGCTTGATAGAAATACAACAGAAGTGATTGCGTCATTAATAGGCTGAACTGCCCATGGAGGACTTCTGGTGTCGTGTATTGTGGTTCGCACTATTGACCTGCCATTGAAACATCATTTTTGATGATGCGTAGATGGCAGAGCGGATAGTGCGATTCGCTTGCATGGCTAGGCGGGGTTGTCGCACGGAAGGTCCAGTGTTCAAATCCTGGGTAAGCCACTCATGTCTGTTGTTTTTCTGTTGTCTGGTGTTCTACTTCTTTATTTCCTGCGAGTGCCTGATAACATACCTTTATATTTGTTTCATATTAATTTACTGTTTACAGGCCTCAGGTTTCCCTCCCTTATTTGTAATAAATGAGTTATGACCGAAGGGGCTATTATTATTATTGTTAATCCGAAAGTTATTCCACAGATAAATAGTTGTGCAAATAGAATGAATGCATTAAACAATATGTGTTGTTATAGTTAAGTGTCAACCAATGAAATTCGCTACAATTATGTTTTAAATAGAATAACTATTTATAACGTTGTGTCAAACTTTTCTGACTCTGCTTATTGTGGTTGCTCTTCACAACGCATAAATTGTAGGAGTTTTTCTTTTTCGTTTGTTATCTGGAAGTCTGTTAGAATCCATGACCGTAGTATGTGTCTGCTGTGAACGTGTAGTTTTACTTTACACGCATCTCATAATTGATAACTAGAAATTAACGGAGTGTCTGAGATGTTCGGCCCTCATTGTAGGCTACAAAAAAGAGTTGTGTGCTGTCAAGCCAAACTTTCTGTTTACGGTAGTCTAAATTCTAGTTATATCTTATTTAAGTTATCGAATAGTGGCTAAGTAGCTGGTCTCGTAATCTTAATTATAGATGTACAATTCTTATAGTAGGCCCCTCTAAACTAATTTCGGTGTTCTCGAGACAATAGAACTTGCTTCGAAACCAGGTCGCGTCACTCTCCAGTCTGCCCAGCCTTGAAAATGGGTAGGCCTACCTGACGCTGTTCAGAGTTAGGAAAGGCAAAAGGCAGCGAGGAAGGGAACAGGTCGCCCCACTTTATAAATCTGAGATCTGTTATACGTGAAGTCTCTAACCTCACTCCCTGGCGACCGTTTATAAATCTGAGATCTGTTATACGTGAAGCATCTAACATTTCACTCCCTGGCCACACTTTATACATCTGAGATCTGTTATACGTGAAGTATCTAACATTTCACTCCCTGGCCACACTTTATACATCTGAGATCTGTTATACGTGAAGTATCTAACATTTCACTCCCTGGCCACACTTTATACATTTGAGATCTGTTATACGTGAAGTATCTAACATTTCACTCCCTGGCCACACTTTATACATCTGAGATCTGTTATACATGAAGTATCTAACATTTCACTCCCTGGCAACAGTTTATGCCATGGGACACCTTTACTAATCCCATTGAGGAAATATAACGCGCATTACAACACGTAAATTAAAAATTTGGCAGAAATATGCGTAGGCCTATGTTTTGGTGTGAGATATATTCTTCGGGAGGATTTTGTTGGATAAAATTGTTTGTCATGGTAGGGTTTTTTGGGTAGGGTAGTTACAGCAGCCTGAACAGTAAAATTAACAGCAGACATTTGATGACAGAATAGCTAAAGAGATAATTGATTGTGTTGTTGACATTCTCAGGACTGCCTTTAATGACATAATAGCTAAAGAGATCATTGATTGTGTTGTTGACATTCACAGGACTGTTTATTTTCGTGGATTTTAGTTTTGCAGTATATTAAGAAAAAAAAATTGATGAATAATATTGTGTTGCTGCTGTGATGGGTTATAATTAGGATATATAGTCTCTAACACAGAAGTTGTGATGGGTTATAATTAGGATATATAGTCTCTAACACAGAAGTTGTGATGGGTTATAATTAGGATATATAGTCTCTAACACAGAAGTTGTGATGGGTTATAATTAGGATATATACTCTCTAACACAGAAGTTGTGATGGGTTATAATTAGGATATATAGTCTCTAACACAGAAGTTGTGATGGGTTATAATTAGGATATATAGTCTCTAACACAGAAGTTGTGATGGGTTATAATTAGGATATATACTCTCTAACACAGAAGTTGTGATGGGTTATAATTAGGATATATAGTCTCTAACACAGAAGTTGTGATGGGTTATAATTAGGATATGTAGTCTCTAACACAGAAGTTGTGATGGGTTATAATTAGGATATATAGTCTCTAACACAGAAGTTGTGATGGGTTATAATTAGGATATGTAGTCTCTAACACAGAAGTTGTGATGGGTTATAATTAGGATATATAGTCTCTAACACAGAAGTTGTGATGGGTTATAATTAGGATATATAGTCTCTAACACAGAAGTTGTGATGGGTTATAATTAGGATATATAGTCTCTAACACAGAAGTTGTGATGGGTTATAATTAGGATATGTAGTCTCTAACACAGAAGTTGTGATGGGTTATAATTAGGATATATAGTCTCTAACACAGAAGTTGTGATGGGTTATAATTAGGATATATAGTCTCTAACACAGAAGTTGTGATGGGTTATAATTAGGATATATAGTCTCTAACACAGAAGTTGTGATGGGTTATAATTAGGATATATACTCTCTAACACTGTCGTAGGGTGGCAGATACTGCTGTAGGGGAATGAAGTGTTAGAGACTTCATTGTACTAGGTCCGGCATAGAAAGTTGGGGTGACCAGCTCCCTTCCTCACTGCCTTTTCCTTACCTAACTCAAAATCAGGTACCCATTTACAGCAGGATAGACTGGAGCGTATCGATACCATGAATCGAACCCGACACCTTTGACATGAGAGACCAGCGCTCTGACTACGCTAACTAATCACTCGCTCATATAGTCTCTGTGTACAAATAATATGTTCAATTGCTAATATGCGAACTATCTCATTAATGTTATGTGATACACGTTTCTTTTTCTTGATGCCATAAAATTTGTCGAACAGGTTACTCTAGTTAATACCAAATACATGCGTGTGTGTGTGTCTATATACATCTTTATATACTAAGGAAAGAGAGATCTCTCTTAGTATTAATGGTAAGGTCTTCACTAGTCATCTTAATGCGACTTCACAAGTTATCTGAGCACAAATATCCAGAGTCACTGTGTGGATTCTGAGCTGGTAGATCAACAATAAACATGATCTTTTCAGGATAAGTCAAGAGAGCAGAAAAAACCATTACACATTGCCTATGTCGACCTCACAAAGGCAGTTGACCTGGTTAGCAGGGATGAACTCTTCAAAACCCTCCTGAAAAAAGGCTGCCCCACTAAATTGGTGGAAATGATAAAGCCATTCCACAAAGGCATGAAGGGAACTGTCCAATATGCTAGAAACACATCAAAACCCTTTGACATTCGCAGTGGCATCAAACAAGGATGCACCCTGGCTCTGATCCTTTTCTGGATCTTCTTTGCCTTACTCTTGAAACAGGCATTTGGGAATACAACAGAAGGAATATACTTTCACACTAGGTCAGAAGGCTGACTGATCAACCTCGCAGGGCTGAAGGCAAAAGCGAAAGTCACAAGGGTCACTGTAAGAGACTCATTCACCGATGATGCTGCAGTTGTCACTCATCAACAGGAGCTCCAAAGCTTCTCTCATTTGTGCAAATGGTAGAGTGGAGGAAAAAAAATGGTAATATGTCTTACTAGAACGAAAGACAAGAAACAAACGTATGTTTCGGCCACAAGGCCTTTATCAGGGACAGATGAACAAAAACAGAAAATTAGAATTAATTAGAAAACATAAAAGTAAAAGTGAAAACTCCATGTGTAGGATCACATGGCTGCTGTTGCTACTGGAAGTAGAGACAATATGTTAATTACGAAAAAAGAAAAACAACAAGGGATGGAAAACTAAGGGAAAAATGTAAGAGACAAAATCAATAAATATCGGTGATTTTGTTCGTCTGTGCCTGACAAAGGCCTTGTGGCCGCAACATAGGTTATTTCTTGTCTTTTGTCCAAGTAAGACGCATTACCTTTTTCCCCCCTCTGGTCTATTGTTTGCAACCTTCTTACTGCAGTCCTCCTCAATTTCCTCAATTGTGCAGGGACTTTGGCCTCATAATAAGTCTAATGTAAACAAATGTGCTGGGTCAGGATGTGGATGTTGCACCAGTTATTACTATTGATAACTATGAAGTGGCAGTAGTGCACAACTTAACATACCTCATGTCTACCATCAGTGACAAACTCTCTCTGGACACAGAAATTGACAGCCCTGTTGGGAAGGCTGCAACCATCTTTGCCCACCTCACAGTGTGTCTGGGAAAACCCCATACTCACAATGATGACTAAAGGTGTGGTAAATGATGTCTGCATCACCCACATGCTTTTATATAGCAGTAAGACATGGACAGTGTATGCTCAACAAGAAAAAAGACAATACCTTACACTTACGGTGTCTTGGCCACATCCTTGGTATATCATGGAAAGACAAAGTGACAGATGACGAGTTGCTGTCATGGGCTGCTCTTTGAAGCATATATACACTGTACAGACAGCGCAGATTACACTTGCTTGGCCATGTCTACCACATGGTATATCCCCCAAAGATATTTTTGGATGGACAACTGGCAGATAGCAAGAGAACAAGCAGACGACAAGCAGACGACAAGCAGCTGAGCTTCAAAGATATGTGCAAGACAGACATGAAGGCATTGGTGATAAATCCAGCAACCTTAGAGGTCAAAGGGCAAAGGTGCTGATCACATCAAGTAGAGGTGTTCTTTTTATTTTGTGAAAAAATGCTTGAAACTTGTAACTTTGGTCAGTTGTTCATTTATACACCATCTCATCAGTCATATCAGGAAATGCACGCTGAACAGTCAGAAAGTGTAGTAAAACATGTTATTAGCTAGTGGACTCAAGCGTAATTAATAATACGACAGTTAGTGAATGAAAGCATCTTACCCTTGACTGTCCTGCTGCCTCATGGGTTAGACTTTGTGTGATTAGACTTTGTGTGATAGACTTTGTGTGATTAGACTTTGTGTGATTAGACTTTGTGTGATTAGACTTTGCATGATTAGACTTTGTGTGATTAGACTTTGTGTGATTAGACTTTGTGTGATTAGACTTTGTGTGATTAGACTTTGTGTGATTAGACTTTGTGTGATCACTTGGTTTTGATGGCATGTACATATTTTCCTTGTGTGTTCAAGTTCTGTTTGGGCTCTGTATGAGAAGACAACATTTGGAATCAATTATAATAGCAGGACAATTTTAAGATAAAAGAGATAGAAAATGACAAAGGGAGAAGGTAAGGGGCAGTTTAACAAAAAGTCATAGCATGGAAAAAGTCAACAGAATTCATACAGCATCAGAGACAGAAAGTTGTTGAGAAAAGTGATTACCTACGCCTGTCTGCATGGCAGTTGATGAAGTGAACTAATGTTAGGTGTAGAGTCCATGTCTTGAGGTTTAGTTTAGATGCAGTGTTGTTAAATGCACCAAACAGTTATACATTTTTGTCATGTTGGAGTGAGCTGCAATTAAGCATGTAACGGGCTGTATGTAGCCACAGGGCTGCAGTTTAACATACCTGCCATTCTAGACTGTACATTATTTTCTTTTTTCAGCGCAACCATGAGTATTGCTGAGATTAATGACAACACAAAAAAAGCTCGTGAAAATGCTTTGCTTGGTAACTATGACTCATCAGAAGTGTATTATCAAGGTGTGCTGCTGGACTTACAGAGATTTATACCAACTTTGAAAGATCCAGAGAGAAAAAAAGTCTGGCAACAGGTGACTCTCCAATTGTTCTCTTGTTGTAGAGCATAATGCTAAATTTTAAATCCAATTTTCTCAGAATTGTACTTTTTAGTCTTTAAATATGCTTAAACTTTTACTAAATTTGTCTTATTGCTGGGAGGACAACATTTGACAATCTCTGAAGGACCAAGAACTATAATGGAACCAGGCCAGGAAGAAGACAGCCAATAGGATAGTATGGCACTCTCTCTTCCAAACCTCTACACCTCACAGTAGAAGAGGAATGAAAGTAAATACAAGTTTTTTTAACTCTAAATATCTTGATAAAACCTTTCTTATGATACCAAATCACAGAATACTAACGTTGTTTCATCATTTTGCATCACAAAAGTTGTTGACCTATATAGCAGATGTGTGGTTACAGCTCTGTATGTCATGTTTGCTTGTTCTCTGCAGCTGAAGCAGGACATACACAAGGAGTATGACCATGTGAAGGAAATAATATCCACATTGCACTCTTTTCGGGCATCAGTGTCATGGAACCCTCGCTCTGCCAGTCCTGGATTGGACCATGGATTTATCCATGACTTCCATGACCAACGCCATGAGCAGCCCACACGGGATCCAGATATGTGGCCCCCACCGACCCCTGTTGAACAAAGGTTATACTCTTTACATTTTTAGTATGTCCATTATGTTGTATTATGATTGATTAATGTGTCACAGGTTCTACGGTTTATCTATATTTTCTGATTATCTCTAAGGCCGTGCGAGGAATTAGTTTGTTATCTAAGACCTTGATAGTAGTGTCTGTGATGTAAGTGGTAGTATTCCTTTCATGACCCCGCCCATGATAGTTTATTTATTATGGACCTAGGCGCTAATGTTCATTTATCCTTCATTAAGGATCAAAGTGTATATATGCTTTGAACCGTTTTATACCGTTGGAAGTGATTTTCAACAGATCAATGGAGTCAAAATATTGAATACCAAAACGTAAACTTGAAACGATGTCAACTCACAAGACCAGTTGTAAGAAGTCCATAAGTACAATTACAACTGTCATCTTTATTCGGTTCTTCCCTCGGAATCTTATTTTCTTTCTTCATTATTCTATCATCTCTTTCACTATTTAAATGATGTAATATTGACAAGGTTCCAATAAAAAGCCATAGATATAATCTGGCAGCTTCAAACATATACTGAAGATCATTTTGGTGCGTGAATGTTACATGGTAGGTATTCGTCCATACAAATTTGATTTGTTTTACTGTTTCATAATGCTTTTCTTTCTCTCTTCTGGGCAATTTCGTTGACATATGATTATGTGGACAAAGCTAGGATTATGGGGGTTTTCCCCAGGATAGTTAAGTTTTGCTTCTTATTTAATTCTATAGGGAATCCATAGAATACTGATTTTACTCACCATCATCAAACTATGTTATTACTAACCTTTTTATTATCCTGGCAAAAATATGCAACTGTGAGTAATACAGTTCACGTTAGAAACAGCGTTGATACTTGTTTGACCTTTTCTATAATGTTATATTTTACCACGATTCTGTAGTAGATGTAAGCATGATTGCTGATGGCTTCAATATAGAATCTTTTCTCGTATCGGTTGTCACTGAGAGAATCATAATTTTGAATATGGATTTATAGCAAAAATCCTAAAAAGAATATGTTTGCCCACATTGTTGAGTTCTTCTTCTTCCCTTGACCATCTTGTTTTCTCAATTCTCGTTGCCTAGTCTGTTATCTCTTTTACGTCACCATTTTCTTGTGACGTACTAATTAGCTACCATGACGTACTAATTAGCTACCATCTCCTGCATGCAGCTCTGAGAGTATCTCTACCTTTTATTCTTCTGACAGCCTCAAATAACCCCCTGGTTATGTCATAAAAATAATATGTCACTATCCCTGTGACAAATGTTCATTTTGTTGTGTTGTGAAAGATTAATATGTGAGAGGTGACTGGGAATTTGTCTGTTCTGTAAAGACATCTGTCATCATCAGACCATGTCCTTTCCATAAAAACAGAACGACAAAAAAGTTAAGACAGTTTTTTTTCATTTGTTCATCCTCATGCTTTCTTAACATTCTAATTTATTTGTTTATTTGATAATTCTGTTCCATCTGATTGGGTATTTGTTAGACATTAAGCTGTACTATTTAACCGTAGTCTCAGTGTCAAATACTAACCAAAGAACAAGAAAAAACCTCCAGTTAAAAAAAATAAAGGCTAAAAAAATTGATATGTTGTAAAACGAAGAAATCAGGAACATGACTAAAATGGGAAAAAATGTTTTAAGAAATAAAAAAGTTGGTTTGGTTTGTAGTCCTTGTTGTGAGAATGACTCCTGATTATCCAGCATCTTAGCCATATTTGGTAGGTAAACTCAAAATTAAAGCAAGCAGAAATAGAGGATGACCTAGGGGAAAATGGATTAAGAAGGGTGACAGACATCTGAAAGGAATGCAGTATTGAAGCACAGACAGCAACTGTATGTGAACAAATATGTACAATTAAGAATAACATCATCTACAGTGCTTTATGGCAAGCGCAACAGAAAAAAAAAAAGAATTACAATATTTTTTTGATGAGAAGGAAATATGAGAACAGCGTGTAAGAGAACTATTCAAGGACAACATAAGGGACAAAACATCACCTTATTGTGTGTAAGAGAACTATTCAAGGACAACATAAGGGACAAAACATCACCTTATTGTGTGTAAGAGAACTATTCAAGGACAACATAAGGGACAAAATATCACCTTATAGTGTGTACTTCCTACAGAACGTAATGGGATCACAACAACAAGATAAGAAACGATATGTAGAGAACTCTCTGTCCCCTGGGGAAGAATCTACTGTACAAATTAACAGGGAAGAGGCAATTCCTCTAATGAGTAAGGAAGTACATAATGACGAGTGTTCCTTAAATTCTGTTGAAAGGGAGCATTCTGAGAAAGACCACCTAAAAACTAGTAGGAGAAGCCTAAAAAATAGGAACATGGAATGTTAGAACTCTGAACGGAGAAGGAAAGCTTGACAATCTTATATTAGAAGCAACAGACATGAAACTCGATATACTGGGAGTTGCAGAGGCAAGACTTTTGGATACAGGCTACATAAAAAGAGACCAGTACACGCTTATACACTCAGGCGGAGAAAAACATGAAAGAGGGGTAGGAATGTTGATAAAGAAGGAGTTAGAAAAATACGTATGTGGATACTGGACACACAATGACAGAATGATGTTACTAAAAATGAGAGCAAAGCCATTCGACATATCAATCTTACAAACTTATGCACCAACTAAAGATCACAGCGAGGAAGAAATAGAAGAATACTATGAAGAGCTACAACACACACTTAAACCAGTCAAATCAACAGATGTGTTGATAGTAATGGGTGATATGAATGCAAAAGTAGGAAAAGGAAAATACAAGAAAATAGTAGGACAGTATGGATTAGGGACAAGAAATGATAGAGGAGACAGACTTATCCAGTTCTGTGAAGAAAACCAGCTGGTCATATGTAACACCTTTTTTGAACACCACCCAAGGAAATTATACACATGGAAAAGCCCAGGAGATATAACACGAAATCAAATCGACTATATCATGATAAAACATAGATTTAAGAACAGTATCACAAGTGCAAAGACACATCCTGGCGCCGACATAAATTCAGATCACAATCCAGTCGTCATCAAAGTAAATACAAAGCTGAAAAGAGCAGGAAACAGAAGACAGGAGGAACCCCAGATAGAAATATCAGCGCTGAAACAACCAGATATAAAACAGAAATATTTAATCGACGTCAAAAATAAATATCAACAGTTATTGACAGAAAGCATGGAGCAGTATAGAAGAGAAAACCCAGAAGAAAAAGCAACCGCAAAATGGGAATGCTTAAAAACAAGCATACAATCAGCAAATGCAAATTTACCTAAAAAGGAGTCTAAGAAAAATCAAATTTGGATGACAGATGACATCTTGAATAAAATGGCCGAAAGAAAGAAAGCAAAAAGCACTCCAGAATATAAAACAATAGACAATGACATACGTACTATGTGTAGAGAAGCAAAAGAACGGTGGATAGAAACAAAATGCAAGGAAATAGAAGACTTGGAAGCAAAGCACTGGACAAGAGATATGCATGAAGAAATAAAGAAATTATCAAATCGGTCACGGTTTGCACAAGGAGGAAGCTGTATCAAGAACAAAAATGGTGTAATATTACTTGATGAGAAAGACATATCAAACAGATGGGCAGAATACGTAAAAGAATTATTCGAGGACAACAGAGGTAAAAAACCATCACCAGATTCTAATGAAGGCCCAAACATTCTCAGATCAGAAGTAGAGAATGCCATTCATATGATACAAAAAGGAAAATCAGCAGGCATGGATAACATAAAAATTGAAATGATAGAAGCTCTGGAGAGCTTTGGTATAGATACAATCACAGAAATATGCAACGATGTATACAATACAGGATATATACCACACGACATGAAGACATCGGTTTTTATAACATTGCCCAAAAAACCAAATGCAACAGAATGTTCAGACTTCAGAACAATCAGCCTGATGAGTCATGCAATTAAGATACTGCTCAAAATCATACAGGAAAGAATAAAAAGTAAAGTGGACAGCGAAATCCAGGAAGAACAGTTTGGTTTTAGACGGAACAGTGGAACAAGAGAGGCAATATTTTGCCTAAGATTATTAGCAGAAAAATATACAGAAGTCCAAAAAAGTATGTATATGTGCTTCATTGACTATAAGAAGGCTTTTGACAGAGTCCATCATGAGAAAATAATTGAATGCCTCAAAGACATAGGTATTGATGGAAAAGATATCTTCTTCTTCTTCGTTCGCCCTGAAAAGGACGGTGGTTGCGTTGTGTCTGTTTGCGCCTAAGCTGTGATATCTGCACCTTTCGGTCGACACATCCGACTTCTGCACGGCATTTTTTAAGGACCGGGTTTGCCTTCCCATTTCGATCCATGCTCGCTCAGCCAGCCTGCACTGCTGCAGACTGTTTCCAGGACCACCACGTGGAGGTGGAGCACGGTCTTGACCAGCTCTGGTTCGCTGGTCCTGACGCAGGCAGTCAAGCTATGAGTCGCTGACTGCATTCACTATTGCTGCATCTTGGGGTCCCTAAAAGAAAAGATATAAGAATACTCAGTAACCTTTATTGGGAGCAAACTGCCACAGTAAGATCTGGAAGGAATTATTCACCATACATAGACATAAAAAGAGGTGTCAGACAAGGTTGTGTGCTGTCCCCCTGCCTATTTAATTTATACACTGAAAAAATTTTCAAACAGATACAGGAAATACCAGGACTGAACATCAGTGGAAGGTCAATAAACAACCTTAGATATGCAGATGATACTGTGTTGTTAGCTGAAAGCGAACAGGAGTTACAAGAACTAGTGAAGCGAGTGAACTGTATAAGTCATGAATATGGACTCGACATTAATATTGAGAAAACAAAAACTATGATAATTAGCAAAACAGACGATAAACCCACATTAAAGATAAGCGTAAATGGGGAAATCCTGGAACAAGTCAAGAGCTACGTATATCTCGGTCATATAATAACAGAAGATGGCAGATGTGAAACAGAAATCAAGAAGAGAATAGGAATGGCCAAAGCTACATTCAACAACATGAAACATATACTGACATCCAAACAGTTATCTCACAAATTAAAACTGAGAATCATAAAGTGTTATATATATTCTGCATTTCTGTATGGTGCAGAAACATGGACGATGAATAAGCAGTTGGAAGAAAGAATTGAGGCTCTTGAAATGTGGATATATATAGAAGAATGGGGCGTATCTCATGGAAAGAGATGAAAACAAATAAGGAGGTCCTAGAAAATCTAGGTATGAAAAGAGAACTAATGAGGGAGGTCAAAGTTCGGCAGCTAAAATACTTTGGCCACATAAAAAGGCATAACACCTTACAGAAGACCATAACAGAAGGGAGAGTTGAAGGCAAACGTGCAAGGGGAAGACAGCGCTATAAGTGGGAAGACAACATCAAGAGATGGACAGGAAAGAGTCTATCAGAGTGCACCATCAAGACAAGAGACAGAAGACGTTGGAGATCCATTACAGCCAACCTTCGTTGTGGAGATGGCAAGTGATGATGATGATGATAGTGTGTAAGAGAACTATTCAAGGACAACATAAGGGACAACACATCACCTTATAGTGTGTAAGAGAACTATTCAAGGACAACATAAGGGACAAAACATCACCTTATAGTGTGTAAGAGAACTATTCAAGGACAACATAAGGGACAAAACATCACCTTATAGTGTGTAAGAGAACTATTCAAGGACAACATAAGGGACAACACATCACCTTATAGTGTGTAAGAGAAGTATTCAAGGACAACATAAGGGACAAAACATCACCTTATAGTGTGTAAGAGAACTATTCAAGGACAACATAAGGGACAAAACATCACCTTATAGTGTGTAAGAGAACTATTCAAGGACAACATAAGGGACAAAACATCACCTTATATAGTGTGTAAGAGAACTATTCAAGGACAACATAAGGGACAAAACATCACCTTATATAGTGTGTAAGAGAACTATTCAAGGACAACATAAGGGACAAAACATCACCTTATAGTGTGTAAGAGAACTATTCAAGGACAACATAAGGGACAAAACATCACCTTATATAGTGTGTAAGAGAACTATTCAAGGACAACATAAGGGACAAAACATTACCTTATATAGTGTGTAAGAGAACTATTCAAGGACAACATAAGGGACAAAACATCACCTTATATAGTGTGTAAGAGAACTATTCAAGGACAACATAAGGGACAAAACAGCACCTTATATAGTGTGTAAGAGAACTATTCAAGGACAACATAAGGGACAAAACATCACCTTATATAGTGTGTAAGAGAACTATTCAAGGACAACATAAGGGACAAAACATCACCTTATATAGTGTGTAAGAGAACTATTCAAGGACAACATAAGGGACAAAACATCACCTTATAGTATGTAAGAGAACTATTCAAGGACAACATAAGGGACAAAACATCACCTTATAGTGTGTAAGAGAACTATTCAAGGACAACATAAGGGACAAAACATCACCTTATATAGTGTGTAAGAGAACTATTCAAGGACAACATAAGGGACAAAACATCACCTTATATAGTGTGTAAGAGAACTATTCAAGGACAACATAAGGGACAAAACATCACCTTATATAGTGTGTAAGAGAACTATTCAAGGACAATATAAGGGACAAAACATCACCTTATAGTGTGTAAGAGAACTATTCAAGGACAACATAAGGGACAAAACATCACCTTATACTAATTAATGTCTAGAGTTTCTCATATAAGAAGTAGAGAAAGAAATAAATATGATAAGGAGGGAAATCAGCAGGCATGGACAGCATGAAATATGGAGAGCAATAGAAAGAACAACTAACCTTTAGCACGCGCTGCATTCTCTTCCAGAAAACTTGTCCTGCAGCTGCATTCTTTTTACAATGCCCCGTTTTTATAGTGGGCGACTTGTAATGACTATAGTTTTTGTGTTTCTTGGTCAATTGCTATAATTTTTGGAATTTATATAAATAAATGAATGGTGAATCTGATGATATAAAATTTGTTTGTGTACATGTTAGATGTGATAGGAAGAGAGGAAAGGAAAGATGAAAAAAAACGATAAAAAAAATAAAAAAAAATTTTTATTTTTATTTTACAATTAAAAAAAAAAAAATAAAATAACCAACAAACGAAGTGTCCATATCTAAATTATCTCTTGCATCTCAATGAAAGTCATTTGACCAATACAAATCAAATGACGATCTTTTCGTTACACCCATCATCAGTAGCAAAGCAACAAACACCCATGTCAGCAGTGACATTCGGCCGTAACCCTAAATCTTCCCGATAAATCTAATCCTAACCCCTAAACTTTTACATACTAGCAATGACATTCTACTTTCGTTTCGATCTCTGTCATCAACCATATTCTGAGAACCGATATTAGCGCTTATAATGACAAAAATCTCATCCCCACCGCATGGCGTCAGAATCCAATAAAATTAGAGCGAAAATGGCCGCGTGTTCGATGCCGATTCATTTCGATTAAAAAATTCACAGAAAATAAACGCGGATGCACCCATTACTTAAAAAGATCGGAAACGGAAGCTAACTCTCTCTCAGATAAGTTTAAAACTTAACATCCGGGGGAGAGATCACGTGTACACACATTCTAATGCTAAAAAACGTAGCACGCTGCGGTCGACTGTGGTCGACCGCAGCGTGCTAACCCTCAGCCATTATAACCTGATACATTGACTTAGACCTGCAACAAAGAAACCAACAGCCATTATAACCTGATACTTTGACTTAGACCTGCAACAAAGAGACCAACAGCCATTATGACCTGATACTTTGACTTAGACCTGCAACAAAGAGACCAACAGCCATTATAACCTGATACTTTGACTTAGACCTGCAACAAAGAGACCAACAGCCATTATGACCTGATACTTTGACTTAGACCTGCAACAAAGAGACCAACAGCCATTATGACCTGATACTTTGACTTAGACCTGCAACAAAGAGACCAACAGCCATTATAACCTGATACTTTGACTTAGACCTGCAACAAAGAGACCAGCAGCCATTATGACCTGATACTTTGACTTAGACCTGCAACAAAGAGACCAACAGCCATTATAACTTGATACATTGACTTAGACCTGCAACAAAGAGACCAACAGCCATTATGACCTGATACTTTGACTTAGACTTGCAACTAGCAGACCAACAGCCATTATAACCTGATACTTTGACTTAGACCTGCAAGTAGGAGACCAACAGCCATTATAACCTGATACTTTGACTTAGACCTGCAACAAAGAGACCAACAGCCTTTATGACCTGATACTTTGACTTAGACCTGCAACAAGGAGACCAACAGCCATTATGACCTGATACTTTGACTTAGACCTGCAACAAAGAGACCAACAGCCATTATGACCTGATACTTTGACTTAGACCTGCAAGAAAGAGACCAACAGCCATTATAACTTGATACATTGACTTAGACCTGCAACAAAGAGACCAACAGCCATTATGACCTGATACTTTGACTTAGACTTGCAACTAGCAGACCAACAGCCATTATAACCTGATACTTTGACTTAGACCTGCAACAAAGAGACCAACAGCCTTTATGACCTGATACTTTGACTTAGACCTGCAACAAAGAGACCAACAGCCATTATGACCTGATACTTTGACTTAGACCTGCAACAAAGAGACCAACAGCCATTATGACCTGATACTTTGACTTAGACCTGCAACAAAGAGACCAACAGCCATTATGACCTGATAGAGACCAACAGCCATTATGACCTAATACTTTGACTTAGACCTGCAACAAAGAGACCAACAGCCATTATGACCTGATACTTTGACTTAGACCTGCAACAAAGAGACCAACAGCCATTATGACCTGATACTTTGACTTAGACCTGCAACAAAGAGACCAACAGCCATTATGACCTGATACTTTGACTTAGACCTGCAACAAAGAGACCAACAGCCATTATAACCTGATACTTTGACTTAGACCTGCAACAAAGAGACCAACAGCCATTATGACCTGATACTTTGACTTAAACTTGCAACTAGGAGACCAACAGCCATTATAACCTGATACTTTGACTTAGACTTGCAACAAAGAGACCAACAGCCATTATGACCTGATACTTTGACTTAGACTTGCAACAAAGAGACCAACAGCCATTATGACCTGATACTTTGACTTAGACCTGCAACAAAGAGACCAACAGCCATTATGACCTGATACTTTGACTTAGACTTGCAACAAAGAGACCAACAGCCATTATGACCTGATACTTTGACTTAGACCTGCAACAAAGAGACCAACAGCCATTATAACCTGATACTTTGACTTAGACCTGCAACTAGGAGACCAACAGCCATTATGACCTGATACTTTGACTTAGACTTGCAACAAAGAGACCAACATTATGATCTGATACTTTGACTTAAACTTGCAACTAGAAGGCCAACAGCCATTATAACCTGATACTTTGACTTAGACTTGCAACTAGGAGACCAACAGCCATTATGATCTGATACTTTGACTTAAACTTGCAAATAGGAGACCAACAGCCATTATAACCTGATACTTTGACTTAGACTTGCAACAAAGAGACCAACAGCCATTATGACCTGATACTTTGACTTAGACTTGCAACTAGGAGACCAACAGCCATTATAACCTGATACTTTGACTTAGACCTGCAACTAGGAGACCAACAGCCATTATGACCTGATACTTTGACTTAAACTTGCAACTAGGAGACCAACAGCCATTATGTCCTGATACTTTGACTTAGACCTGCAACTAGGAGACCAACAGCCATTATAACCTGATATCTTGACTTAGACCTGCAACTAGGAGACCAACAGCCATTATAACCTGATACTTTGACTTAGACTTGCAACAAAGAGACCAACAGCCATTATGACCTGATACTTTGACTTAGACCTGCAACTAGGAGACCAACAGCCATTATGACCTGATACTTTGACTTAGACTTGCAACAAAGAGACCAACAGCCATTATGACCTGATACTTTGACAGACTTGCAACTAGGAGACCAACAGCCATTATAACCTGATTCTCTTCATGTCCCTTGTTGTTACTTCCACCCAGGCCATCCCCAAATATACGAGGACCTGTCAGGTTGGCGCAGCAGAAGGTGGCTCAGAATGGCAAACCTTTACGTGCAGCTCCAGCTAGAGCAGGGCCTTCACCTGTACAGAGAGGGGGTCGAGGTGGTGCAGTGAGGGATCCAAGTGCGGGCAAAGGAAAGAAAGGTGAACCAGTAAGTTCTTATCTTATATTTAGTATAAAAATCATATCACGTTTAGTGCATGTGTATGTTAAAGTTTTGAGATTGATTGTTATTTGTTTGTTAAGATATGAGATTGATTGTTCCAGGTGTGAGATGTGATAATTATTGAATACGAGATTGAATTTAGTTTGTTTATTGAAATATGAACTTGTTGAAATATTAGATTGATTGATATATGTTTGAGAATGATTATTTGTTTGTTGAAATACTAGATTTACTGATATATGTATGGGAATGATTATTTGTTTGTTGAAATAAGCAGAGTGACTGATATATGTATGAGAATGATTCTTTGTTTGTTGAAATACTAGATTGACTGATATATGTATGAGAGTGATTATTTATTTGTTGAAATAAGCAGAGTGACTGATATATGTATGAGAATGATTATTTGTTTGTTGAAATAAGCAGACTGTTGTTAGACGCTTGTGAATGTTCACAACAGTTTCCTTCTCTGCAACGAGAAATTCTATCACAATTCGCTGCTTATAACGCAAGTTGCTAACATCTGGAAGAATTGCCCCCAGTGTAAATATTGAGTTATTTCTGTGGTGTTATCTGATATTGAGGTTGTTCTGTGGTGTTACCTGATATTGAGGTTGTTCTGTGGTGTTATCTGATATTGAGGTTGTTCTGTGGTGTTATCTGATATTGAGGTTGTTCTGTGGTGTTATCTGATATTGAGGTTGTTCTGTGGTGTTATCTGATATTGAGGTTGTTCTGTGGTGTTATCTGATATTGAGGCTGTTCTGTGGTGTTATCTGATATTGAGGTTGTTCTGTGGTGTTATCTGATATTGAAGTTGTTCTGTGGTGTTACCTGATATTGAGGTTGTTCTGTGGTGTTATCTAATATTGAGGTTGTTCTGTGGTGTTACCTGATATTGAGGTTGTTCTGTGGTGTTACCTGATATTGAGGTTGTTCTGTGGTGTTATCTATTGAGGTTGTTCTGTGGTGTTACCTGATATTGAGGTTGTTCTGGGGTGTTACCTCATATTGAGGTTGTTCTGTGGTGTTACCTCATATTGAGGTTGTTCTGTGGTGTTACCTGATATTGAGGTTGTTCTGTGGTGTTATCTATTGAGGTTGTTCTGTGGTGTTATCTGATATTGAGGTTGTTCTGTGGTGTTATCTGATATTGAGGTTGTTCTGTGGTGTTACCTGATATTGAGGTTGTTCTGTGGTGTTATCTGATATTGAGGTTGTTCTGTGGTGTTATCTGATATTGAGGTTGTTCTGTGGTGTTATCTGATATTGAGGTTGTCTGGCCACCATTGATGTTGTTCTATGACATGTGTTAATAATATTTAGTGATGCCAGTATTTTTATTGTCTGACATTAGAGTTAGCATAGATATTGGTGTTACTATTATCTGACATTAGTATTATTTTTATCTGACAACAGTATTTTCTTTTATCTGACATTAGAGTTAGCATAGATATTTTTCTTCTTCTCTGATCCTTAGCCGCCAATTGTCAAAGCAGTCAGTGTCCATCAAGCCTGGTGGCGTCTTGTAGGGCAGCAACAAGCTGCTTCCACTTTGCTCAGGCGGCGACCATCCTATGTGCAGTGCCCCAGCTCTGGTTCATTCTTTGCATCTCAGCCTCCACAGTTCTCTGCCAAGTTGTTTTTGGACGGCCTTCTTTTGTTTTCCTTCAGGAGTCCATATCATAGCTGTTTAAAAAAACAAACCATTTTGCTTCATTTTGGCGAGGCACGTAGCATTCAATCTAGTTGGTTATATTAAGGTGCATGTCAAAATATTAAAGATCTTTAGGTCTGATAGTGAATTATATATTGACGACTGATAGCTGTTTTTGTGATTGCATCGGGGTCTCTTCTGAGGACGTGGCCAACCCCAGCGTCTGCCAGCTATGATGGTGTGCATGTCCTCTTGGTTACTCCGAGTAAGCAGTTCTTGGTTGGTGATGGTATTCAACCAAAAGATTCTGAGAATTTTCCTTAGGCAGATTTTGTGGAAAGAGGACAATATGGATATTTTCTATTCTGTTACTCTCCAGCATTCCACACCGTAGAAAAGCACACAAAGTACACAGCTCTCATATGATCTTAATTTGGTGTTTGTGCTGTACTTGGAAGACTTCCAGATGTTGTTCAGACTAGCAAAGGCTGTTCTCGCTTTATTCATTCTGTTCTTTATGTCTTTGCTTGTTCCGCCGTCTGGTGTTACTATGCATCCTAGGTATATAAATGTGTCTGTCTGTTCCAGCTTCTGGTTCCTTATTGTAATGGGCTCAGGATTGCCTACATTGAGCGTCATGACCTCTGTGTTCTTTAGACTGATGTTTGGACCCACCTGCTGGCTATACTTATCCAGTCTATCTGTTTTTTCCCGGATGTGTTGATGTGAATGTGCGAGTAGTGCAATGTCATCTTTAGACTGATGTTCGGACCCACCTGCTGGCTATACTTATTCAGTCTATCTGTTTTTTCTTGGATGTGTTGATATGAATGTGTGAGTAGTGCAATGTCATCTTTAGACTGATGTTCGGACCCACCTGCTGGCTATACTTATTCAGTCTATCTGTTTTTTCTTGTATGTGTTGGTGTGAGTAGTGCAATGTCATCTTTAGACTGATGTTTGGACCCACCTGCTGGCTATACTTATTCAGTCTATGTGTTTTTTCTTGGATGTGTTGATGTGAATGTGCGAGTAGTGCAATGTCATCTTTAGACTGATGTTCGGATCCACCTGCTGGCTATACTTATCCAGTCTATCTGTTTTTTCTTGTATGTGTTGGTGTGAGTAGTGCAATGTCATCTTTAGACTGATGTTTGGACCCACCTGCTGGCTATACTTATTCAGTCTATCTGTTTTTTCTTGGATGTGTTGATGTGAATGTGCGAGTAGTGCAATGTCATCTTTAGACTGATGTTCGGACCCACCTGCTGGCTATACTTATCTAGTCTATCTGTTTTTTTCTTGGATGTGTTGATGTGGATGTGTTGATGTGAACGAACGAACGAACGAACGAACTTTATTTTCAAAGGGTTAAGAATTGGGCACGCAGGCCCGTCTGACATTCTGCCCTTCCTCTCTCTCTCATCATGTATACTATATCCTTTCATCCTCACATTTACTTTAAGCGTAATTAAGTCATTTATCATTATAAAAGTAATATTACATTTGCAATAATCATCATAATTAAAGTACGTTTTTATTTAAAAAAAAATAATAATAATAATAATGAATTTAAAAATAAAATAAAAATAAATAAAAATAAACATTTAAAAAACAAAAACAAAACAACAACAACAACAAGACATAAAAATTGAATTCTTCGTACAGTAAATTAGTGATTTGAGACATATTCAGAGGTATGTTATAAGAACTCGTGAAATTTTCAAACGGTGTGCAACTGACTGACTCAGGGACTTTTTTTAGGTTCATCAAGATGAGGTGGGGTAAACAGTTACTTTCCTCGCTGTCTTTGCCTCCCAAACTCAAGACCAGAATCAGACTAGGTAGATAGTTAGATAGACTTATACGAAAGCAATTAATTTGCGAAGGATTGAAAATCGGGCACAGTCCCCTCTTGCATTCTTCCTTCCTCTTGCTCATCTTTTATTACTGTTACTCAAACATTCACCAGCGTACTGAAAGTATTAATTTAAGGGCAGTGCAACATTAAAAGGAAGTATAACAGCATACATTAACAGTACCTGATCATAAAATTAAGAATATAAGTTATTAAGAATATAATATTAAGAATAAGTATATTGTAATGAAAACTAGATCATCAGAGCCTCCATACAGTATATTAGATGAAAAGTGCAACACAATCAGTTAGGGTGGCATATAATCAGCACTCATAAAGTATTTGAACAGTATACAATTGTATGAGTAAGGACTGTGCGTGTTTTTCAGGTCATTGGGAAGATTGTTCCAAAGATGAGCAGCTGAGTAAGCCAAACTAGTCTTAAATAGGTCTAGCCTGGGCTTGGGTACCTGTAATTTGTTTAAGCGCTGACTACGTCTTTCATTATATTTTAAAAGCGGCCAAAGATACTTTGGAGCATTCTGTGATAGGATTTTGTGAATAAATTTCCCTTTGTTAAATAGAATGAATGTGTGAGTAGTGCAATGTCAACTTTATTCCACTCCGTTGGTGTTGTCTCTGTTTTCCAGACTTGTGCAAATAGTGGTTCTAATAGTTCTGCTGCTAGTTCAGGGTCTGTCTTAAATAACTCAGCATTTAGTTGTAGTCATTTGACACCAGTATTTTCTGTATCTGACATCAGAGTTGTAGTCTAACATCAGTATTTTCTGTATCTGACATCAGAGTTGTAGCTGTGTACTTACCTGGTACATTTAGTGTCAGGTGTATTGTTTGGTTTGTCTTGGGTACTTTCTTTAAGTTTGCAAACATTTGCTAGATCTAAAGTCTTCAGATAATTGCAAAATGTAAAAATATTTGTAGAAGGGCAAACATTAAAGCATGTGAAATAGTTTAACTATCTTTTGTCTAACAAAATATCAAATAAAGTCAGGGCAAGATATGTAAAGTGAGTTTTTCACAGCATGAACAGCATTCGTACTAAAGCATGCCTACTAAAGCATTTGTACTAAAGCATTCGTACTAACAAGAAACCAATATTTGAAAATGAGAAAAAGTTGCCAGCAAAATACTTATTGCCATAGAGAAGGATTTAGCCATGAAAAACACACATGTATGAACACACACGTATGAACACACATGTATGATTTACCAACAAAAGGAATTATTACTGATAATGATTTGGTTTCCACATATTTCTTAGTGCAGTGAAAGCTGTAATGGCCCTTTATATTGCCTTGATGTTTGTTGAAATTCTGGCATTGTCTAGTGTCACAGTATTTTTACATTTCAACACATAGGGATGACATTGCCAGTTTGGCAGAAGCTAAGGAGCTGCTGAAAGAAGCTGTTGTTCTACCACTCATCGTCCCTGATGTCTTTAAAGGCATAAGACGACCTTGGAAGGTTTGTCCACATTTCTTGCTGTATTCTCAGACAATGTTATTGTTGTCTTATATTTATAGCATTGTTTTTGTTTGCTGTTTTGACCTAGAAATGATTCAGATCTTAACATAAAACAACTAATTAAAAATTAGAGTTGTCAGGTGCTAAATATTCTGTCATAACTGTACGGTGTAGAAACATGGACAATTTTTATGATCCTTTTTGCGAGGCAGATAGGAATTTATATTTGAAAGATATTTGTCGCACAAAAAGGCATTGATGTGTATGAAACTATGTGCAGTTGTTGTAATGATGTGTTTTTGTTTTGAGTAGTTATTTGAGACTCTGTCTTATATCTGTCAAGGCATATGGTCATGTGTGATGTTGGCCACTCCTGTTGTATGATAGTGTTCAGTGTTATTATTCTAAATCATAAGTTATTAATATTCATAATTGTGTGTGGCTGAGATCCTAGCTCAGTTGTAATGGTATAATAATGTCTATTGGCAGATATTATATGGTATGTACTGGCACGTAAATGATGTATATTTATTTGCATAGTCTCAATAATAACAAAGCCACGAAGGCTGTTAGTTAAACGTAACTATAGATAATGTTATATTATTTTCAGGGACCCAAAGATGCAGCAATAGAGAATGCAGTCAGCGACCCATAGCTTGACTGCTTGCATCAGGATCAGCGAACCAGAGCTGGTTAAGACCCTACTCCACCTCCACGTGGTGGTCCTGGAAACAGATTGCATCACTGCAGTCTGGCTGAGCGAGTAGGGATCGCAGTGGGAAGGCAAACCCGGTCCCAAAAAATGCTGCGCAGAAGTCGGATGTGTCGACCGAAAGGTGCAGATATCACAGCTTAGGCGTAAACAGACACAACGCAACCACCGTCCTTTTCAGGACGAACGAGGAAGAAGAAGAAGAAGAATATTATTTTCAGAATAGTGAACAAGTGTAGCCGTATTAAATTTTGCATGAAAATGTGGATTAGCTTCAAGGAGTTATTCATTTTGGGGATGTGTTCAAGCCCCTAATAGTTGAACTTGGCCAGTTTTAACTTACATTGATTCATGTTAATTTACGTTGTTATAATTGGATATAAAATACAGTAATGTGAAATACACCCAGCACCTGCATTATATGGCTCACGCTCTTTTACATGTTCCGCAACATATGAGCACGCAACAACAGTGAACAAGCAGTTAGAAGAAAGAATTGAGGCCCTTGAAGTGTGAATAATTAGAAGAATGGGATACATCTCTTGGAAAGAAAAGAAAACAGAGTAATATTAATACACAGCATTGTGTCATAGCTGAGAGTGAAGATGACATACATCTGACATACAACTTGTTGCCAAATAAAAAAATACAAACCATTTAGGTGGACAAGAAGAAGCAGAATTGTTGCAATCATAAAATTATTAGAATATACAAAATGTACTGCCTGCCAGTAAAACCCGTGGGAAAAAAATTGATAAATAGAGCAAGTCTAAAAGCTGCAAAGAATCAATTCCTTGGGGATGTAGAAAATAAAAACCAAAAAAAGCTACAAAGCTGGCCAACAAAAAAAAACCAAAAACAAAAACCCTAATATTCTGTCTATGCCATATTTGACAGAAACTGCAGAAGGGGCATAACTAGATGGGCACATGATTTAGCAGTATTGGTCGTGTGTGAGAGAAGATATTATCTAATTGATATTAATTACATCAGCGTTGGTAATTTTATTCAGGTTACTGAGAGAGAAGATATTACCTAACTGAGATTAATTACATCAGCTTTGATAATTTTCCAGGTTACTGAGGGAGAAGATATTATCTAATTGATATTAATTACATCAACTTTGATAATTTTCCAGGTTACTGAGAGAGAAAAGATGTTATTGCAGTTGATGTTAAATTGTTATTGACATCTTCTGCTAATTTAATCCAGGTTACCTGTTCCATTATCTGCCATTTTGATTGACATTAGATAAATGCTGTTGTTCTTGTCTGACTCAGGGAGTGCTGATGTTTGGTCCTCCTGGTACAGGCAAGACCTTGCTGGCCAAGGCAGTAGCTACAGAATGTGGGACAACCTTTTTTAATGTCTCCGCCTCCAGTCTGACCTCCAAGTGGCATGGCGAGTCTGAGAAGCTAGTTAGGTTACTTTTTGAGATGGTGAGCGTCCATGCTAATGATTGTTGTAAGGTGTCTCAGATAGTTGTTGTAAGGTGACATAGATGATTGTTGTAAGATGTTACAGATGATTGTTGTAAGATATCACACATGATTGTTGTAAGATGTTACAGATGATTGTTGTAAGATGTCACGGATGATTGTTGTAAGATGTCACAGATGATTGTTGTAAGATGTCACAGATGATTGTTATAAGATGTCACAGATGATCAATATAGGATGTTACAGATGATTGTTGTAAGATGTCACAGATGATTGTTGTAAGTTGTCACAGATGATTGCTGTAAGATATCTCTGATGATTGTTGTAAGATGTCACAGATGATTCTTAAAAGATGTTACAAATGATTGTTGCAAGATGTTACAAGTGAAAGTTATAAGATGTCACTAATGATTGTTTTAAGGTGTCTCTGATGATTGTTATATGATGTCACAGATTTGACAGTTGCAAGATGTCATAGATGATTGTTATAAGATGTCACAAAGGATTGTTATGTCACAGGTGATTGTTGTAAGATGTCACAGATGATTGTTGTAAGATGTCACAGATGACTGTTGTAAGTTGTCACATATGATTGTTGTATGATGTCACAGGTGATTGTTGTAAGATGTCACAGATGATTGTTGTAAGATGTCACAGGTGATTGTTGTAAGACACAGGTGATTGTTGTAAGATGTCACAGGTGATTGTTGTAAGATATCACAGGTGATTGTTGTAAGATGTCAGATGATTGTTGTAAGAGGTCACAGATGATTGTTGTAAGATGTGACAGATGATTGTTGTAAGATGTCACAGGTGATTGTTGTAAGATGTCACAGGTGATTGTTGTAAGATGTCACAGGTGATTGTTGTAAGATGTCACAGGTGATTGTTGTAAGATGTCACAGGTGATTGTTGTAAGATGTCAGATGATTGTTGTAAGATGTCACAGATGATTGTCATAAGATGTGACAGATGATTGTTGTAAGATGTGACAGATGATTGTTGTAAGATGTCACAGATGATTGTTGTAAGATGTCACAGATGATTGTTGTATGATGTCACAAATGAATTTTATAAGATGTCACAGATGACTGTTGCATGTTATCACAGATGACTGTTGTACATTGTCACAGATGACTGTTGTAATATGTCACAGATGATTGTTGTAATATGTCACAGAATTGACTGTTGTAAGATATGACTGTTGACTTGTAAAAATGTCATAGATAGTTGGTGATGAAAGCCACTTGATGACTTCTGTAAAATGTCACCAATGACTTCTGAACTGAAATAATTAACAGCCAATTGATTATATTTTCACACACCAAATGTGTCATGGTTCATGGAATATTACTCATCTACTAACGGTTAAATTCATCCAAAATTAAACTGGAACAATTTCTAGTTGTATTTGTCTGACAGTTTGTAATTGTTGAAATTTTTCCATATTTGACATTTTACTCAAAGGTATCTACTTGTCACTTAATGTTGTCAGTAACATGAGAGTATAGATACACCATCTTTGTATTGTGTTTGTAACACTAGTTGTAGTCTGGCACATTAGTTTGATTTATTTTCTGACATTCAGATTTATATTACCTGTGAAGAACATGAGATAGTAGATACACCATCTTTGTATTGTGTTTGTGACATTCATATTTATATTATCTGTGAGGAACATCCAAAATTGTAATTTCACTTATATTTTATTTCACAGGCAAGGTTTTATGCACCAAGCACAGTATTTATAGATGAAATTGATTCTATGTGCTCACAGAGGGGCTCTGGATCTGAGCACGAAGCTAGTCGCAGGGTCAAATCTGAAATACTTGTACAAATGGATGGTAAGATTTATCTTCTCATGGGCTGAATCTTTATGCTACAGGAATGAGAAGCTCTGATCTGACAAAATAAAACCTACAAGTTGAATATTTATATACCAGCTCTTGACCTCTTTAGTTTAAAGATTCAGCATCTTGTCATTAAAAATGTTTTCCTTTTATTAGCACCTTCTCTCCCTCTCTCTTCCCTTCTCCAGTATCACTCACACCTGCTTCCTTCACCTGTACTCTCTTTAATTTGTGTAAATTCGCTGCCGCACCAAAGTGCCCCATAAACCATGATGCCTACTGTGGTTCAACATGTTGAGAACATTGCACTCTTAAACTTGGGGGTATCACTCAAGCCCCCAGACTTAACTCTGACTTTACCTGGTTTACTGCTTGCAGGAAGATCCCACAGTGGATAGGTCATTTGAGGGAAACTGGGATGTGGGTTTGTGCTGGACATGATGATTCCTTGAGAGAGTCCAGAACCAGAGCACAGTATTTTAGCCCTGCATATTTGGAGATCCCCTCACATAGCACAGTATTTTAGCCCTGCATATTTGGAGATCTCCTCACATAGCACAGTATTTTAGCCCTGCATATTTGGAGATCTCACATAGTACAGTATTTTAGCCCTGCATATTTGGAGATCTCACATAGCACAGTATTTTAGCCCTGCATATTTGGAGATCTCACATAGCACAGTATTTTAGCCCTGTATATTTGGAGATCTCACATATCACAGTATTTTAGCCCTGCATATTTGGAGATGATCTCACATAGCACAGTATTTTAGCCCTGCATATTTGGAGATCTCCTCACATAGCACAGTATTTTAGCCCTGCATATTTGGAGATCTCACATAGCACAGTATTTTAGCCCTGCATATTTGGAGATCTCACATAGCACAGTATTTTAGCCCTGCATATTTGGAGATCTCACATATCACAGTATTTTAGCCCTGCATATTTGGAGATGATCTCACATAGCACAGTATTTTAGCCCTGCATATTTGGAGATCTCCTCACATAGCACAGTATTTTAGCCCTGCATATTTGGAGATCTCACATATCACAGTATTTTAGCCCTGCATATTTGGAGATCTCCTCACATAGCACAGTATTTTAGCCCTGCATATTTGGAGATCTCCTCACATAGCACAGAATGCACAGTTTGCTGCCCATAGCTCTTATTTCTCCCCCTCCTCCAGCATAAAACCAGATGTTAGGATTCTTTAAATGCTGAACCAGGAGAGAAGCCGCAACTCTTTGACTCCCAACTCAGCAAGTTGCAGAGAGGCAGAAATGCCACAGGAAAATGCTAGGTCTATACAGTATATAATGCCAAGGAAATCAAATTGATATTGGTTGCAAAAGAGCGACAAGCTCAGAAGCCCTAGTTAAACAATAACAATAACAAGCCATTTATTGTAAGGTGTTGTGGAACACTTCCCCTTACTTAATATATAGAAGAATGGGAAAAACCTGTTCTATTTATACATTTACTATCGACACAACAGGTCTTAGAATAGCATCAAGTAAATAGAGAACTTATTATCTGTGTGCTCTATGGTATGTGACATTGCTTGTGATATCTGAAAGTTGCCAGAAAAATATGTTGTCTTACTACAAGCATCAAATATGTTTCTTTTATCGTGTTGCTTGAAATGTGCTTATTTACTGGTTTAGTTTGATCAACTGTAATAAGGTTTCTCATGTCCTATCAGGCATCAGTGGTATCAACAGTGGTGAAGATCCTACAAAGACGATCATGGTTCTTGCTGCCACAAATTTTCCATGGGAGTTGGATGATGCTCTGAGAAGGCGTCTAGAGAAGAGAATATACATCCCTTTGCCAGAGGGTAACATTTGTGTTGCCTCCATGTTCTCTGTATGGTTAAATAGAATTATTGGATGGGTGTGAAAACAAAAAAAATTGAAAAAAGGTGATTCGTCTTACGAGGACAAAAGACAAAGAAAATAGCCAATGTTACGGCCACAAGGCTTTTGTCAGGGAAAGGAAAGAAAGTGAAGGCTAGATAGGACACATAAGAACCTAAATCATCATGTGACGTATTCTTTCCAGAACGTTGTCTCCATTACAGCTGCTGTAAACGCATCACGATTCTGGGCAAGTCGACCTGCATCAGCCAAAGACAAGTTCAGACTCTCTGTGATGTCCTGGGTCCACCGTCGTCTAGGTCGACCCCTTCCCCTTTTTCCAGGGACCATGCCTTCCATCTCTGTTTTTTCCAGACTATTATGTCTTTTTATATGACCGAAAAATTTCAGCTTCCTTATTGCGATGGTATTTAGGAGCCAATGTTCCTGTACGTTTAGTGAGTGCAGTACTTCTCTGTTGGTCTTTTTTTCTGTCCAGGGTATTCTCAACATCCTTCTGTAGCATTTCATTTCGAATGATGTAATCTTTTTTGCAACTGTTTTATTGAGTGTCCAAGTCTCGCAGCCGTATGTTGCTACTGGGAATATACATGCTCTGATCAGTTGTAACTTTGTTTCTTTGCTTGTGCCTTGCCATAGGTTTTTCATCTGTATTAGTTTATGTGAAGCAATTGCAAGTCTTCTTTTAATTTCTACTGCACAGTCGCCAGAACTGTTGATGATTGATCCTAAGTATTTGAATTCATTAACACTTTGCAGTTCTTCGTTATCAATTTCAATTTCTGGTTTGGTCTTTACTTTGTCTGTTGTCAATACTTTGATCTTCTTGGTGTTTAGGTATAGATTCTGGGCCTCGCTGTGTTTTTTGGTGGACAGAATTAATTGTTCAAGTCCTTCTGGGTTGGTCGATAGGAGGACTGTGTCGTCAGTGTATCTGATTTCCGGGATCTGGTACCCGCCGATGTTAAATGAGTCAAACTCTGAGTGTTCTTGGTCATCTCTTACGTTTCTCATGATATTCTCGGCATAAATGTTAAACAGGTAAGGGGAAAGGGTACAGCCTTGTCTTACTCCTTTCTGTACTTCAAACCATTCTGATGTTTCTCCCTCTATTCTTACGGCTGCCTGTTGTTCTTGGTACAGCAGTGTGATGAGTTGTATAAGGTGGTTTGGAAATCCCATATTTTTCATAATAGCCCATAACTGCTGATGTTGTACACAATCGAAAGCTTTTGTGTAATCAATGAAACGAGTATGTAGGTCAACGTTGAATTTTCTACACTTTTCTATGATGATCCTCATGTTGAATATATGATCTCTAGTGCCTCTACCTGGTCGAAAACCCGCCTGTTTATTTCTGTTTCTAGCTTTTGTTGCATCCTTTTCATTATGATTTGTAATAGTATTTTGCTGGCACGGCTTATAAGAGCTATAGTTCTGTAGTTTGTGCACAGTTTCAGGTTGCCCTTTTTTGGCAAGGGTATGTAAATTGATCTTTTCCATTCCTTGGGCCAAATTCCGCTTCGCCAGATCTTGCAGCATAATGCATGGTATATACGAGCACTGCCTTCTCCTCCTGCCTGTATCATTTCAGCTGTTATTTCATCACAACCAGGAGATTTTCCACTTTTTAAGTGTTTGATTGCGTTCCGGACTTCCTCTATGGTAGGTTCTGGTTCACGTTCCGCTTCATTCATGACGTTGTTATCTGCCGCTTTGTTTATTTCCGTATACATTTCTTGACAGTACTCCTTCCATCTGTTCAGAATATCTTTACGTTCTGTTAGAGTGTCGCCTTTCTTGTCGTTTATTGCTCGAGGTGATGATTTAAAGTTGCTGTTCTTCAATGTTCTTACTTCAGAAAACATATTCTTACTCAATCCCTGTTCGCGCATTTCCTCTATTTTCCTGCAGGAGTCGTTTATGTATTGTTGTTTGTCTTGTCTGACTCGTTTTTTAATCTGCTTTGTGTATTCCTTGTACAACTCCTGATTTTCTGTATCTTTTTTGGACTTCATTTTTCTTCTCTCTACCACCAACTTCAGTGTTTCATCTGAGATGTATTCTCGTCTCTTTATACTTCTTTTAGGAATTAACCTCTGTGCATTTGTAATATAAACATCTCTGATGTTATTGGCAAGTTCATCTGGTGTCATTTCCTCCTGTACTGCCATAAGAATGTCAAATTTGTTCTGAATATCGACACTGTACTCTTCTGGTATGGCGCTTGTGTCATAACGTATTACTTTGTCGCTTGTCTTCTAGGGTGTTGCATGAAAAGAGTATTTGTGATGACTAGGTTGTTTTCTAGGCAGAATGTTGTCAAGCGTTCTCCTCTCTCATTTCTCTGACCCAATCCATAACTTCCTTTCACTCTTTTTTCATGTTCTAATCTTTCGTTTCCAACTTTGGCATTAAAATCTCCCATTATTATCCTAATATCTTGCTTATTTGTTTTCTCTAATGCGTGTTGCAGTTCGTTGTAAAACTCTTCAATTTCCTGTTCTTCAGCAGCTGCTGTTGGCGCATATGTTTGTATAATTGTGATGTTCTTTCTTTTTCCTTTCAGTCTGATTGTGACAATGCGGTCATTTATGGGATTATATCCTAATAGGGAGGCAGCTGTCCTTTTAGACAGGTAGAAGCCGACGCCACTCTGACCTCCTCTCTCTTTGCCTGAGTATATGAATGTTCCTCCTGATGGAATCGAAAAGTGTCCCTGGCCCGACCATCTGTGCTCTGAGATGCCCAGGATATCGATGTTTAGTCTTTCCATCTCGTTCTTCACTATGTACTTCTTCTTCTTCTTCTTCCTCGTTCGCCCTGAAAAGGACGGTGGTTGCGTTGTGTCTGTTTGCGCCTAAGCTGTGATATCTGCACCTTTCGGTCGACACATCCGACTTCTGCACGGCATTTTTAGGGACCGGGTTTGCCTTCCCATTTCGATCCGTACTCGCTCAGCCAGCCTGCACTGCTGCAGACTGTTTCCAGGACCACCACGTGGAGGTGGAGTACGGTCTTGACCAGCTCTGGTTCGCTGGTCCTGATGCAAGCAGTCAAGCTGTGGGTCGCTGACTGCATTCACTATTGCTGCATCTATGTACTGTTTTCCTTGGTATAAGCTTCTGACGTTCCATGTTCCTATTTTGATTATTTTTCTAAGACCGATGACATGGTTTTCCATGGTAACACAGTCAGGCTAATCTGAATACTACGCAAAGATCTGGTGGTGAGTCCCCCAGGCCATGCAGATCATATTTAACTGGGGAAGAGATCGCTGGCAGCGTCAGTACAGGTAATCGTGAAGAATCTAAATAAATATAAAAATTAAACCTAGGTACTTCCCTGAAGGCATCGGTCCTAACACTTTTGCTGCCCGCGAACGGACGAGTGTGCCTGGAAAAGGAAAATAATATATAGATAATAATAGAATTATTAACACAGTGTTTTGTGTTTTTGAATGTATTTTTGTTTCTTTTAACCAGGAGTTTCCAGAATACAGACTGCCTTGTGATACTTGTAAATGACTTTCTTTTTATGTGTTCAGTCTGCTGCCTATAATTGTATCTGTTGTTCCACTGTCTTTGTTTGTTTGTTTTTTTCATCACCTCTTGCTCCACTAGTACATGCTGGGTTCTGTCCATGAAATCCACATCTATCTGATTAGTTTAGTCCTTTTAGTGCAGGGGTGGGCAAAACATTAGCTAATCAGAACATGTGGCGAATCGGCAACAAAATTGTGATAAATTTGATTGTTAATCCTTGCATGATACAAAGCGAAAAATTACATGATAAATTTTAAAAAATACACTGAATATATATATATTCAAACTCCATAATTCTCGCCTTTTGTACGTCGGTCACATCTAAGGGATGCAACTGTGGTTGAAAGTTAGACATTAATTGTATTGTTTCCCTTATATGTACTCTCCCAAAAATAGTAACACTCAACGAAGAAAAGTCGGTGTAGAACCCAGTTTCATTCCGGAAACGGATTTAACTCATAATTTTGTTAAAAATAACCTTAAAATGTAAGTTTTTGATTGTTTCTTCAAGACAAAATTTTAATTTAAAGTATTGCAGACATATTATTATGGATCAAAATGATAAGATGGCTGCAAAATGAGCTGCAGATGCTAAGAGGAAGAGGCGATCGCGTCAATCACAACGAGCAAGTGAGACTCTAGAAGAAGTATCAGTACGACGACAACATGAAGTGGCACAAAGACAAGCACAGCGTCAGTCACAACGAGGAAATCAGTCTGCAGAAGAGCATGAACATTCTTTGAAACAGATCCACTCACTTTCACAAAAAATGTCATCAAAGAACTTTTATATTGAATTTAAAAGTATTTAAAAAATATATTACAGTATTTGATTTACTTCCGTCATTATATATATATATATATATATATATATATATATATATATATATATATATATATATATATATATATATATATATATATATATATATATATATATATATATATATATATATACACACACATACACATACACACACACACACACACACACACATACTGATATTTCTGGCCTGTCCTGAAAACTCTGAAGATTTCTTCCATGTTGGTATGATTTGACATTTGAATGAACTCAATGGAAAAAACTGAGTGAAAACTGGCCAGGGATCAAACACAATATAATTGGGAGTTCAGGTTGAAATTGAGTTTTCTAGTGGCTCAAGTGCAAAAGGAAGATTTCAAAGACTTGTCAAAACTAAATTGTTATCTGGACACATACAAAGCGTTTGATTGTCATGTTCAGAAACTAAGTATGTAAACCGATTGGAGAGTTTTATTCAGAAATTTGAATCATACTTTTCTGACTTTATTCAGCTCAACCTGGCATTTAAGTTCTTGATAGATCTATTTGACTGGACTATTGAAAATGTAACACAAGAATTTATCACTTGACTGTGCTTGGAAAAATCTGGATCTGAACCTGACATGATCCTGTAGCAAAACCTGCAAGTGCACTCCTTAAGGAGCATGGAACCACCAATGTAGTTGCCCTCTCACCACGAAGCCTGTGTCAACGCACTTTAACGGTGGTGCATTTTCTATCTTCTTTTCGTATTCCTCTCACCTCTCCATGGAACATAACCCTGAAAAAACAAAAAAACAGTTATTTAAAGTTGTGTACCTTTTATTGATCAGAAAATAAGAAGTCTCAGTTTGTTGAAAGACCGTTTATTTGATTGTCATTGATTTATTGTGTGCCATTGAAACTGCTAATACTCCAGTTATATTTCTAGTCAAAACTTCTTCTTTAGCAATACTCATTTGACACCTTGTGTTTTCTTGATTTTTTATGCCAGTCTCTAGTTCTCTTCTCCATGTAATTTTAGGTCTGCCTCTGACTTTTTCATAAAAAGACTGACTTGTGATATTACTGGGTGACTTAACATTACCAATGTTCATCTAATAGTTCCTTTTGTTATCTTATAAGGCTCATAATTACCACTACCATCTTTTATCATCATTACAATCACTGCTGTCATCTTTTGTCATCATCACAATCACTGACATCAACCGATAATGAAAATGTTGGGAATAATGATGCCGTTGTGTACACTGATGGGTCTGTAGCCCGTGGTGGGAAATCAGGATGGGGCTTCTCGGCTAGAATTAAGGGCATGATCGTCGCTGAACATAGCGAGGCCTACATGACAACAACCTCCAGCATGAGAATGGAGGTAGAGGCAGCTACTGCTGCTTTGAGGTGGTTGTCTTGTGCATCGGGGAAAAAGACTTAAAAGACAGTATCAAGAAGACCTATCCATGAAGACAACACCGCAGAAGCCCACCCTATACCCTGTACCATGGGAACAGGCCAGCAGTGCCCTCCAAATTAATACATCAGTCAGTGGTCTCACAAGTGGATGTGAGTATAATGATCTGCAAAAACGAACTGCTACATTGAGTATGATCCAAGAAAGCTATCCCGATCAATCATGGATACATGCCTATACAGATGGATCAGCAACTAATGCTGTTAGGAATGGAGGTGCCGGTATCATTATCTCATATCCTGACAACCACTATGAGACTAGGCACATTCCCACTGGTAAATTCTGTTCCAACTATACAGCTGAGGTTCAAGCTCTAGAGCAAACTGCAAATATGATTTATAACACCAACTCTGACTGCCACCAGGTAGTCATCCTCACAGATGCACTGTCTGTCCTGCAAGCTCTCAAGGGTGGTAAACTCCCGCATCTGAGAAATGAACTAAACAAGGTAGCTGCCAAAAAGAGAACCATACTTCAGTGGGTACCATCTCATTGTGGTGTACCTGGAAATGAAAAGGCAGATAAACTTGCAAAAAAGGGAGGAGAATGTGAACAAGAAGATAATGATATCACATACACTGAAAAAAAGAGAGCTATACAGACTATCAGAAGAGAACAGAATCAACCCAACGACGACTACCACATATTGACCGGCAGGGACAGATAACCATTTTTCGCTTCAAGACAGGGCATAACAAACTGAATAAACACATGCACAAGCTACGATTGTCTGCTTCACCACTGTGCACATGTGGATTAAACGAACAAACTGCTGAGCATGTTCTACAGGATTGTCCTCTGTATGACAAGTTAAGAAAGATATACTGGCCCAATGACTCAACACTAAACTCAAAGCTATATGGAGCTAAAGAGGAACTTCAAACAACAGTCAAATTCATCATGAGAACTCGTCTGACGGTGTAAACATCAAAGATGCGATCGCAAGAAGAAGAAGAGGTGGTTGCCTGAAAGTTCATTGACAAGAGCAGTTATTGTGTCAGACTCTCAGCCTATGCTTCGGAAGATCCAAAATGGATGGCTACGGCATGAATCGAAAACCTACATAGCAGCCTCAATTCTTCAGGAACTGGTGTGGATCTACTGTCCTGGTCATGCAGGGGTACGCAGCAATGACAGAGCTGATAGACTAGCTTCAAGAGCACATATAGCGGGTGCGTTGGATATGGATAAGGGAGAGAGACTGAAGACAGTTAATGTTCGCCTGTTAGAGAATGACACTGCAATTGATGAATCATCATGGCTGAGATTGCTAGAGTTTGGCATTAAGCATGGAACTGGCAGGAATGAACGTATGAGAGGATGCATCCGGCGTGTGTACAATAAGCGTGCAACAGGAACTGTTACTGCCATCACCGGTGTCAATACCTTGTCGAGGTATGGCGGCTTGCATACCCTGATTACCCCCAGAGCTATGCCAGCTGGAGTTTTACTCCTGGAAGGTTCTACCAAGCTGGACAGGTTTGCGCGGGCAGGGGTCAGACTAAAGCAGACACCCTGGTCCTCCAGGTTGGGGGTTTTAGCATAGGGCTGACACCCCTGTCTATGTCAAAGGAAATGAAGTTACGGAAACAACAACAAATGAACAAACTTTGCTGCGGGACGGACATCCGGAGTCTGAGGCTCGTATGACTGTCAATGGTGAAAGCCGAAAGGAAGCCACTGACACGAAAATGGACGTCCTGACTGCAAAACATGAAACAAGAATAGGATTTTGGAATGTCAGGACAATGAACGAGACGGGTAAACTAAAACAGGTCTCAGCAGAAATGAGAAACTATAGATTACACATTCTAGGGATAAGCGAGAGCAGATGGACAGGGGCAGGAAAAGTTAAAACAGCAACAGGAGAAACAGTACTTGACTCTGGAAGAGAGGATGGACAGCACAATGAAGGTGTAGCCATTATTCTACAGAAAGGAATAGAAAGGACATTACTGGAATGGAAACCCATCAACAACAGACTGATAAGAATAAGATTGAGAGGGAGATTCACCAACACTACAATAATACAATGCTATGCACCAACGAATGACAGCGATGAAGAGGTCAAGGATGAATTCTATCAACAACTGCAGAAAGAAATGGAAGACACACCTAGATGTGATCTTATCGTAGTAATAGGAGACCTCAATGCGAAAGTTGGAAAACACAATACATATAATGAAAGAGTTCTGGGGAAATGCAGCAGCGGAACAGCAAATGAAAATGGAGATAAATTAATAAGTTTCTGTAGCATTAACAACCTGGTCATTGGAGGAACATTTTTACCACACAAAGAAATTCACAAATTAACATGGGAATCACCAAATGGTCGGGACAGAAACCAGATAGACCACCTTATGATTAACGGTAGATGGAAATATGCATTACAAGATGTGAAGGTAAGAAGAGGTGCGGATGTGGGAAGTGATCATCATTTAGTAGTAGCAAACTGAAAGTGAAACTCAGAACAGCTGGACCAACTGTAACTACACAGAAAAGGTTTGACATCAGCAAATTGAAGGACCCCCTTACCAGAAAAGCTTTTGCGGCTGATATAAAGAAGCGATATCAATTTGCCAAAAGTCAGGAAAAGACATTGACTGATGATATAGACCAGAAATTCAACACCATTTCAACAATATATAAGGAAAGCAGCAAATCATGCTTGGGATTCCAGGAAAGGAAGAAGCAAGACTGGATAACACCAGAAACATTAAACACCATAACGATGAGAAAGGAAATGAAAAGAAAGAAAACAGAAGCGAAGTCCCCCAGGTTAAAGCAACTATATAGCGAACAGTACAGTCAGCTGAACAAGGAAGTTAAACGCCAAACCCGAGCCAACAAAAGGAATTTCCTAGACGATCTTGCAAGACAGGCAGAAGAGGCAGCACTGAGAAATGAACAAAGCACAGAATACAAAATAACTGAAATCATCAGCGGAAAACGAGGCGCAAACAATATTACATTAGTAAGAGATAAGCAAGGAAATCTCATCACGACAGCAGAGGGATAGGAAACAAGATGGGCAGAGCATTTCAGAGAAACTCTGAACAAGGAACCACTAGAGACACAATTGAATGTTCCTGAGGCTGAAAATGATCTAGATGTTAATACAGAAATTCCATGAAAAGAAGAAATCATCACAGCAGTCAAAGGGTTGAAGAATGGAAAAGCTCCTGGCCATGATAACTTAAATGCAGAGCTATTTAAGACAGACCCTGAGCTAGCAGCAGAACTATTAGAACCACTATTTGCACAAGTCTGGAAAACAGGGACAACACCAACGGAGTGAAACAAAGGAATAATTGTCAAATTGCCCAAGAAGGGAGATCTTGCAGACTGCAATAATTGGAGAGGAATCACTTTTCTCTCAGTTCCCAGCAAAATACTAGGCAGGATAATTATACAGAGAATTTTAAAAGCAGTAGACCACAAACTGAGGAAAGAACAAGCAGGATTTAGAAAGAACAGATGTTTAGATCATATATTTACCCTCAGGAACATTATAAAGCAGTGCTCAGAATGGCAAAGACAGCTGTACATTAATTTCGTTGATTTTGAAAAGGCTTTTGACAGTATGCATAGGGACAGTTTATGGAAAATACTGAGGGCTTATGGAATTCCAAGCTGCATAGTGTCAATCATAAAAAGCCTCTATGCCAACGTTATGTGTTACATTGGGCAGAGCAACCTAACCTTTGAGGTGAAGACAGGAGTACAACAGGGATACCCCTTATCAACCACTCTATTTTTAAGTCATATACTGGGTGATGCGCCAGACAACAGAGGGCAGTCCAAGAGGAATAAGATGGACTACATTTTCTACATTGGAAGATCTGGAATATGCAGATGACATTGCACTACTAGCACATTCACATCAACACATCCAGGAAAAACGGATAGACTTAATAAGTATAGCCAGCAGGTGGGCTTGAACATCAATCTAAAGAAGACGGAGGTCATGACGCTCAGTGTGAGCAACGCTGAGCTCATATCAGTAAGGAATCAGCAACTGGAACAGACAGACACCTTCACATACCTAGGATGCATAGTAACACCAGATGGCAGAGCAAGCAAAGACATCAAACAACAGAATGAACAAAGCAAGAACAGCCTTTTTTAGTCTAAACAACATCTGGAAGTCCTCTCAGTACAGCACAAGCACAAAATTAAGATTAAATCAGAGCTGTGTGCTTTCTGTGCTTCTCTATGGTGCGGAATGCTGGAGAGTTACATAGAAGGAAATGTCGAAATTGTCCTCTTTTCACACAACATGCCTAAGAAAAATTCTCTGAATCTTTTGGCCGAATACCATCACCAACCAAGATCTGCTTACTCGGAGCAAGCAAGAGGACATGCACACCATCATAGCTGGCAGACGCTGAAGTTGGGTTGGCCATGTCCTAAGAAGAGACCCCAATGCCATCACAAGAACAGCTATGCTGTGGACCCCTGAAGGAAAACGAAAGAGAGGCTGACCAAGAACAACTTGGCGAAGGACTGTGGAGGCTGAGATGCAAAGAATGAACCAGAGTTGGGGCACTGTACAAAGGATGGCCAGCAACCGAGCAAAGTGGAATCAATTTGTTGTTGCCCTACAAGTAGCCACCAGGCGTGATGGCCACTTACTGCTTTGACGATCGGCGGCTAAGGATCAAAGAAGAAGAAGAAGGAACTGTTAGCATTCATACCCTTCGACATTTGCTGAGGGAGACTGAGCACCTATAGGTTTGCCCAGAGTGCAATGATGTCGATTCTGAATAACAATAACACAATCACTGACACTGTCATCCTTTATCATCCTCACAGTAACTGGCACTGTCATCATCATCACAATCACCACTGTCATCATCATCACAGTCACCACTGTCATCATCATCACAATCACCACTGTCATCATCATCACAATCACCACTGTCATCATCATCACAATCACCACTGTCATCATCATCACAATCACTACTGTCATCATCATCACAATCATCACTATCATGTTTTATCATACTCATAATCACCACTGTCATCTTTTATCATACTGACAGTCACTATTGTCATGCTTTATCAGCCTCACAATCACAACTATCAAGTTTAATCCACCTCATAATCACTAATATCATGTTTTATCATCCTCACAATCTCTGTCGTCATCTTTTATCATACTGACAATCAATGTTCTCATGTTTTATCTTCCTCACAATCATCACTGTCATGTTTTATCATCCTTACAATTACTGGCAGTATCATGTTTTATCATCCTGACAAACACTGTTCTCCTGTTTCATCATCTTCACAGTCACCACTATAGTGTTTTATCATCCTCACAATCGACATCACCTTTTAGCATACTCACAATCACCATTATTATCTTCACAATCACCACTATCATGTTTTATCATCCTTCCAATCACCACTATCATTTTTTATCATCCTTACAATCACCACTATCATCTTTATCATCCTCACAATCACCACTAATACTTTTTATCATCATCACAGTCACCACTATTATGTTTTATCATCCTCACAGTCACTGGCACTGTTATATATTATCATCCTCACAATCATCACTATCATGTTTTATCATCCTTAGTCACTGGCACTGTCATATATTATCATCCTCACAATCATTACTATCATTTTTTTTATCATCCTCACAATCATAATTGTCATATATTATCATCCTCACAATCACCACTATCATGTTTTATCATCCTCACAATCACCACTATCATGTTTTATGATCCTCACAATCACTGGCACTATCATGTCTTATCATCCTTACAGTCACTGGCACTATCATCTTTTTTATCATCTTCACAATCACCACTATCATGTCTTATCATCCTCATAATCACCACTATTGTCTCAGTAAGCACTGAATTTATCATTATCATCAGCTGAAGGCAGACGACAGCTGCTGGATATAAACCTGAAGGAAGTGGAAGTGGACAATTCAGTTGATCTGGACAAGATTTCTGGCATGCTTGATGGTTACTCTGGGGCAGACATTACTTGTGTATGCAGGTGAGATATTTCCCATTGTACAAGATACTCCATATCTGAGTTACCATATGTGTTTTTTTAAAATGTTGTACAAGTGTCAGAAATCTGGTTTCAAACATTTGCATAAGAGAAATTAACGGACTTATAATTTAAATCAAGGGGCGGTAATCCATGACTTATATGAGTTATTATCAAAGGGCAACAATCCATCAACAGTAGTGTTTTACGCCCCTTGAGAAAAAAATGCTGACTCAAGTTGGAGTTCTGTTTTGGTGAACTCGGCTAAGTTAAGCTTGCACAGGAAATTTATATTTCTTACTGATTTGTTTTCGAGACAGACGATCTAGAAAGTTCGTAAACAGTTGTAATGGTAAATTGTGTTTCTAAATTAAATGTCAGATTTTGAACGCGTTTGCGTTAAAAGCTAGAATGGGCTGCCTCCCAAGTATGTGTAAAGATAGTATTTTATAAGTGGCAAGCGCAATTGAGAGGTATCATTGGACAATATGCCAATGAATTGGTTGCTTCTGTAGTGACAGAATTATGAAACTATTGTCTAGCCGCCCAATCGCTTGGTACGCCACTATGATAGTAATTATAGTTATTCTGAGGACAAGAGACAGTGTTGCCAGTTTCAAGAAATGTGTGTGGTTTTAAAAAATGATTCAGGTATGTTGCACATTTAAAGTATATTGCTGGTAGGCAACATGTTAGACCAAGTGTCAGTCTAACGAGTAGCAAGTAAACGTGGGAAATCGTCAACCCTGGCGGTAGGCCAATATTTTCCAAATACACCAAGTAAAGACTATAGAAACTTGAACAGAATAGAAGATTTACAGCAGAGTACTTAGAGAAAACAATGTTACCATACAACGAATTTAGAGGACAGGGAAATATTGACAGCAGTAGTTATCAAGTTGTGACCACCAACAAACAATAGAGTTAGCTAGAATTAAGAAGCAGTCAGAGTGAGTGAGAGAGCAAGACATATTAGTAAATATGAATCAGAATGTTGTTGCTGTACCAAATCTGCCAACCTTGGGAGAAGGTTGGGCTTATCATTTCACCTTTGCCACTCTATTCATTTGTAAATAAAGTTTAATCGTTAATTGCTACTGCTGTTCGAGTGAAGTCATTCATCATTTGTCAGGTATACACTGTTGTGAACTGTTGTCGTTATATGGAAAGAAAACAGAAGTCTAACACCACCACACATAAAGAACTGCCTACTGTTTAGGGTAGTGATATGAACTCCACTGTAGATTCAATACGATCATAAGGTAGAAGTAGGGAATAGTAGACTCTCATCATCATCATCATCAGCGTATATGCCAATGGCCACAATGTCTTGATCTACTTTTTCTCTCAGTCAGCTTGTGTGTAATTTGGAATATGTTTTCTCTCAGTCAACTTGGTTTGTTATTTGATGTCTGTTTTCTCTCAGTCAGCTTGTGTGTTATTTGATGTCTATTTTCTGTCAGTCAACTTGTGTGTTATTTGATGTCTGTTTTCTCAGTCAACTTGTGTTGTTATTTGATGTCTGTTTTCTCTCAGTCCACGTGTGTTATTTGATGTCTGTTTTATCTCAGTCAGCTTGTGTGTTCTGTGATATTTGTTTTCTCTTAGTCAACTTGTGTTATTTGATGTCTGTTTTCTCTGTTAAATTGTGTGCTTTATATTATTTTATTGCTTTCTGTTAATCAACTTGTGTGTGCTGTCTGTTTCCTTCAGTCCTCCTTGTCTGTGTTAGTTCATGTATCATATTTTGTAACCTTTAGGTCGTAGCCTCCTTCTGACTGTGGGGATGAAGCGTCCTTGAGCTGATAGTCCTCAGCTGCTTTATTTGGTCTGGTGTTTCTTTTGGAATGTTCTTTTTTCTGCAGCTTGTTGTAAGAGCTTTAACTGATTTTGTATACATCTCCAAGAGCCATTCATTTCATGTTATCAAAAGTTTTCTAATGTGATTACAACGTATCATGTTTTTCCCAGTGTGATTATAACTTATCATGTCTTTCCCAGTGTGATTATAACTTATCATGTTTTTCCCAGTGTGATTACAACTAACTCCGCCTAGGCCGGTCCCAAGCCCGGCTGAAAAAGGAGGAGGGCGGCCTGCATGGAGGCCGTAAGGAGGCAGCCAATCACCTGTTTGCTTTAAATCACGATTATGCGAACGACAAGAGAGAAAACCGGACTGATTCTAAAGGCGACGAACTGAAACGGACTACGACTTATGGAACTTGGAACACAAGAAGTATAAATGGGAAGGAAGAGGAGCTGGTGGAAGAGATGAGGAAAGCAAAACTAGAAATCCTGGCTATAACGGAAACGAAGAAAAAGGGACAAGGAGTCATGGATCTCGATGGCGACACGCTGCTCTACAGTGGTGTACCCACATCTGAAAGAGCTAAAGGGGGTGTGGGTTGCATTGTAGCCAAAAACCAAAAAGATAGTATCAAGGGATGGAAATTTGTCTCGGAGCGCATTATGGTTGTAAATCTAAAAGAAGGAGAAACCATAGTCAACCTGGTCATAGTGTATGGGCCAAATGAGGATGAGAGAGCAGAGGTCAAGGAGGAATTCTTTGAGCTGCTTCAAAAGACAGTGGATGACTGCCTAGATGAAATTAGCATGCTAGATAGGGTGGAGTAATCGGAAGATATGGTGAAGATACTCTCAATGACAATGGAAAGCGACTCCTTAGATTCTGCAGTGAGCAGAATCTGATCATTACAAACACAAAGTTCCCCCATAAGCGCATACATGCATACACTAGATGTGAACCAACAAAGAATGAGAAGTCTGTGATCGACTATGCCATAGTTAGGAGGAGCTCATTCAAATATATCTGGGATGCTAGAGTCTGGAGGGGGCCAGAGATTGGAAGTGATCACTACCTGCTTACAATCAAAAGAACAACTGAAGAGTTGCACAGCCTAGGAACTGCCCAACATCATGCAAGAAACTAAGTAAACGAACAGGAGAAATGAGCATTAAAACCTACAAGCTGAGAGAGCCAGAAATTAAGACCAGATATCAGGGGCTTATTGCTGCAGCAGTGAGCAACACAGAAGAACAACCTGATGACTCGGAAACCCTCTGGCTTAAATTCAAGGAAGGGACCCAAAGATGCAGCAGTAGAGAATGCAGTCAGCGACCCATAGCTTGACTGCTTGCGTCAGGGTCAGCGAAGCAGAGCTGACCAAGACCCTACTCCACCTCCACGTGGTGGTCCTGGAAACAGGCTGCATCACTGCAGTCTGGCTGAGAGAGTAGGGATCGCAGAGGGAAGGCAAACCCGGTCCCAAAAAATGCCGTGCTGAAGTCAGATGTGTCGACCGAAAGGTGCAGATATCACAGCTCCGGCGTAAACAGACACAACGCAACCAACGTCCTTTTCAGGACGAACGAGGAAGAGGAAGAAATTCAAGGACATCATAAAGACAGCTGCTGCAGAAGCATGTGGTGAAGTCCGACTTGGGAACAAGAGAAAGATGACACCTTGGTGGACAAAGGAAGTCAAAGAGAAAATAAGAGAGAAGAAAATGGCATGGAAACAATACTTAGGAGCTAAAAACACAGCAAGACAAATGGAGAAATATAGAGAATATGTGACACTCAGAACAGAAGCAAAGAACAAGGTGCTAGCAGCAAAACGGAAGTCCTGGGAAGAATTTGGAGAAAAGCTAGAAAAAGATGCGCAAGAAAACCATAAATTGTTCTATAAGACCCTAAAGAACATGAGGAAGGAAAAACAATGCCCTCTCAAATTTATAAAGGACAAGCAAGGCAAATTGCTTACTGCCCCAAAGGAAGTAATGGAAAGAATATTTCTCAGAACTCCTGGATGGTGAGCAAGGTCAAGCATCAGAAATGATGACCACTAGCACAGAAGAGAAAACCAATGGTGGTGAAGATGACATAAAGATGGAAGAACTGAAGGCAGCACTAGAGAAAATCAAGATGGGCAAAGCAGCAGGGCATGATGGTATAACACCAGAAATGGTTAAGTACATGGGAGCATCAGGCGACTTATTACTCTTAAGGGTCCTACAGGCAGCGTGGTGCAACAAGGCCATACCAAAGGATTGGGAGATTGCCATCATAACACCGATTTTCAAAAAGGGTGATAATCGACAATGTGGAAACCACAGAGGCATATCCCTTCTCAGTGTCCCTGGTAAAATCTACTCTAGAATCCTAGAGCAGAGACTCCGATGCCTAGCTGAGCCACAATTGGATGAAGTCCAGTGCGGATTCCGAGCAAACCGAAGTACTCAAAACCTAATCTTCACACTCAGACAGCTGAGTGAAAAGGCCCTTGAGTATAAGAGTGAGATCCATCTTTGTTTCATAGATCTGGAAAAGGTGTTTGACAGGGTCCCCTGGAGCAAACTTTGGGACTGTTTGGCAAGGAAGAACATTCTAGCACCTCTGATTCATGCTATACAGAGCTTCTGCAAGTCTTGCAGAAATTATGTGAGGACAGCAAACTATAAGTCAGACGAGTTCAGGACCACCACTTGTGTAAGACAAGGTGATATCCTGTCACCTTATCTTTTCATACTCCTCATGGATGATGTCATCAAGGCATGTAAGGAGAGAACAAGAAAGTTTTCAGTGGGGTACTGGAAGATGAGACAGGTCTGTATTTCAGAGCTGGCATTTGCTGATGATGTTGCCCTGATTGCTAAATCAGAGGCACATCTCCAATCCAACCTGCAAGTCTAGAAGGAAGAGCTGGAGAAGAGAGGGATGGTCATAAGCAGCTCTAAAACAAAATCCATGGTGATATCACGAGAAGAAAGAGTACATCAGATTAAACTGGGAGAACAGGTCCTGGAGCAGGTCGACCACTTTAAATACCTCGGAGCTATTATAGACGGAAAGGGGGGCATCAGAGAAGAGTTGGCTACTCGAAAAGCAGCAGCTGGGAGACTTTTTCAGGCCATAAATCGAGGATTCCTCAGCAAGAGAGAGGTTGGTAAGAAAACGAAGATGGCTGTATACCACTCCACCTATGTCCCAGTCTTGACATATGGATGCGAGTCATGGGCAATGACCTCTACCCACAAAAGCCAGATCCAAACCTCAGAAATGAGGTATCTGAGGAAGGTGGTTGAAGTAACAAGAAGAGACATGGTCCGCAACCAGACGATATGTCAAGGCCTAAAATCCCACCCCCTGCAGACCCAAGTAAAACAGTCCCAACTAAAATGGTTTGGCCATGTCTGCAGAATGGGAGAAGATCGGCTACCACGACAAGCATGGGAAACAAAGAGCCAGGGATCCAGACCCTCAGGACGACCCAGAGTCCGCTGGGAGGACAACATTAGACAATCTTTGAAGGACCGAAGACTAGAATGGAACCAGGCCAGGAGGAAGACAGCCGATAGAATAGTCTGGCGCTCTCTCTTCCAAACCTCTACACCTCACGGTAGAATGGGAACGACTAAGTAAGGAAGTAAGTGATTACAACTTATCATGATCACCTGTGGCAAGTCAACAATGTACTTTCTCCAAAGAATATTTGTGTTATCATTTAAAGTGAGCCACTGGGAGCCGCGCTGGTGTAATGGCTACAACGTTGTACTGGCGACCAGGTGTTCATGGTTCAAACCCGGCCGTCGGCGTTTGAAGAAATGTTTACGACCGGAAATTTGACTGAATAATCTGAATGGCTCCTGCACATAAATCCCGTGTGGATGGGAAGGAGCGAAGCTCCTGACCGGGTTGGAAGGAAAGTCCACTGACCCCCCAGCCTCGCAATGACATGTCATTGCGCCGAAAGAGCTGGAAAGCTCGAGTGCCGCTGGTTATAAAAAAAAAAAAAAAAAAAAAAGTGAGCCACTGAACTTCAAACATTTGATTTTGGCTTTATTTTTATGTCTGACAGAGATGCTGCCATGATGTCCTTCCGTCGTCGCATTTCTGGCCTGACACCTGAGGAAATTCGTAACATTCCCAAAGAGGAGCTGACAATGCCAACAACAATGGAAGATTTTACAGAATCCATCAAGAAAGTGAACAAGAGTGTGACACAGGAGAATCTTGAGAGATATAAGAAGTGGATGGATGAGTGTGGATCTGCCTGAGAGCCTACACTGCTGGTTGTTGTACACTGACAATTACAGACGGTCATAAATTGTCTTGTTTTGATCTGAACTACCCCTGTTTTGGAATTGTTGACTCAGTGATCTACAATGATTGTAGTGAATGTCTGTTGTAATAAATACTTGTATTGTCTGTGGAATTGTGGACAGAAAAAACATGTTCTCCTGACTGGGACAGATATCATGTTGTTTAGTTCCATGTTTTATATTTGTCAACCCAGACTGTAGTAGTACAGCTCAAGAATGACAGTTATTTTTTATATCAGTTTTTGTCTTGTAATCTGGTTATTGCCACTGCTGTTGTTTCTTTCTCTCATTTTTTGGTTGTTACATTTTCCCTTTTTATTGTGATCATGGACAGGGATATCCTTTGTTAAACTTACCAGCAAAGACTAGTTTATTTGGTCTTCTTTATTTCTATTGATGTTTGATCTGTACTTCCTCGGTCCAGTGGTGTCCTCTCTTTCATGCTTTCTATTTTAATTTTTCCACTAAATGGCGTTGATATATCTGTCTCTTATGGAGACCTGTAACCAGTTATTGCCTTAATTCCTCTGTCCTTAGTTGCCATATTGTCAATTAGGTCTTTATTATTTGTCTGTCCTGTAGTTGCTATTCTCTAGGGATTGTATTTGTCTGTTTGTGGTTTTGTTTTTGGTCTTGTGATTGTCTTTTTTGTAATAGTTTGTTCTGTGAGACTATCTTTAGTTTTGATTTTGGTCATCTGATTGTCTTTTTTGTAGTAGTTTCTTTTCTGTGAGACTATCTGTAGTTTTCCTGTCCACTGAATGCCTTTCTGTGGTGTTATCTTCCATTTTTTTCTCTACTTTGATGTCTCAACTAATATTACAACATGACAGAAACTCATGATGACAGCATTTACTTTTAAATGTCTCCTGATGTAATGACATTTGTCTACCTGTAAATATTTACTGATGTAATGACATTGTCTACCTGTAAATGTTTACTGATGTAATGACATTGTCTACCAGTAAATATCTGTTACTGTAGCTAATAGTGGCATCCTAGAAACTGCCTGTTTCTGGGAGGCAGTAACTTCACAGATGACATTGTTCATGAGGAGACTAAGTGGTTAAGGTACATACATTACTGATGTACATATTCAGCAGTGTACAGTCATTTAAGAACCATATTCATCCATTCGTCTCTTTTATTCATTTTATTCGTATCACTTTGTTTTATTTTCAAACTTATGCTCAGAATGTCTGTGTCTTAGAATGTCTGTCTCTCAGAATGTCTGTGTCTCAGATGTTAGTTTCTTAAGACATTTTCCTAAGTCTTTTGGTTGGACAGAATATTTGTTTTCAATATGAGGTCCATTAAAAATTGTTTGGAAAAGTCGAGCCGACATTAGTAAGGTCTGTACTTAGTTTCTCAGGCATGACCTGACCTATAATGACATAACTAGATTTATTTGATATGGACATGAAATTGATATACTTATATGACTTTACAACCTGTGTCAACATCTGGGAAAGAGTGGTGGGGAGGTCAGGTCATGTGTCTCATAAAACAGTTTCTAATGATGTTTATGAATGAATTTTTGTATAAATATTTAAGGAGTCACCCAATGTTGCAGTGTACATAACTATGAAATGAACACAGATCACATATACATCTGATACTGTATCAGTGAGGTGAACTTTAAACTGACAGATTAAGTGATACTAAAGTGAACAATGATACATCTTACACTGTAACAATGAGAACGCTACATTGACATAAAGTGACATTCGATTTTCACAGTTATATCTTACACTGTATCAGTGAGACAAATACTACATTCACAAAGATAAAGCAGTACTAAAGGGAACATATATACACTCATGTGAACATGGATACACCCATGTGAGCATGGATACAGTCAAGTGAACATGCATATGGACACTAAAATCAACATTTAAGGTTAGCTCATTCAACAGTGAGTTGTTAGTGAGAATATCTTGAGATATCAAGTTGTCAAGAACTCTGAAAAACAATTTAGTTACAAGATTGCTGTGTATTACAATACACTTGTTCTCTGTGTCTTGATTGGTTGAGATCCACAAGCAAAGTTGATTTGCCAGGCGGACATGGCTGCCAAACTTAGTATACAGAACTGTGTATTTTCTGACTGGACGTAATTATTTTACATGTCTTTAGTCTGGAACATGCATCAATGTTTGACTTTTGTATGTGGTAGATGACTGCTAGGACTGAAAGTACCAGGTCCTACCAGCCTGGTCCACTTGTCTGTCACTGAATTTTGAATCAGGCCTGGCCCAGGTGGCAGGCCTTGTTGTTATTGTCTATCATTTAGTGTCAGATGACTGAAAAAATGAGTGACCACTAAACTAAAATTTGTGTTGTAATCTAACATTCCTAAACAGAAGTGTCCAGTAATATGGAGCTAGTTCTATGTAATCTACAATTATGCAAGCCAAATAAATTATAATTCCTTTTTAAAATTTGGCAAACCAACAGGCAAGACTGAAATTCAGCCTAGCACGTGGCTGTTTCCAGGCAACAGTCCATGGCACAATCCATGCAGTTGATTAGTAACGTGGATAATAATTCTTTAGTTAACATTAATGAAAACAGCAAAATGGTTGTGGTGTCTGAGATGGTAGTAATGATATGTAACAATACTGGTTTGGTATCTCTAATCTGAAATTACAAAATCCATGTGTTTTTATTTTGTTTGTTTTTTTAGCACTAAGATGTTGTAGGGTTCCTTCATGGTGTGCATGTCCCTGAGTGCTGTAAATTCTTACTAGTGTGCTCTCTTTCGCCATTTAAATTAAAAGACGTGCTCTCCTTTGCTGTGAGGATAAAAATGGGTGTGTCAGAGCACTCAGGCTTGGTTAGTGACCTTGTTTTGTTACTGTACTAGAGCTATATCTACACTATACTGATTTCAGCGTGAGTTGGTAACAGAACAAGATGTTGAGTCAGACACAAGGGTGACATTGATGTGACATGAAGCATGACTTATATGGCACATGGTGTGTGTAGAAGAAATATTTCTACATTCATATGCCTTCTCCATTACTTTCTCAAAGTTCCTTCACATCTAATGTAGTGCTTAATGTGACAGTCAAATCATGTGTCAAATTGAGTGTAACACAGTAGCAGCATTAAAAACAAAATATGATCATTTAAAAAAAAGTCTTACTTGCTTCTGATAAGATTTGAGACATATTATTTTGACAACATCTTATCATACATAGATTTATGGCAGCCAGCCAGGCATGTGTTGGTACCCTGTGCTTGTAGTAGGCCATCCAGCCAGAAAAATATTGTTATGTTATCTCATTTATATGAGAACAGGACAAGTAGTTGGTGTGACTTTTATTTGGCTTGTATGGTATCCTAGACTGCTTTTTTTTATATGCTTCTTTAAAAATGTTTCTTTCATTTACTTGTTTTACACATTTCAGGTTTGTTAAAATCTCTGCCCCATCTGAGAATTTGAGAAAAAATTTTGTATATAAATCTAAAGACAAGACGAGTTTATTTTGTGCCTTCTTTCATAATTTGTTGTGCTCACTTTACTGATGTGTTTATTTTTTTAATGCTCGATTGTCGAATGTGTTTATTATATTTTGTGCTGACATGTTTATTTTTGTATGCTCATTTTTCTAATGTGTGTTTTATTTTGTGTTCACTTTTCTGACGTGGTTACTTGATAATGATGAATGTCTAAACTTATGCTTTCTCTCTTCTTTTCTGCTTTATATATTCAGTTTGTAAATCTTGTCACAGGCTGTTTATTGTTTTGTTATATCTTCTTACAGGCTATGTTTTGTTACATCTTCTTACAGGCTATGTTTTGTTACATCTTCTTACAGGCTGTGTTTTGTTACATCTTCTTACAGGCTATGTTTTGTTACATCTTCTTACAGGCTATGTTTTGTTACATATTCTTACAGGCTATGTTTTGTTACATATTCTTACAGGCTATGTTTTGTTACATCTTCTTACAGGCTATGTTTTGTTACATCTTCTTACAGGCTATGTTTTGTTCTTTTTGTTTAATGGGTCCATGAGGAGTAAGGGGACCATCACTGTGTTGACCTACGTGTAGAAAAGCATTCCATGTGCTCTTGCTGTTGTTGGTGTGATATGTAGACAATAGTGAAAACTACCTTGTGTTGAGATTAGTGAAGGTTGTTGGTCTGATGTGTTGACATTAGTGAAGGGTAATGGGTTGACATTAGTAAAGGTTGTTGATGTGATGTGTTGACATTAATAAAGCTTGTTAATGTGATGGGTTGACATTAATAGAGTTTGATGTAATGTGTAGACTTTAGTAAAGGTTGTTGGTGTGATGGGTTGACATTAGTAAAGGTTGTTGATGTGATGTGTTGACATAAGTAAAGGTTGTTGGTGTGATGTGTTGACATTAGTAAAGGTTGTTGGTGTGATGTGTAGACATTAGTAAAGGTTGTTGGTGTGATGGGTTGACATTAGTTAAGGTTACCTTGTTGGTGTGATATGTTGACATTAGTAAAGGTTGTTGGTGTGATGGGTTGACATTAGTGAAGGTTACCTTGTTAGTATGATGTGTTAATATTAGTGAAAACTACCTTGTTGGTGTGATGTGTTGACATTAATAAAGCTTGTTAACCTTTTGAACCCGAGGTCCCGAAATTTTGGTCCGTGCGTAAATAATCCATTCCCCGAGCGACCGTAATCTCGGTCTGACACATCTAGCTTAGCAAAACGGGATTGGAATGGAAATGTGTGAAAACTAATGACGTCAGGAAGTACACATGTCTTGTGGAATGTTACTCTAAAATGGCTGCGCCCACGAAGTGATAATATTTTGCAAATTTTAAAGTGTTTTCACAATGAAAAGGCGTGTTGAAAATCCAGGAAATAGCCGTTCTAAAAGGCTAACAATGGAACAAGCTGTTGAACTTGTGCTAAATGATTCGGAGGATGATGAATTAGACTTAGAAGGTGATTATTCTGAAAGTGACATCGAAATTGAATCGAGTGACGGAACATGTGAATCAGATTATGAGCAAGCTAGTTCTAACAGACCATTCAAAAAAGTGAAGACTAAATTCTGGTGCAAATATTGTGAAAGCTATCTGTGCCTAAAGGAAGGGTCTACATACTGGGAGGACTGGCACAATAAGCAGGAATATTGGAGATGATCAGGTCAGTCAATTTGAGATAGAATAGTTAAAACTGACCATATGGTTGTGTCGCAGTAACTAGTTTTGCTTATGTGTCTTATTTGTGCGTTGTTTGCTCAGGAGCCCAGGGGAATGGGGTTTTACAGACTGGGTGGCCAGGGTTCAAAGGGTTAATGTGATGGGTTGACATTAATAGAGTTTGGTGTAATGTGTAGACATTAGTAAAGGTTGTTGGTGTGATGGGTTGACATTAGTGAAGGTTGTTGGTGTGATGTGTAGACATTAGTAAAGGTTGTTGATGTGATGTGTAGACATTAGTAGAAGTTGTTGGTGTGATGTGTAGACATAGTAGAGGTTGTTGGTGTGATGAATAGACATTAATGGAGGTTGTTGATGTGATGTGTAGACATTAGTAGAGGTTGTTGGTGTGATGTGTAGACATAGTAGAGGTTGATGATGTGATGTGTAGACATTAGTAGAGGTTGTTGGTATAAAGTATAGATATTAGTAGAAGTTTTTGGTGTGGTGTATAGACATAGTAGAGGTTGTTGGTGTGATGTGTTAAATTAGTAAATGCTGCTTGCGTGTTATCAAATAGAAAATTATCAGTTCCTAGAACAGAGTGATAGACAAGGGTGTGAACTGTAACCTGATCTGTTCTCATCCTATGGTATGACTCTCAACATCACATTGTGGAACCATTTATGTTTGTTTCAGTTAACCATGTCCATCTCTTGAAACACAAAAGGTTACCATCTGCCAACTCAGTATCTCCTTTGTGCTGATGTGTTAATCCTTAGCTAGTCCGCACTGGTCATCTGTGTTGGCATTAGTTAATTCTGAAACCTCCTTGAGATGAATTAGTTAATGTTACATGTTCTTTAAGACAGATCTTTGAAAAGACCATTGAGTGCAACAAAACAAGCAACGCAGATGAGCAGACAGCCTTTGACAACGTAGACAGGAACAAGGTCCATCGTAATAAGAAAAACAGATGGTTTCACAAATGTGTTTGAGGTTAACCCGGGAGTGCCACAGAAGTGCGTACTGTCAACTCTAATCTTTAATATCCATATAGATAGGGACAGCAGAAGGAAATCCAGAATGAGATGCCATAAATGAATTACTTTTTGCAGATAACTACAGCCTACTTCACTCAGACCAGAAAAGACTCCAGAAACACTTGGATATCCTCAGTACAGTAGACATTCAGACTCCAGAAACACTGTGGATTATTCAATAAAACATGTAAGTGATACAATATAAAGATCAGCATGTCTAATGAAATGGAAGTCAGGCCCTCGCAACATCAGTGACAACAAGGACTTGATCAGACAAAACAAATATTTTGTATATATGGTCGCAGTTGATGGTAGAATGGCCAAAGAAATATCATTATGATGTCAAAAGGTCAGTGCTGCAGCCAGCAGCAGATTGTGTGTGTGTGTGTGTGTGGGGGGGGGGGGAAAGCAGTATGACAGTTACAATCATCATTACCCTTCAGCTACCCATGGAGCACAGGTCTTCAACAAAAACATGCCACACCCTCATGTCATGTGACATGTCATGTGCCATCCATTCAAGTTATTTCCATGTTTTATTTATCCTTTTCATGTTTGTTTGGGAGATGGGTCTGTAATCCGTGGTAATATATCAGGGTGGGGCTTCTCTGCTAGAGTAAAAGGCAGAACCGTCACTGAACATAGCGGGAAAAGGGTAAACGATCTCATTACACACCCATCGAGGCATATTGGGAATATGATGTGAGGCCCATATTTTCTTGACTATCGGCACACTAGGGGTGATGTGGTCAGCATCACGCCAGCTGACTTAACCTTCCAAGAAGGTTTCTCTGGCACCCAATTCATGTGGCTGAGTCGACCACGGAGCCGTTTGCGGTCTAAAAAATCCCACTTCAGCTGGGGATCGAACCATGGACCACAGAGCTAGGAAGCCAGTGCACTAACCACTATGCTACAGCGGCTCTGAACATAGCGGGGCTTACATGATAACAATCTCCAGCATGAGAATGGAGGTAGAGGCAGCTACTGCTGCTTTAAGATGGCTGTCTGAGACTTTATTAACAAAGGCAGTTATTGTATCAGACTCACAATCCATGCTTCGAAAGGTACAAAATGGTTGGCTACGACATGATTGGAAAACCTCCATAGAATCATTGAATCTTCAAGAACTGATATGGATCTACTGTCCTGGTCATGCCGGGGTACGTGGCAATGAAAGAGCTGACAGACTAGCTTCAAGAGCACCCATAAAAGGTGCATTGGCCATGGCTAAGGAAGAAATACTGAGGGCAATTCATGATCGCCTATTAGAGAATGACACTGCAATTAATTGAATCATCAAGGCTAAGACTGCTGGAATTTGGCATCAAACGTAAGACCAGCAGGGATGGACACATGAGAGGACGCATCCGGCATGTATACAACCAGTGCGTAACAGGAACAATTAGCATTCATACCCTTCGACATTTGCTGAGGGAGACTGAGCACCTATGGGTTTGCCCTGAGTACAATGACGTCGATTCTGATTATCAATAACAGTGTCTGTTTCTGGTTCTGTTCACCGTGTATATGTTGGTCTTCCTCTTTGTCCCTTACCCTAAGGACTCCAGAAGACGACCTTATAATGCTACCAGCTGGTTTTCTTAATGTCTGCCCTACCCAACACCATAGTCGCCTCCTGACCTTTTGTCGCCGTGGCATTTGTCTGATTCTTTTCAACCCTTTATGAAAAGCTGTAACTGTGGTTAATTTTTATGTTATCCATGTTTCACAGCCATACAACATGACTGACTTGGCATGGATTCTCTTTATTGTGCTTCACTTATATTGTTACTTACAAGTGTGTTTCTTTACTAGGGAAGGGGGTATCACAGGTAACATCCGCCCCCGGTGCCATGTACTTTAGGGACACCTCTGGGAGGAACCCATTCCCATTTTCTTCAGTAGAAGTAAGAAAAAGTTCTTAGATACTATTGAGCCTATCCTGTCATATGGAAATGAGTCACGGACAATGAGTCACGGACAGAACATCTCTGAAGGTCACATGGTTGTACAACAGGATATTTGGGATTAGAGGTGGGCAAATTGACACACTCAACTGTTTCGAAACAGTTAGCGCAGTGATTTAAACTGTTTCGAAACAGTGAGTCGACACAACGACACAATTGCCCGTATCGGGGAGAAAGAAGTCTCTTATAGACAGTACCGGCGCGGGTATACATGAACTGTGTGAGACACTTTCCTCTGTTTTTACTGTCGTGTGTGAAAATCTATGGCGTTTCGTGTGACCACAATTCAATATTTTTACACAAGTCTTCATTATGATGTAATAAAACGTAGATATGATGATAGCTGCAGTATATGGGAAAATAATAAAAAACAACAATAATAATAACAGTAATAATAACACATGATATCAAACTAGAGTAAGCTAGATTTGGTAGACAATGATTCAAATCCACACCGAGTACACATATCAGCAGAGCTAATAAAGTGTATATTACATTTATACGAACACACTGACACTTTCAACTTTAACATAGCGCCTAAAACATTGACAACTGCAACACTGACACAATTTCCAGTGTCTATAACTTCTCAGCAAAAATAATATCACTTGTAAAATCAAGTCATCATAATACATCCCTGAAAAATATGACATGTTTGATATTCCATACTAATGTTCCGAACGGTTGATTCAAATTTTACATAGGCTCAGACAGTGTGTCGCTGCAAAACAGCGAGGCAGACGAAAGAAACAAGCAGGAAGTGTCGAATCGCTCGCTGTTTCGAAGCAGTGTTTTCGACACATAAACCGTCATACACACACTAGCCATCTCTAGTGCCTAGTCATACTTGAAGTTGAACGAACCCTTGAATAATAAAATACCAGAACACACAAAAACCTGTCAATAGCGCATGTTCATATTCTGAACAATGCTCACAATCACAGACTATTATAATTTATCTGAACAATGCAACACAACTAAAACCACAATCATATCTGAACAACGCAACACAACTAAATCTTACAGGAATCTTCCTTACTGACATTAATGCAATATTAATTCAAAAGTTCTATGAAAAATCTCTTTTATTGAGAAATCACAAGCAAACATATATCTAAGCTCCACTGACCATTAAATCTGAACAATAAACACTGAACATAGTTATGGACAACCAATCATATCTAGAAATCACAACGCAATTCTCATCACCTAGACATAACATATCAAATTTTTTCAACTAATAACGCATTTAAATAAAAACCATGATCATATTCTGAACACGCAACACATCTTCTTAAAAAATAATAACATACTTCATAAATCTCAAAACAACTTAAAACCACATCTTCACCATACACACATCCTTCAAACCACAATCAATCACTAAATCAATCACTAACACAACTAACAACCTCACATATGTGAACAACCATACATAACATAACTAAAAACACAATCATATCTGTAACAGACTAACTTAACCAATACAAAAACCACTGATCAACTTATCAACGGCAAACAACTAATAACACGATCTGTACTAAAACAATCCAACATCCCACAACTAATACTCACCCTCCATCACCCTTTCAGTTTGGCTTACATAATCCCTGTGCTGAAAAACCACTCATATCTGAACAACTGCAACATGTCAAATAAAAACCAACGACTGCCTCATATTAACCTTAACCTTAACTGCAACACCACCTACATATCACAGTTCCAACCTAATCACAATTGCAACAAATTCAAACTTAAAACACCAATAAATCATTCTCTGATACAACGCGCTTTACAATATCCCACCCACCATCCCATCACATCTACACTAACATACTACATAAATCATCCTGTGTATCAATAAAACAACACCACCATCAAGTCACATACAACAAACCCATCGCCCTAAATTTAATACATCACAACACAACTTTAAAACCAAATCCCATAATTGTACATCCCCCCCCTGTACACACTACTATTATAATTTAAAATTCCCTCAAACACCAAACACAACAAAATACCCACCCACCATCCAAATAAGGATTTAACATCCAAACACACAAAAAACCACAACCCATTCTGGAACAACCCCACAACAACCACAATTATCCACACACGCAACACAAAAATCGATCCCCCATAACACTCCACCCCATCCCACAACCAAATAAACCACATCACTTGAATCCTTATCCTTCTGCTCACTACCACACCACTAACAATTTCTGAACCACACTCTCCCTATCATCAACACAAATTCTTTATGACAATTACAACTAAATGTTATTATCAATCTGACAATGCAACCAACTAAATTTTCATCTAATTGAACAAACGCAACACAACTAAAACCTTCGGTTTATTCAAATCACGCAAAACAACTCCATCCAAGTTCCATACATTACCTTATCCTCTGGAGGATCATCATCACGCACTCACAAATGTACCACCATCAATATATCCAAACAACACACTACTGGAAACCACAAGTTTCTATGAAAAACTACTAAATCCACAAATAATAAAACCATTAATCAATAACAACTAACGCAACAGTCACTAAATTATACAAGGAATCAATCATGCTTATGCAACATAGAAGACACTAATATCTCCAAGGAATCCCCCCCCCCCCCATATCCCCCACCCCCCACCCCCCCCTCCATGTAAATATACCACACCCCCAAAATACAACCTATCTTAGTCCTGAACACAAACGAATACTCCCCCACAATCATAATACCTGAAACCACCCTCCACCGTCCCCACCAACAATAAACACGATTATAATTCCCTCCCCCAAAACAAATCCCTAGTTCTAACCAATCACAACAATGCCCATCCATGGCTCATTCTATGTTCATTGACCTTTCCCATTCCCTCAATCTTCCCACCTACTTCAACGTGTCAAAGTTTCAAAGGCAGTCAAAGCCGGGAGTAGACTCAGTGAGGATTTACGGTACTGACAGATGTACTGTCTTGCTATTAGCACAATATGTCGCTACTGTACCAAGAGACCTTACTCCATTAAAATCAATTCACCTGTCCGGCACATTCATAAGTGGCAAATAAACAGAGCCGGTGGAAAACATGTTTCTCTGATGGAGAAGGAGCAAATGTTGATGTTTTTGAGTCAACTATACCCCTTACCTCAAAATGCATCCAGCAGCTATCTTGAACTCAGATAGGTTCAGTGACCCACTAGGTCTGATTAGACTATCCTATCAAAGCAAGTAAAACTTGTATTCAAACCACTGCATGTCCTTTTGGGGAATATCCATTTAAGTGGACATCAGGCTTTGAGAGAAACCCATTGAGGATACCATCACAGCGATGAGTCCTCCCAAGCTCTCTATGTTGATTTCGTACATTATTCTGGCAAACGTCCTGCGATGTGGCTTGGTACAACCACTGTATTCAGCCTAACTCGCCGTTCCCTCATCACATTGGTACCTACCAGCTTTGCGTGGAGTATTCGGTCAGATGAACATGTCCTGCACGGGAAATACAGCTCGAGCTTCCATATAAACTGTGCCCAAGCTGAAAATAACTTGTGAACAGGACATCTCCAGCTTAACCCTTACAAGAAAGTGTTGGCTTCACTACACTAGGTCTCAGTTATGAATGAAGATAGGCTAGGATTATTAAGAACGTAATTTTCCCAGTGGTGGTGTTTGTTTTCTTCTGATACATCACTTGTGTATGTGATCAGCTGAGTCATATGCTACTCATGATAGGTAATTTGTTTTGGAGCGAAAACTATTATGACTGATGTAGATATCAAGGGCTATGTACTTCGACTTTAGCTGTGCAAGCTCTAGTTAATCGCACCTGCCATACCTGACATGTGGAATTAATGCGATTGTGGTCTGAACTCTCATTGCTAATGGCACTAGAATTTTGGCCTGCATCATTGATGATCTAATGCTTACAGCTCTGATTGTCATCTAGTGTGTTGTATGTACTGGTTGTCCATGCTGTTTTATAGGAGGTGCAGTGTTTTGCTGTGTCTTGCTCTACGTGTAATGTGTGACTATCAGTATGTTTAGTTGGGGTGTGTGTCTTGCTCTGTTTTCTCTTCTTAAGTGTATTGTATTCGCTCTAGTACCTGTACCCCATATTTCACTTCTTCGAGTATATGATAAGAATCTATGAGAATGTTCTGAACGCTTTAAAATTTTCTATAGGACATCAGATAAAGATAGCTGCTGTTAGTATTATGCTATGTGTGTGAGTTTCTAGACATTTGGGATAAACTTATTATATGACGAGAATCTGATTCGTGACTGACAACTTTATTTGAGTCACGGACAGGAGTCTCTAAAGATGTAGTTTAACTTATGTCAGCTCGGTGTACTTATAGTAGAAAATGTGGCATGAGCGAAATCTTGACGATCTCTCTAGCGCATGACTAGAGAATAAATCCTATAAGGAGCCAGTGCAATAATACATAGGAGAAACTAGTATGTAAGATCATATCTCGACCCTCAGAACTAATGGATAAGACAAAAGACTACAGCAAGAACGTTGTGCCCCGTAGCAGGCTATGCTATACTGCGCCCACTCGCTCCTGGTGAAGAGAGGTAGAATTTTTAGTCGCTAGTGAGATCACAGCTATTAGAAGAATAGATGCGTCTAAGAAAGATATCTCTAGAATAGAGTTAGTTCACTATAACGACAAAACAATGCTCCGCTTTCCACAGAATTTATTTGAAGACGGACTCAAGGCGCACTCATGGCTAAATTGGATATTACATGCTCTCAACTGAAAGAGTAAGACGATGTATCATTGGCAATGAATAGATGTGTCCGGTCATATGTCAGGAAACTGTCCTTGACTGCGTGCGACAGATGGTCATAATGCTGTTCTGTGTAGTATGTCGTATGTCCTGTCAAGCCCAGACCAGATATTAGAGGCAGAGAGAGCTGATTAGAATATCATCTCTCCAATTGTATGGTTCGAATCTGTAGGATCTCTACTAGAGAATGAGAGCGCACAGCACTGGACATGAAAAATCGAAGATGATGAGATTGCTATAAAGCAGTAGACTTACTTGAGTCGTGTATCGGCCTTTCTATCCCTGACAGGCCTTAGAGATGTTGGTTGTGTAAGATTCGATGGAGCAGCTCGCATAGGCTATTCATCTTATCGCTGTCTTCTCAATTCCTGTTACATAACACTACACTTACTTCCACGATATTACACTAGTATACCTCCCTCTTTACACTTTTACACAGGGGGGTCTGGATCCCTGGCTTTTGTTTCATTCTTTTCTATGTACTCCTAACAACACCAAAATTCCTCCAATTCCCACTCAACTAATTTCTAAACAATTTAATCTTTTTATTTTAAACTTCCAATCTACATAAAAACCACACAAACACATACACACACACACCAAAATCTCGACACCTTTTGTACCTGCCACCATAAAGTATTCCTACAATGTAATGAAATATACGCCTTCTTAAACGTATATAAGGGGTAAGGGTAAAGGATCCCGTTACACGCCCATTTGAGGCATATTGGGAATATGGTGTTAGGCCCATAAACGCATGTATTCTCTTATAAAATATACACACACTCTCTCACAAAAACAAATGAGAATGTTTGTGACTGTTGCAGACAGGATAATCCAGAAACGTTTCGTACTCAACATGAGTAATGTTCAGATTTTCAGGGTGACGCTAAATTGCACTATCAGTTACAGTATTTTTTTTCATTGTTCCAAATAATCATGAGACCAGATTGATCCGCGTGGTTTGACAGTCAGCTCGAACTATAAATAAAGAATACAGTCTTGTGTCCTCATTCAGATTCTGTGATCCAACTTAAATGCAAAACTATACGATCTAAGCAAATCACCCCAGGTTCCCACTTAGTCATAACCGTCAAACAATTAACCTTAGATAGGTTCTATATTATCCTCTTCAATATTCGTCGTGCTCCTTCTCATCTCAGGGCATTCTTAGTTTCACAACGTGTTCACACACCCACACCACTCTGAAACTCTGTCATCTCGGTACTATCCTCTTCACTCTCTCATCTGAGAGTAGTCTTCTTTTCGATCTCCTCTTCGCTCTCTCTCTCTCTGCTCTTCTGGCATCCAGGAATCCTCGTCTACGCTGCTCGTGCTCTGCCAGTTCATCCTATGACTTCGCTGTCAGTCCTCTTCAGCTTTCTCTCCAGAGAGTGGAGTTCAGGCCTCTTCACACACTTAACACACTGTCATCTCAGGCAACAGTCACTCCTCTTCACCGCTCAGGGCTCCGAGTTTAAGAAATAGAAAGAACTTTGCTCAAGCTATCTCTCTTATAGAGCCTCTCCTGCTGAATCTCATCCCATTGTAATACTGCGGCTTCCTATTTCTCAGCTCATGCTGCAGCATCATCCTTTTCACTCTTGCGGAGTATGCACAGACCTGTAGGTGACGAGAGAGATCATTCAGCCCTATGTACATCTCAGTCAGCAAATTCCTAGCTCACTGGTCCAATTAAGTCTGTGACAGAGGATACGTTCCTCCACTATACTCTCTATACCAATCGCATGCTTCCTCACAATCCTGAATACTCACAATCCATCTTCCTCGGAGTCCTGAATCCTCACAGTAATCACTCTAACCTTTCTATATAATATTACAATATGACAGCTGTTCTTAATTATGCATGACATCAAAACTCTCCCCGCTCCCCGCCCAAACCCCACTGTTTCCTCGTCGGAACAATCTGTTCCCTTTTTTTCATCACCATCTTAGGTCATCGTGGTACTCCGTCCTTGACAGACCATGGTCATGTCATCTCAACCGACCCCCACCGCATAAGCGCCAGTTTAACAAAGACCTGGGATAGATGAACCATTCACGTGGTCACATCTAAAATTGACAGCACACACTGCAAGTCTGGGAAGGAATGAGCTGGGAGGGAATGAGAGGGATGGTACTAAGAAGCTCTTAAAACAAATCCATGGTGATATCACGAGAAGAAAGAAGACATCAGAGCTGGTGAACAGGTCCTGGGCAGGTCGACCACTTTAGTCAAATACCTGGAGCTATTATTTGGCGTTGATAAGGGAGTCCTTGAAAAAGTTGGCACTCGAAAAAGCAGCAGCTTGGGAGACTTTTTCAGGCCATAAATCGAGGATTACTCAGAAAGAGAGAGGATGGTAAGAAAACGAAGATGGCTGTATACCGCTCCACCTATGTCCCAGTCTTGACATATGGATGCGAGTCATGGGCAATGACTACAACCCACAAAAGCCAGATCCAAATCTCAGAAATGAAGTATCTGAGGAAGGTGGTTGAGGTAACAAGAAGAGAGAGACATGGTCCGCAACCAGACGATACGTCAAGGCCTAAAACCCCACCCCCTGCAGACCCAAGTAGAACAGTCCCAACTAAGATGGTTTGGCCATGTCTGCAAAATGGGAGAAGATCGGCTACCACGACAAGCATGGGAAACAAAGAGCCAGGGATCCAGACCCCCAGGATGACCCAGAGTCCGCTGGGAGGACAACAATAGACAATCTTTGAAGGACCGAGGACTAGAATGGAACCAGGCCAGGAAGAAGACAGCCGATAGGATAGTCTGGCGCTCTCTCTTCCAAACCTCTACACCTCAGGGTAGAAGGGGAACGACTAAGTAAGTACATTTTGACAAGCAGCCTACTTTCTATAGGCTTGGCATGAGAAGATATAAGATAGAATACATTTTGACAAGCAGCCTACTTTCTATAGGCTTGGCTTGAGAAGATACAAGATAGAATACATTCTGACAAGCAGCCAACTTTCTATAGGCTTGGCATGAGAAGATATAAGATAGAATACATTTTGACCAGCAGCCTACTTTCTATAGGCTTGGCATGAGAAGATGTAAGATGGAATACATTTTGACAAGCAGCCTACTTTCTATAGGCTTGTCATGAGAAGATATAAGAATACATTTTGACAAGCAGCCTACTTTCTATAGATATATTAAATAAAAAATAATATGGTATGAAATCAGTTTAACAAGTAAACGGTACACATGAAACAAGGGACGTTTCGGGTTTTACCCTTCGTCAGCCACAGTTACGAACAGGTGACAAGGACAAGAACTACATATAGGTGCTACAAAAATCAACGATGATGAGGAAATCGCCAAATGAGCGATACAAGCAGATGAAATGACGGTGATGAGCGAAACAATAACAGTAATAACGCAAGAAAATCGTAAAACCAGAAAGACATGAAACAGGAAAGTAAATAATCGACGAAGCGAAGACAGAAATGAACAACACTATTAAAACAAGTAAAAAATCACTTAGCTGGATCCCAGAAAGAAACATTCAAGATGGCTGTGCAGACGGTAATTTATACATTAGCCTCGAGTGATCAGTGGTCTAGTTATTTCATTTCACTGGATTGTGGTGTAAATTTAACCTTATTAAATAAACCCATTTTCAAAGTTCTAGTGCAAACTAAATGTTACATCTATAAGTTAATTTCCTAATACAATAGCCGCGTAAATTAATTTTGCAGTCGTTAAGGGAATTATAACTTTAATACAGTTTAGTTCTGTATAGATAGATGTGCTTTTAACTATTAACTTCACGGGGAGCTTTTCTTGAATTTTATTAATTGAAGACGCGAGTGCAGAAAATAGTCTAACTGTAAATGTATCGCGCGGTAGATTTTAATACGATTTCATTGCATTTCATGTTTTTTCTATTTGCATCCAGAATGATCTTTCGAACCTAGCATCCCAGCAATTAAGCAGCAATTAAGCAACAATTAAGCAGCCATTACGCAGCAATAAAATATATACAGAGTCCTGCCGACTCAGTTCGATTACTCCAGTGACTTATGAACATATTTAAAATTTAATCTTTGTGGCGATACTGTTGAGATTCAGCTATCTGAAGTTTACAGAAATAAAGCAAACCCAAAGACTGTTTTAAGATCCCAATTCATAAAGTCGTTTTAAAGTTAACACACTGGAAGAAGAACAGTCGCCAGTAGCAATATTTTACTCACTGCTCTATTTGTGAAGAAGAACATAGATTTACCTGAACACTGTCTGTCAAGTATATTCAGTGGATTTTCCCCCCCCCCCCCCCCTCTTCCCTCCTTTCTCCCCCCCCCCCCCCCGAAGAAGAACTTACCTCAGTGTTTTGTAGTTTGTGACATTACGGCAAAAGAAAGTTATCTCCACAAGCTGTGCCAATCTTAGGAACCACACCATACCTCACACCTAGCCAAGTGCCTGTGCCATTCTTTAGGAACTTTATCTAATAAACAAACAGTACCGTTAAACTTCAACGTCCAGCGATTTCGGGACACTTTGTTAACTTCAACAACCCGCTAATCTGGGGCTGTACACGGAAGAAAATACATTTACCTAAGCCAAGGTTTAGTGCTGTCTTTGGTGTATTTCCTATGAAGTGCCAGAATTCACCATTTGGTAAGTCTGTGTGTGTGACTGTGTGCTGACCAGCCCAAGCGTGTTTTTTTTTAATGAAAGGAGATTTGATCTTTTTACCCTTATAATTAGTTCGACCTAGTATTAAGGCGTACTGTATTCATTGTACGGGATTTCTCCTAGCGGGATTTAGTAACTGTGTTTATTTCCCCCTCCCGTAAAATTTGTTGAATAAAGGGAAACATTTGAGAACCCTAGCTTTTCCTCTACCCCCTTATTACTGTAACGCCTTCTCTCAGAGTAATAAATTTACCGTTGGGTTAAATTGCCTATCTCTGATCATCACCACCCCCCCCCCCCTGTCTTTGGGACCGGGTCTTTTCTGTTAGTAAATACAAGCGGGAAAGGTGTATTGGATACTTCTCCTCAAACCCCTCCCCTCCCCCCCCCCTTCCCTTGTCATTTTTATTTTGTAATTTTGATTTCTTTATGTAAATTGATAATTATTTGTGATCTGATTTTATGATAATAAAGGTATTAAAAACTTTATTAGCATTGGTGTCGGCTGGCCAAACCCAACAATTCCCATATTCGTTATCGTAGTCTGTATTCATGTACGCTGTGCGTCAGAACCACCAAATCGGTGTGTGCGCCTGAGTGACTGGAACTGACAAACAATTGTTTGTACAGAAGGGTGGTAGGAGTAGTTTTGAGAGACAAATATTGTCGTACATGAGACTGTCCTTACTCTTCCCAGCACTTGTGAATCTACTACCTCACTTTCCTAAATCCTTATTCTCACAGAGCCTTCACTATCATTCTACACTCTAAAGGGACCAATATCCATCAGAACTCTCTCAGAAAAAATTACGACAGTAACTTTGAAGCACCAAATGTTCAAAGTGACCCATGAAGAGGCAAGCATAACTCGGGCCCATTTTGGTACCCATAGCAACGCCACTAATTTGATTAAAGAACTGGCCATTGAATTCAAAAGAGTTGAGAGTGAGAACCAATTCCACAAGGCGAAGCAGAGAACCTGTGCTAAAAGTAAGGTCAGTGCGTCTGTCGAGAAAAAAATTGTAGTGCTTTAAGGCCATCTGAGTGGGGAATGGAAGTATAAAGCGAACAAACATCCAGAAGGAAAAGACGGTAAGTATGGTCAGGTGTGAATTGGATGGAATCAAGAGTAGTGATAGCATGGGTGGTGTCCTTCAAAAAAGAAGGTAGATTGGCCACTAAGGGTTGCAAAATACCATCCAGGAAATCAGAGATACGTTCAGTGGGACAAGAGCAGGCTGAGACATTGGGTCGACCCGGATTGTCTATACGTTCTATACGCTTGTCATGAGAAGATTTAAGATAGAATACATTTTGACAACTGCAAAGATTGATGGAAATATTGTAAAGGGCGACAAAGAGAATATAATGGACAGTTTGACATCATGGCATGGAGAGAAGTCGATAGCACGATCCAAGATAGGAAACTCTACACAGAGCGATACCACAGGCAATCTGATCATCAGAAGTAGTCCCCCCGTCGAACAAGTGTTTGGACCCATTATTCTCCTTTACACTCTAAGGGGGCGGGCCACCTGGGTCATGACTTCCAAGTGTCTCAGCCTCCTGTTGTCTTTTGTATAAAATGAACCCATTCCACCTTGTATGCAGCGTTAAAATCCACAATTCCGCCAGCAGGAGGCAATTGTGAAAGTAACAAAGAGAAGACAAATTACTGCGGTCGTTCCGCACCACACCACTGACACGCCTTTATTACAAATAAGGGAGGGAAACCTGAGGCCTGTAAACAGTAAATTAATATGAAATTAATATGAAACAAATATAAAGGTATGTTATCAGGCACTCGCAGGAAATAAAGAAGTAGAACACCAGACAACAGAAAAACAACAGACATGAGTGGCTTACCCAGGATTTGAACACTGGACCTTCCGTGCGACAACCCCGCCTAGCCATGCAAGCGAATCACACTATCCGCTCTGCCATCTACGCATCATCAAAAAATGATGTTTCAATGGCAGGTCAATAGTGCGGACCACAATACACGACACCAGAAGTCCTCCATGGGCAGTTCAGCCTATTAATGACGCAATCACTTCTGTTGTATTTCTATCAAGCAGTATAGGCCGAATCCAACAAGACCCTTAGGACCTTAATACTGTGTCCAGTAAATGATAGTAGACTAGAACAGTGAGAACAGGATAGTGGGTAGGTTTGGTATTGTACAAACATTTATTTTAATTTACTGTTTACAGGCCTCAAGTTTCCCTCCCTTATTTGTAATAAATGTTTGTACAATACCAAACCTACCCACTATCCTGTTCTCACTGTTCTAGTCTACTATCATTTACTGGACACAGTATTAAGGTCCTAAGGGTCTTATTAGATTCGGCCTATACTGCTTGATAGAAATACAACAGAAGTGATTGCGTCATTAATAGGCTGAACTGCCCATGGAGGACTTCTGGTGTCGTGTATTGTGGTTCGCACTATTGCCCTTCCATTGAAACATCATTTTTTGATGATGCGTAGATGGCAGAGCGGATAGTGTGATTCGCTTGCATGGCTAGGCGGGGTTGTCGCACGGAAGGTCCAGTGTTCAAATCCTGGGTAAGCCACTCATGTCTGTTGTTTTTCTGTTGTCTGGTGTTCTACTTCTTTATTTCCTGCGAGTGCCTGATAACATACCTTTATATTTGTTTCATATTAATTTCATATTAATTTACTGACACGCCTGCGTGACGCCGACGAGGCTTGAATTCTTTGCGAGCCGGCCTCTTAAATCTACCTTCGCACTATATAATGCACCGCCTGTTTCTTGTAACGCCGCCGTCCTTTCACCAATACAATGAAAAACTCGACGTATTTCGGACTTAGACAATTTTCAGGGTGTTTCCTATACCGCAGGTGGGGCTAGATTTTACTGTAACAAGTTCCATAGCCCATTGCGGTTGTTCCACAGCCAGCATGATGCCTTTTCCGCAGTTTCAGGAAGCTTCTTCAGTGCCCTTGTTCTCGACTGTCCTGTCAGACCCAACAGTTTCAATAAATCATACACTGACGCAGCCACGAGCCCTCTTGCACTCACCTCAACAGCCATGACCCTTGAAGTGAACTGGAGACTGGAAGTTGTGCACAGACATGATCATCTACGCCCGCTAGCGTGGTTTTCGAAGAAGAAGATCACCCCGATATCAATGTAATTCGTGGAGAAATAAATATTCCGATATGTCTGTCTGCCTGTCTGTTTGTTTGTATGTATGTATGTATGTATGTATGTATGTATGTATGTATGTATGTATGTATGTATGTATGTATGTATGTATGTATGTATGTATGTATGTATGTATGTATGTATGTATGTATGTATGTATGTATGTATGTATGTATGTATGTATGTATGTATGTATGTATGTATGTATGTATGTATGTATGTATGTATGTATGTATGTATGTATGTATGTATGTATGTATGTATGTATGTATGTATGTATGTATGTATGTATGTATGTATGTATGTATGTATGTATGTAAGTATGTATGTATGTATGTATGTATGTATGTATGTATGTATGAATGTATGTATGTATGTATGTATGTATGTATGTATGTATGTATGTATGTATGTATGTATGTATGTATGTATGTATGTATGTATGTATGTATGTATGTATGTATGTATGTATGTATGTATGTATGTATGTATGTATGTATGTATGTATGTATACCTAATTCTAAGTGAACTAAAAAGTAAATCGTCACAAGATCGGAATGTATTGCGCGAAAATGAAATGTCTGTAAACCACTCATTGTCATCTATGTTTTCTATCTAATTTTAAATTAAGTGTAAAATGTTTCATTTGCTGTGAGATCGAGGTTACAGTTGTCGGAATGCGAAAGTCTTTTACATCTATACTACCCACAGACATACACGAAAATGTGCAAAATATGTAACCACCCATACGAAACAGTGTCACATTTATTGAATGGATGTACCAAATTTCAAACATTATACCAACAAAGGCACAATAGAGCTGTAGACATTATTTATGAGAAGCTGAAATCTGCATACAATAATAAAGGTGACATAACAATAAACAAAGAGATAATAGTTAAACCATCACTTTTCGGCAGCAGCAACGCCTCATTTAAGACTCATGCCGTAAAACCTGATTTAACAATAATCAATCGACAGAACAAAACAGCTTTTATAGTGGAGGCAGCAATACCATATGATGCCCATTTAGATAAATGTTACCAACATAAATTTGATAAGTACTATCCATTGACTGCAGAAATTAAACGAACTAGGCTACCGTACGCATGTAATCGTACTGATAATTGGTAGTTTGGGTCATGTGCATGCAAAGTGTGTGAGTGGATTAATGTCGCTAGGGTTGCGGAAATTTGAAGCAAAGGTTTTATGTAAATATGTCAGTATTAGTGCAATTATAGGTTCTTACAGAATATGGAAACTTCGATGTAAAAAACACCCATTTTGAATTGCTGGGATGTTTTCCACACAGTCTAAACTCAATTGTGCTCCTCTGTATACTATACCATACGACTATTGTATTTGATGCTATATTTAATATCTCACTCCACTAGCGGTCAAAGTTTTTTTTTTTTTTTATGGCAAACAAAATTCTGATAAAACCTCCATGTAAAAACAACCATATTGCTCTACTTGAATGGTATTCCTCACACATTTTGTAAATTTCAATAATTCTCATTTTTGGCAGGGTATACCATATCATTATATGCCAATGTCTTTTAGAAAGATGAAAGTTTTTGTATGTATGTGTAAAACGAAGGTTCGATGTAAAAACACCCACATATAACTACTTGAGACGTCTTCAACACTTTATGTAAATTCTAATGATTCTCCTATTTGCCATGTTGTATCTATTATATCATGTCTGTACATATTAATGTATTTTATGGAGAATAAAGATTCTGATATGTATGTATGTATGTTGTCGGCGTCTGTGGCCTAATGGATATGAACGCAGTGTGTCATAATAAAATGTATTATGTATATATGTAGGTATCGTAAAACTTTTGTATGATGCGGTTGTTTATGTAGCAGATCGTTGTATGTGTGTATGTATTTTAACAATGGTATGTATGTAGCCGTATACCGTTGTAGAAAAGTATGCTAACTACTGAATGAAAAAAATGTTGCTAGAAAAGGATCACATGTAGCCAATAAAAGCTGGGGTTGATTGCCACGTATGTAAAGGATGCAATAACTTTTATTATTATGTATGTATGTATGTATGTATGTATGTATGTATGTATGTATGTATGTATGTATGTATGTATGTATGTATGTATGTATGTATGTATGTATGTATGTATGTATGTATGTATGTATGTATGTATGTATGTATGTATACTATACCATACGACTATTGTATTTGATGCTATATTTAATATCTCACTCCACTAGCGGTCAAAGTTTTTTTTATGGCAAACAAAATTCTGATAAAACCTCCATGTAAAAACAACCATATTGCTCTACTTGAATGGTATTCCTCACACATTTTGTAAATTTCAATAATTCTCATTTTTGGCAGGGTATACCATATCATTATATGCCAATGTCTTTTAGAAAGCTTAAAATTTTTTTATGTATGTGTAAAACGAAGGTTCGATGTAAAAACACCCACATATAACTACTTGAGACGTCTTCAACACTTTATGTAAATTCTAATGATTCTCCTATTTGCCATGTTGTATCTATTATATCATGTCTGTACATATTAATGTATTTTATGGAGAATAAAGATTCTGATATGTATGTATGTATGTATGTATGTATGTATGTATGTATGTATGTATGTATGTATGTATGTATGTATGTATGTATGTATGTATGTATGTATGTATGTATGTATGTATGTATGTATGTATGGAGGGAGGGAGGGAGGGAGGGAGGGAGGGAGGGAGGGAGGGAAGGAAGGGAGGGAGAGATGGAGCAGGAATAGAAGCACGTAACATGTATAAATCAGCAGCAACTCAGAAATAACATCATCATCATCATCATCATCATCATCATCAACATCATCATCATTCTGAACGTGAAAAAAAAATATACACAAACACTAATTGTTAACTCTTCAGCCTCCCACCTATTTCCACCTCCCGAGTCAGGTAAGTGAGACAGGATGGTGTGTTTCCACACAATTCCCCTTCGTCTGACGACCTTGATGAAACTTCCCCTGCGCCATTCCTGTCAAGACGGGAAGACTGGCAGTCTAACAATAACCTTAGCTTTGATAGTCTAGCCTGATTCTGGATGAGTCCGTCATCGCTGGAACAATGAATTTATCTCTAAGGAGGAAAAAAAAATGTGACGCTAATAAACTTTTTATCAGGACTTGACGTTCAATTTCCCCACGTTCACCAGCGACTTTGTTTTTTATTACTCGATGGCAGACAAAATGCTGCCAAGAAATTAAAATTTATGCTAAAATGCCAAATTTTCTGACAGTAAATGTTGTAGTCTTGGCGCTGGCTTTGAATTATTTTTGTTTGAATTTGGTCTTTAAATTAGGGGAAAACGCTGATTCAAGAAGCACAAAAAAAAAAAAAAAAAAAAAAAAAAAACAAACACACATAAGTTCTTTACTATTAGTATGTTCTTGGTTGTAATAAAGTAATAATTGTAGAGAACCATATACCATACAACTAACATGTCTGTGCTGTGGCTCAAATAGCACAAACCAGCAGAGCTGCACATGTGTAATCCATCTTCGTATTCCAGAAATAATTCAACATATTTATAAATAATCTTATTTGAGATGATAACCTAACATGTTTATGCCTAATCTTATTTGAGCTGCTCGTCATTGAATTTTATTATCGAGACCTTATTCTAATATTTATTCTTTTCCTTCACTATTTCTTTTATCCCTCCGCATGTACGCCGCCTCCAAGTGCTGTCTCTTCGGGCATCTTGGCGTAACATACTTTCACGTCTGATTTAATCGTTTCTCGTAAAGTGTCAGTCATCAATATTTTCCGGAAATTAATTAGCCAATGTGTGAGTTATCATCACTGCATTGTGATTGTTGTTACAACATTCCGTCAAAGTCACCACCATCAGTCGTTCTTTCTTTGTTTTTATATTTATTTTTAATGTTCACTAACTTTCCTCTCAGCACACTCCTTTCAACCATCTACATGGATCTTTTGGTTAGAATATATTTAAACGTCTTTTTATATCGTTTGAACTATTTTCAGATTGTATATGTTGTCATGTCATGTTCTGTCTAATTCCGCCTGATATTTTTTTAAAATCCTAAATGTTGCTGACGTCGTTACACCTTTAAAAAAAATAAATAAATTCAGATGTATTCAGTTTGAGGCACCGTATTTTGTTGTATGGTTTTCCCCTGTCAGATAATAGAATATTTATGTCACGCTGGTCATCTAGCTCTCCCACCTTCCGCCATCTTGTCTATGATCGATCGTCATACCGACTTCCGATGTTCCTACCTTGTATTCCCGGATGTGAAAATATAAAGCAAATATTGATAACATTTTGTAAATTTTTCTTTCAAATGCACTTTTCCTCTCTGCTTTCCTCTTTTATATCATCATTACCACCATTATCTTACATCTCTTTGTGTATGTTAGGCCTTCAGTTATCCCCTGTCTACTATTGACTATTCGTATGTGCCTATTTACTTTTACATTTTCCTTGGCTTTCCCGCTTCTGTAGCATTCTGTAAACAAACAAGGATTTTAATTAATTAATTAATTGTAGAATTCTGTAAACAAACAAGGATTAATTATTTAATTAATTAATTAAATTTTTGTGTATTGTTTGATGTACCCAAATGGATTCATTCTTTATAGCGTTAAGTCTTTATATCTGTTTCAGGTCTCTGTGAGTTGGGAGTCTGCTCATGGTACCGGAACGTCTAGTTACCATAGTGAAGTCTTTACTTTGTGCTTATTACTACCATTTATTATGTTGATAAAACCAGATACTGCAGCGGAAATAATGCAGGACAAAAATATACTCACCACAGAATGCAGAGTCACATCAAATGTACACAAGTACATGTTGGCATAGTAGGACATGAGCTTGCAGACAGAGAGGCCAAGCGGGAAAAAAACCCCAGCAATAACAAAACAGAGGTAGCATAGGGAGATCTTCTGCTTACCAATATCTTATTCTAATGTGATGGGGCCATAAAAACACCACAGAGGCCCCCTCAAGTTCATGTCATATTTATGTGTTTAATGCCCATATATTTTCGATGTGCGCGCAGCCCACGTGACTGCCAGCCATGTGACTGCGCGAGTCCGCATCGCTGGCATGTGAAAAGTCTGACGCAGGAGAAGGGTCGGTTTGGTGAAATTCGCGGTAGAGGTAAGAAGTCCCAGGCCAGCAGAGCCCTCTCTCTTCGTCAGTCGCTCCAAAGAAACCAGAGTCGATCTGTAGATACATTTGTATGAATTAGTACAGCCCGTGCTTTAGAATCAGAGTTTTATTGTTGATCGGGTCGGTTGCGAGTGTGCAAGAAAGTGATCACATATCACAATAGCAGCATCATCATCTCGCCCACCCTATCACACTAAATACTAGAGCAAGTGAAATTATTGTAACATTAAACTTTTTTTACAGTTTCAATCTTGAAATAATATGGTGTGCCTACCAGTGATATTGGCTATTTGATGGTATTTCAAAATTGTCCAGCGCCATTAACAGTTAAGACACGGCCAATAATAGGGAATGTTATCTCGGCATGATGTATGTGATGTATGTGATGTATGTGATGTATGTGATGTATGTGATGTATGTAGTCAGATTTAAATTTTTATGATTGATTAATATTTTTGGTTACCATCAACAGTTTCTTGATAACATACAGCTTTCTGTCGTTACCATACAGTTCCTGTCGTTACCATACAGTTTCTGTCGTTACCATACAGTTTCTGTCGTTACCATACAGTTTCTGTCGTTACCATACAGTTTCTGTCGTTACCATACAGTTTCTGTCGTTACCATACAGTTTCTGTCGTTACCATACAGTTCCTGTCGTTACCATACAGTTTCTGTCGTTACCATACAGTTCCTGTCGTTACCATACAGTTCCTGTCGTTACCATACAGTTTCTGTTGTTACCATACAGTTCCTGTCGTTACCATACAGTTTCTGTTGTTAACATACAGTTTCTGTCGTTACCATACAGTTCCTGTCGTTACCATACAGTTTCTGTCGTTACCATACAGTTTCTGTCGTTACCATACAGTTTCTGTCGTTACCATACAGTTTCTGTCGTTACCATACAGTTTCTGTCGTTACCATACAGTTTCTCTGTCGTTACCATACAGTTTTTCTGTCGTTACCATACAGTTCTGTCGTTACCATACCGTTTCTGTCGTTACCATACAGTTTCTGTCGTTACCATACAGTTTCTGTCGTTACCATACAGTTTCTGTCGTTACCATACAGTTTCTGTCGTTACCATACAGTTTCTGTCGTTACCATACAGTTTCTGTCGTTACCATACAGTTTCTGTCGTTACCATACAGTTTCTGTCGTTACCATACAGTTTCTGTCGTTACCATACAGTTTCTGTCGTTACCATACAGTTTCTGTCGTTACCATACAGTTTCTGTCGTCGTTACCATACAGTTTCTTTCTTAACATCGTTTACCATACAGTTTCTGTCTTACATACAGTTTCTGTCGTTACCATACAGTTTCTGTCGTTACCATACAGTTTCTGTCGTTACCATACAGTTTCTGTCGTTACCATACAGTTTCTGTCGTTACCATACAGTTTCTGTCGTTACCATACAGTTTCTGTCGTTACCATACAGTTTCTGTCGTTACCATACAGTTTCTGTCGTTACCATACAGTTCCTGTCGTTACCATACAGTTTCTGTCGTTTACGTTACAGTTTTCCATTACAGTTTCTGTCGTCGTTACCATACAGTTTCTGTCGTCGTTACCATACAGTTCCTGTCGTTACCATACAGTTTCTGTCGTTACCATACAGTTTCTGTCGTTACCATACAGTTTCTGTCGTTACCATACAGTTCCTGTCGTTACCATACAGTTTCTGTCGTTACCATACAGTTTCTGTTGTTAACATACAGTTTCTGTCGTTACCATACAGTTTCTGTCGTTACCATACAGTTTCTGTCGTTACCATACAGTTTCTGTCGTTACCATACAGTTTCTGTCGTTACCATACAGTTCCTGTCGTTACCATACAGTTTCTGTTGTTACCATACAGTTCCTGTCGTTACCATACAGTTTCTGTTGTTAACATACAGTTTCTGTCGTTACCATACAGTTCCTGTCGTTACCATACAGTTCCTGTCGTTACCATACAGTTTCTGTCGTTACCATACAGTTTCTGTTGTTACCATACAGTTTCTGTCGTTACCATACAGTTCCTATCTTTACCATACAGTTTCTGTCGTTACCATACAGTTTCTGTCGTTACCATACAGTTCCTGTCGTTACCATACAGTTTCTGTCGTTACCATACAGTTTCTGTCGTTACCATACAGTTCCTGTCGTTACCATACAGTTCCTGTCGTTACCATACAGTTTCTGTCGTTACCATACAGTTTCTGTCGTTACCATACAGTTTCTGTCGTTACCATACAGTTTCTGTCGTTACCATACAGTTTCTGTCGTTACCATACAGTTTCTGTCGTTACCATACAGTTTCTGTCGTTACCATACAGTTTCTGTCGTTACCATACAGTTTCTGTCGTTACCATACAGTTTCTGTCGTTACCATACAGTTTCTGTCGTTACCATACAGTTTCTGTCGTTACCATACAGTTTCTGTCGTTACCATACAGTTTCTGTCGTTACCATACAGTTTCTGTCGTTACCATACAGTTTCTGTCGTTACCATACAGTTTCTGTCGTTACCATACAGTTTCTGTCGTCGTTACCATACAGTTTCTGTCGTCGTTACCATACAGTTTCTGTCGTTACCATACAGTTTCTGTCGTTACCATACAGTTTCTGTCGTTACCATACAGTTCCTGTCGTTACCATACAGTTTCTGTCGTTACCATACAGTTTCTGTCGTTACCATACAGTTTCTGTCGTTACCATACAGTTTCTGTCGTTACCATACAGTTTCTGTCGTCGTTACCATACAGTTTCTGTCGTCGTTACCATACAGTTTCTGTCGTTAACATACAGTTTCTGTCGTTAACATACAGTTTCTGTCGTTACCATACAGTTTCTATCGTTACCATACAGTTTCTGTCGTTACCATACAGTTTCTGTCATTACCATACAGTTTCTGTCGTTACCATACAGTTTCTGTCCTTACCATACAGTTTCTGTCGTCGTTACCATACAGTTTCTGTCGTTACCATACAGTTTCTGTCGTTACCATACAGTTTCTGTCGTTACCATACAGTTTCTGTCGTTACCATACAGTTTCTGTCGTTACCATACAGTTTCTGTCATTACCATACAGTTTCTGTCGTCGTTACCATACAGTTTCTGTCGTCGTTACCATACAGTTTCTGTCGTCGTTACCATACAGTTTCTGTCGTTACCATACAGTTTCTGTCGTTACCATACAGTTTCTGTCGTTACCATACAGTTTCTGTCGTTACCATACAGTTTCTGTCGTTACCATACAGTTTCTGTCGTTACCATACAGTTTCTGTCGTCGTTACCATACAGTTTCTGTCGTCGTTACCATACAGTTTCTGTCGTCGTTACCATACAGTTTCTGTCGTCGTTACCATACAGTTTCTGTCGTTACCATACAGTTTCTGTCGTTAACATACAGTTTCTGTCATTACCATACAGTTTCTATCGTTACCATACAGTTTCTGTCGTTACCATACAAATTCTGTCATTACCATACAGTTTCTGTCGTTACCATACAGTTTCTGTCCTTACCATACAGTTTCTGTCGTCGTTACCATACAGTTTCTGTAGTTACCATATAGTTTCTGTCGTTACCATACAGTTTCTGTCGTTACCATACAGTTTCTGTCGTTACCATACAGTTTCTGTCATTACCATACAGTTTCTGTCGTCGTTACCATACAGTTTCTGTCGTCGTTACCATACAGTTTCTGTCGTTACCATACAGTTTCTGTCGTCGTTACCATACAGTTTCTGTCGTCGTTACCATACAGTTTCTGTCGTTACCATACAGTTTCTGTCGTTACCATACAGTTTCTGTCTTAACTGGGTTGAACGCTGCCACCATGCTCCTCTCATGGAGCTGACAGTCCTGGAACACATGTCTGTCTGTCTGTCTGTCCTCCCTACATGGATACATGTTCTATTGTCTGTTTGTTTGTTTATCCTCCCTACATGGACACATGCTCTATTGTTTGTTTGTTTGTCTGTCTGTTTGTCCTCCCTACATGGACACATGTTCTATTGTTTGTTTGTTTGTCTGTTTGTCCTCCCTACATGAACACATGTTCTATTGTTTGTTTGTTTGTCTGTATGTTTGTCCTCCCTACATGAACACATGTTCTATTGTTTGTTTGTTTGTTTGTCTGTCTGTTTGTCCTCCCTACATGGACACATGTTCTATTGTTTGTTTGTTTGTCTGTTTGTCCTCCCTACATGAACACATGTTCTATTGTTTGTTTGTTTGTCTGTATGTTTGTCCTCCCTACATGAACACATGTTCTATAGTTTGTTTGTTTGTCTGTTTCTCCTCCCTACATGAACACATATTATATTGTTTGTTTGTTTGTCTGTCTGTTTGTCCTCCCTAAATGAACACATGTTCTATTGTTTGTTTGTCTGTCTGTCTGTTTGTCCTCCCTACATGAACACATGTTCTATTGTTTGTTTGTTTGTCTGTCTGTTTGTCCTCCCTACATGGACACATGTTCTATTGTTTGTTTATTTGTTTGTCCTCCCTACATGGACATATATTTTATTGTTTTTTTGTTTGTTTGTTTGTCCTCGCTACATGGACACATGTTCTATTGTTTATTTGTTTGTCCTCCCTACTTGGACACATGTTCTATTGTTTATTTGTTTGTCCTCCCTACATCAACACATGTTCTATTGTTTGTTTGTCCTCCCTACATGGACACATATTCTATTGTTTGTTTGTCCTCCCTACATGGACACATGTTCTATTGTTTGTTTGTTTGTCCTCCCTACATGGACACATGTTCTATTGTTTGTTTGTCCTCCCTACATGGACACATGTTCTATTGTTTGTTTGTTTGTCCTCCCTACATGGACACATGTTCTATTGTTTGTTTGTCCTCCCTACATGGACAAATGTTCTATTGTTTGTTTGTGTGTTTGTTTGTTTGTCCTCCCTACATGGACACATATTCTATTGTTTGTTTGTCCTCCCTACATGGACACATGTTCTATTGTTTGTTTGTCCTCCCTACATGGACACATGTTCTATTGTTTGTTTGTTTGTCCTCCCTACATGGACACATGTTCTATTGTTTCTTTGTCCTCCCTACATGGACACATGTTCTATTGTTTGTTTGTCCTCCCTACATGGACACATGTTCTATTGTTTGTTTGTCCTCTCTACATGGACACATGTTCTATTGTTTGTTTGTTTGTCCTCCCTACATGGACACATATTCTATTGTTTCTTTGTCCTCCCTACATGGACACATGTTCTATTGTTTGTTTGTCCTCTCTACATGGACACATGTTCTATTGTGTGTTTGTTTGTCCTCCCTACATGGACACATGTTCTATTGTTTGTTTGTCCTCCCTACATGGACACATGTTCTATTGTTTGTCCTCCCTACATGGACACATATTCTATTGTTTCTTTGTCCTCCCTACATGGACACATGTTCTATTGTTTGTTTGTCCTCCCTACATGGACACATATTCTATTGTTTGTTTGTCCTCCCTACATGGACACATGTTCTATTGTTTGTTTGTCCTCCCTACATGGACACATGTTCTATTGTTTGTTTGTCCTCTCTACATGGACACATGTTCTATTGTTTGTTTGTTTGTTTGTCCTCCCTACATGGACACATGTTCTATTGTTTGTTTGTCCTCCCTACATGGACACATGTTCTATTGTTTGTTTGTTTGTTTGTCCTCCCTACATGGACACATGTTCTATTGTTTGTTTGTCCTCCCTACATGGACACATGTTCTATTGTTTGTTTGTTTGTTTGTCCTCCCTACATGGACACATGTTCTATTGTTTGTTTGTCCTACCTACATGGACACATGTTCTACTGTTTGTTTGTATGTTTGTTTGTTTGTCCTCCCTACATGGACATATGTTCTATTGTTTGTTTGTCCTCCCTACATGGACACAAGTCTGTCTCTCCGATGTCCAATTTGTTGTTTTTATTGTTTCTGAGGGCAGTGATGACTGGTAGTGAGGGTGAGGAGACCTATCTTGTCTCTAGAAACATCTTTTTTTTTTCAAGACAGTAATTGCAGCTGTTTGTAAGGGATTCTTTCCGCGCTTTAAAGTTGGCGCCCTAAAACTAGAAAGCTCTCGGTAGATGAAACCGTAGATTTCCACTCATCTAGGAGAAAGACAACTACCTGCTGCCTTGTAGGCAGACTGGGGACAGCCAAAAGGGGTTTCAATAATGATCAGACAGCACTGAGAGCTGGGGTTTCAATAATGATCAGACAACATTGAGAGCGGGGTTTTCAATAATGATCCGACAGCATTGAGAGCGGAGGTTTCAATAATGATCCGACAGCATTGAGAGCGGGGGTTTCAATAATGATCCGACAGCATTGAGAGCGGGAGTTTCAATAATGATCAGACAGCACTGAGAGCTGGGGTTTCTATAATGATCAGACAACATTGAGAGCGGGGGTTTCAATAATGATCCGACAGCATTGAGAGCGGGGGTTTCAATAATGATCAGACAACATTGAGAGCGGGGGTTTCAATAATGATCAGACAACATTGAGAGCGGGGGTTTCAATAATGATCCGACAGCATTGAGAGCGGGGGTTTCAATAATGATCAGACAACATTGAGAGCGGGGGTTTCAATAATGATCAGACAGCATTGAGAGCGGGGGTTTCAATAATGATGATCAGACAGCATTGATAGCGGGGGTTTCAATAATGATCCCACAGCATTGAGAGCGGAGGTTTCAATAATGATCAGACAACATTGAGAGCGGGGGTTTCAATAATGATCCCACAGCATTGAGAGCGGAGGTTTCAATAATGATTAGAAAGTATTGAGAGCGGAGGTTTCAATAATGATTAGACAGCATTGAGAGCGGAGGTTTCAATAATGATCAGACAGCATTGAGAGCGAGGGTTTCAATAATGATCAGACAGCATTGAGAACGGGGGTTTCAATAATGATCAGACAACATTGAGAGCGGGGGTTTCAATAATGATCCGACAGCATTGAGAGCGGAGGTTTCAATAATGATTAGACAGTATTGAGAGCGGGGGTTTCAATAATGATTAGACAGCATTGAGAGCGGGGGTTTCAATAATGATCAGACAGCATTGAGAGCTGGGGTTTCAATAATGATCAGACAACATTGAGAGCGGGGGTTTCAATAATGATCCGACAGCATTGAGAGCGGAGGTTTCAATAATGATCCGACAGCATTGAGAGCGGGGGTTTCAATAATGATCCGACAGCATTGAGAGCGGGGGTTTCAATAATGATCAGACAACATTGAGAGCGGGAGTTTCAATAATGATCCGACAGCATTGAGAGCGGAGTTTTCAATAATGATTAGACATTATTGAGAGCGCGGGTTTCAATAATGATTAGACAGCACTGAGAGCGGGGGTTTCAATAATGATCAGACAGCATTTAGAGCGGGGGTTTCAATAATGATCAGACATCATTGAGAGCGGGGGTTTCAATAATGATCAGACAGTATTGAGAGCGGGGGTTTCAATAATGATCAGACAACATTGAGAGCGGGGCTTTCAATAATGATCCGACAGCATTGAGAGCGGAGGTTTCAATAATGATTAGACAGTATTGAGAGCGGGGGTTTCAATAATGATTAGACAGCATTGAGAGCGGGGGTTTCAATAATGATCAGACAGCATTGAGAGCGGGGGTTTCAATAATGATCAGACAGCATTGAGAGCGGGGGTTTCAATAATGATCCGACAGCATTGAGAGCGGGGGTTTCAATAATGATCAGACAGCATTGAGAGCGGAGGTTTCAATAATGATTAGACAGCATTGAGAGCGGGGGTTTCAATAATGACCAGACAACATTGAGAGCGGGAGTTTCAATAATGATCAGACAGCATTGAAAGCGACGGTTTCAATAATGATCAGACCGCATTGAAAGCGGCGGTTTCAATAATGATCAGACAGCAGAAAACTACACTTGAATGTTTAGTTATGCTTGCTACTTTTTTGTGTGGTTAAAAATAATTTATTTTCATTTTTTGTGAAGTATTTGTGATAGGATAAATATTGCATTCATAATTAAACGTATGTAATAATGGCGAAGAAATAACATAACTTCATCAGCAATTTGTCTGCGTTGTTCTATAGTTATATTATTTAACTAACTAATATTTTGTTAGTCGATGCCCACACAAAGTTAGCAACCTGGGGTTATCATCAGAGACGGGAAAGAGGGCTGTTAATTAATCAATAAGATAATACGCACACTATCAACATTGTTTGACCTTGTCAGGAGAAGAGAAAAGAAATACTTACTTACAACTGCTGCTTAATTAACCTGCCAAAGTCAATTAAGATTAAGAGACAGATAAAGACTTTGATATTCTACCTCTTGGCACGGGACGAAATCAAACATACAACTGATTCTAGACATCGGAGACCATTGTAAGTGGAGAGACCTGATCTCTAACGCCAGTCGCAATGACACAGACAATGATGATGATGACATTGACAGATTTGGCCGCTCTGAAAATCTGGTCACTTTTGGTATAACGAACATACATGATTGGCTGTCACACGCACGTGACGCGGAATCTTTGTTCAATTTATTTCTGAACTAGCAACGCCAATTTGGCTTCACACATTTCATATTACATCCACCCGTCGCCAGTCTTAAATGGTGTTATCGTGGCAATGTCTTTTTTTTTTCTTCAGGAAGTTTGTAACAGCGGAAAGAAAATGCCATCAGTGGTTTCTGATTCAAGCGATACAATACCAAGGGAAGATAATGCAAGGCACACTTAATATGTACCTTACGATAAAATATTAGTGGCGCATTTTGGGAAAAAAACTTGGGGGGGGGGGGGGGGGGGGAGGGGGAGTTGCCTTCAGGAAGTCAACCTTCCCCGTACAAAATAAACTTTTGTATGTTTAACACATACATCTTTAGATTACATACTCTTGTTTTATCATCTTTAAACATTATTTTCGTTGTAGTTTAGAACGTATCATAACACACACACACACACACACACATGAAAGTGTTGACGTTGGGGACGGAGAGGATGATTCCAAGATTTAATCTCTGAACAATTGCCTGCTACAAATGTGACTCATCTCGAAAGACTTACTGAATAACTTACTGTAACACACACTTGCTTTTCAACAGTTTTGTCTAAACTTTCATCAACAGTCAGCAAACATGACATGTCGCGAACATCCAGGTTCAAGTCATCAAACATGACGTGTCACTGACATCCAGGTTCAAGTAATCAATCATGACTTGTCACTGACATCCAGGTTCAAGTCATCAAACATGACGTGTCGCGAACATCCAGGTTCAGGTCATCAAACATGACATGTCGCTGACATCCAGGTTCAACATGATCAAACATTAAGGACCTCACAATACGCATAATACGTGTATTAGCAGCATACATGTGACTCTGTAATCTAACAAGTCATTGCTTGAACTAAGTTTGTCTTTAATAAATTCACGGAGACGATCAGTAGTGGAGATGTCATCAGGCCTCAGGAGATGTCATCACACCACTGAGACGGATGTAACTGAGATGATTTGTGATAAGGATGTCATCAACTCACCGGAGATATCATCAGGCCTCAGGAGATGTCATCACACCACTGAGATGAAAATTGGTATGTCATCAGGTCACTGGAGATGATTTGTGACGAGGACTTCATCAACTCACCAGAGATGTCATCAGGTCAATGAGATGATCAATGGTGGAGATGTCATCAGGTAAATGAGATGATCAATGGCAGAGATGTCATCTCAACACTGAGACGATCAGTGGTGAGTATGTCTTCAGGTCACTGGAGATGATTTGTTATGAGGATGTCATCATGTCATTGGAGGTGTAATCAGCTCATTAAGATGGTAAGTGATGGAGATATCATCATCTTACTGGAGATGTCACCAGGTCACTGAGATGATCAGTGGCAGAGATGTCATCAGGTCACTGAGATGATCAGTAGTGGAGATGTTATCAGGGTCAATGAGATGATCAGTGGCAGAGATGTCATCAGGTCATTGAGATGTTTAGTAGTGGAGATATCAACAGGTCACTGAGATGATCAGTAGTGGCGATGTCATCAGGCCACCAGGATGATTAGTGGTAGAGATGTCATCAGCTCTCTTGAAGTGTCATCAACTCACTGAGATAATCAGTGGTGCAAATGTCATTAGCTCACTGGAGATATCATTATGTCACTGAGATGATCAGTGGCGGAGATGTCATTAAGTCATTGAGATGATCAGTAGTGGAGATGTCATCAGGTCAATGAGATGAGATATGGCAAAGATGTCATCAGCTTACTGGAGATATCTTCATGTCACTGAGACGATCAGTGGTGGAAATATCATCATGGAACTAGAAATGTCATCAAGTCATTGAGATAATCAGTTGTGGATATGTCATCAGGCCACCTAGATGATCAGTGGTCGAGATGTCATCAGGTCAATGAGATTATCAGTGGCAGAGATGTCATCAGGTCATTGAGATGTTCAGTGGTAGAGATATCATCAGGCCACCGAGCTCACTGAGATGATCAATGGTAAGATGTCATCAACTCACTGAGGTTATCCGTGGTGGAGATGTCATCAGCTCTCTGAGATGTCATCAGCTCACTGAGATTAACAGTGGTGGAGATGTAATCAGCTCACTGGATATGTTATATGGTCACCGGAGATGTCACGAGGTCACTGAGATGATCAGTGGGTGGAGATGGTCATTAGCTCACTGGAAATATTATCAGGTCACTGGAAATATTATCAGCTCACTGGGATACCATCAGCTCACCGAGATGACCATATGTTGAGGTGTCATCAATTCACTGAGATGATGAGTGGTGGAGATTTCATCAGCTAACTGGAGGCGTCATCAACTCAATGATATGATCAGTGGTGGAGATTCTTCAGCGCACTGGAGATGTCATCAGTTCACTGGAGATGTCTTCAGGTCACTGAGATGATCAGTGGGGGAGATGTGTGGCAAATTGCCAGTGCTTTTCATTTGTCTGTGGTTTACTTGTTTCTTTTCTCCTGTGTCGTCCATTCTCTCATAATTTGCACGCAACGACTCAGCTTTTGTGTTGTTGTTTTGATTACTGACCTGATTGAAAATAACATTAATAACCCCATCTGGAACCAGGCAGATAACATCCCTTACCTGTGTTAAAAAAAAAAACACATACACAGCATAAGTCAGAAGGACAGGAGGATAGAGAGAAGCTAGTCAAGGTTGAAACCTTTACCATCTGTTGCCGGGCAGCGCTATCCCCACCAAACCAAGTCTTTTTCTGGACTTTATATTTATCCTAAGAGGGTATGTAGATTTATGATTAATTAATTTGTTTTATTGCAGCTTTATTTTAATAGAATTGTGTCAGGATCAGACCAGAGGTTTGAACTGAACTTTAGTTGTGAATCTGTAAAAGGAATTCGATGCCTACCAGTGATTATCAGGATTGTCATGTGGAGTAGTCAATATACAATATTATATTGGAAACAGAGACTTGGCACACTCCATAATGTGAAAGGCGAAGGTAGCATCATACTTATGTATATAATGTATTATATGAAACACCCGTGTTTTTCCGGCGCCCGAAAGGGGAGCAAAGAATAGTAACACTTTACCCTACCATGCGTGTCGTAAAAAACGACTAAGTAGGGTTCCCGTAAAAAAACGTTTTCCAAAAGAAAAACGTAAACAAATATGGACAATAATAGTATTTTCAAAATATGTTCTGCAGATAGACACCTGTCTTGTCTCGCTATTGCTAATCAGACTGATCAATGTATCATTCATATACATGCAACCATCTGAAACACACTCATTTCATGAACACATAGGCTTGTGGGCTTCATAACCAAAAGCTAGCCTAGGGTTCCCATTCGTCCCGTTTTCCCCGGGACAGTCCCGTTTTTTGATAAAATGTCCCGGTGTCCCGAATTTATTCCAAATGTCCCGCTTTTTAAGGGTCCTTCCTGAAAAAATAATCTTTGGGTATCGGATTTTATTCCGTGTTTTAGTAGTGTTACTTTATCAATTTCCGGTTACAGTGGACCCTCGGTTTGAATCTCGAACAAAAATTCGAAAGTCGACCAAAACAATGTTCAGTGAGCATCTACCAAATGATATAATGCGTATTAGCATTATTATACAGTATTTTTATCGTTTTTCATCGCATAATGCCAAAACGTAAGTGCAGTATAAATGATAACATTACAAGAGAATTTCCCTTCATTAAAGGTGTAGATGAAAATGTGGAATGTACTTTATGCAGCTCTAAATTTTGCATTTCACATGGTGGTCGGTCAGACGTAGTTAACCAAGTATAAACGAAAAAACATAAAGGTGCTGTTGAAAGTAAGGCTTCCGACAGCAGTATAAGTCATTTCTTAAATGCGAAAACCCAGAGTGAAAAGGAAATGGAAAAAAAGTTATCATTGGCAGCACAGGAAGCAACCTTCGCTTATCACACGGAGGTGCATAACTACAGGAAGGCAGAAAAGTTTCTTACCACTACTGTGAGAAATCAGTTGCAAGAATTAGAAAAAGAAGGACACATAACAGTTGAAAAGTTTCAAAGCTATGCAGTAGATTTCTATGACACCTGCATTGAATATATTCAGGAGTGGTGTACACCATTTCTTACGCCTCTTCAGTCTATGGATTGGATCAATTTGAAGGGAAAGGAGTCTGTGACTTGGAAGAACATCCAAGAAAGCTACATATTCACGAAGACAGTGTCACCAAATTTTACTGTGAATGAAGAGGACTTATTTGATGAGTTTGCATGTGTGAAAAAATATTGTGAAAGCAAATTTGATGTGTGGAGTGAACTGAAGGATCAAAGTGTCAGTGAAAAATGGTGTGAGATGTTCGCTCATTTTACAAAGCAGGATATAAATGCTGAGAACCTGAAATGCCTAGTTAGTTATTGTTTGGCACTGCCAGGATCCAATGCAGCTGTTGAACGTGTTTTTTCTTTAATAAATGCGCTTTGGACAGACGAAAAAAAACAGACTTAAAATTGAGACAGTGAAAGCTTTAACCATTATAAAGACCCATTTTAAGGATTTCTCTTGTGCTGAGTTCTCTGTCCAAATATCAGAAGAAAAAAAACTTCTTGAACAGGCCCATAAATCTGATAAATATTCTGATGAATCTGAAATATAAACTTGACTATTGTGTATTTTTTAAAGGTGCGATTTTTCTAATTAAGTTAATGTTTGTAATTTATAATTCTTTTTTAAAGTGGAAGTTGTGTTAGTTAATGTGTGTATTTTTATAAAAGTATCTTATTTTAAGTGCAACATATAATATATAATAGATTTATTTGTGCTTTACCTTAATTTTTAACATGTCCCGTTTTTTTACAAAATGTCCCGGGTTTTTTTGGTAAAAATTTGGAAATGTCCCGGTTTTTAAACAAAACATTATGGGAACCCTAAGCTAGCCACATGTCCAATATTGTCCTCAGGTTCATATGTGTCACCATAAATCAGAGGTCTAGAATCCATATCAATAATTGTACTCAGCTGAACTTATTTAAGCCAATAGACTAGTGAGAGAAGTTTATATAATTGAAATTGAAGTTTGAATTAAAATTAACCATTCATTTATTGATATTTGTACAAGAAAAGATTGATTACACTGGACAACAAATTTGGACTTTCTGTGTGTATCTGAGATTAAACCAAGTGACCTTTATGTTGTTTGGGCTGCTGAATATGAAAATGGCCGTTAAAACACCAGATTAGCCATAGTGTTTTAAAATATCTATAAAACAAGTTTTACACATTTGTATATGATAATAATGCTCATAGCGGAAATGATTCACAGCGACGCCTTTTTGCCTGTCGCTTGTAATGAGTTTCTGGAGCATCTCTCACAAGGGTCCAACAATAGTCTGCTAGCATTGCTGCATTCCATTTCCATTGGTACCTTTTTTCGAGGATAGTATTGTCCTGATTAAATCGTTCCCCATGCTCGTCACTGACAGCACCACAGTTAGCAGGGAAGAAATCCAGATGAGAGTGTAAAAAGTATAATTTCAAAGTCCCACAGACAGAGGAAACAGCAAAACTTTGTATAACCCTGCTGTAGCCCCATCAAGATGGCAATGACCTTCAGGTCACCACAAATCTGCCACTTATACTTGTCACAGTTGATGGTGTGTAACAGTTGTTTCATGTTGTTGTACGTTTCTTTCATGTGGACTGCATACCCGAGTGGAACAGATGGTAAAACGTTACCATTATGGAGCAGCACAGCTTTTAAGCTCAACTTGGACGAATCAGTGAACAGCCTCCAATCGTCGTCTTTGTAGTTGATGTGTAGTGCTGCCATCAGACCCACTATTTCAACGCAAGCAATGAGGTTATCTGTCATTTTGAAATATGGAAGCAGATCTTTTTGCCGAGCACGAAACACAGATACATGCACATTCTCTTCTAGAAGATTCCATTACTGCAGTCTGGACCCCAACAGCTCTGCTATATTTGTTGGCAATTCCAGATCTCTCACTAGATCATTCAATTCACTCTGGGTAATTTTATGTGGCTGTGTAGACTCTTCAATAAGCACGAAATCAGGATCTCTTGATGTAGATGCTTTCACAGGATGTTCACTGGCCTTATTATCTTCTTCATCATCCAGAGTATAAGATTCTGGTGGGTCCGGAACAGGAAGTCCTCCCCGTGAGGCACTGGCCACATAGCTATAGGTTGAATAGGTCACAGGTCGCTTTTTCTTCTTAGAAATACCATGTCCAATTGGAGGAGTCATGCAAAAGTAACGATCATTAAGATGGTTTGTCAGTTCCCTCCACACCATTGGAACTGCAAAACGCATCGATCGTCCTTTTCGGTTCAACCAGCAGCGCAGATTCGTTGCACAGGATTGACAACATATGTGTGGGGCCCAATACCGGTCCTGGTCACCGATCTTTTTTCTTTCTTAATCGGAACCTCTTCTACCCCACAAACAGGGTGTAGAGGGACCCAAAGAGCACAAGGCTCCTGGGCAAAACATGCAATCAAAATGTTTGACAAACAGGTGATTTGTCACCGATCTCACAATTAAAATAAAGGCTGTAAGCTTTCTTTATCATCGGTGTAATGGCTCGCCTTTGTGATAGCAAAGTTATTTGTCCGCAAATATAGCAAAAATAATCCGCACTGTTCACACATTCATGAGGCATCTGCACTCACATAATCCACAACACAAATGATAACAAGGAGGAAATGTGGTTGCAATTACCCCCCCCCCCCCCTTTCCTCTTCCCCCCGGATCTTGAAAACTAGAGCTAATTCGATGATGACATCTCCATAACTGACCATCTTAATGAGCTGATTACATCTCCAATGACCTGATGACATCCTCATAACAAATTATCTCCAGTGACCTGATGACATACTCACCACAGATCGTCTCAGTGTCGTGATGAAATCTCCAGTGAGATGATGACATCTCTGCCATTGATCATCTCATTTACCTGATGACATCTCCACCATTGAACTTAGGGTCTGACTTTACTCTGAATACTTTCTGAAGCAGATACTTTCACAGCCGTGACTATCCTGTGATACCAGTGTTCTTCTCCAACACTGGGACTTCACTCTTTTTAAGGCAGAATACTATTTCTGCTTCACTACTGACACTACACTCATAAAAACCTTTCGCTACAGTGCTCTCTCCCTTCTTCGCCGTAGAGACGACATTGTCATCAAACCGGCTGACAAGGTAGGAGCCATTGTCGTCTGGCAGAAGGACTTATACCTAAGTGAAGGTAAAAACCAGTTGACCAATGGTTCTTTTTACAGGCCCAGGACCAGCGATGCAACTGTCTCCAACAATCGCATTGTACACAACACTATTAAACAGCTCATCACCAGTAATGCTCTTCCTCCCCACGCATCTCATCTTAGGATTCATGAAAGTTCTTTGGGCAAGCCTGTATTCTACATGCTCCCCAAAATTCACAAGATCGACAACCCTGGCAGACCTATTGTCTCGGCCTGTTCCTGTCCTACTGAGCACATTTCTGACTTCCTAGATAGCATTTTCCAGCCTATCGTTGAGAATCTTCCCTCCTTTGTCAAAGACACTAATCATGCTCTTTTAACTTTCTCCTCTATCCGACTCTCAGCAGACCGCTCCTACCGCCTTTTCTTGTTAGACGTCTGTTCTCTGTATACCTCAATTCCCCACTCTGATGGTCTCCGAGCTCTTCGGTTTTTTTCTTGACCAGCGCACTTGTCCTTCTATATCCACTGACACTCTTCTCCGTCTTGCTGAACTGGTCCTTCAACTTAATTCCTTTGAATTCAATGGTCAGTTTTTCGACCAAATTAGTGGTGTTGCCATGGGAACGAAGATGGGTCCTAGCTATGCCTGCCTGTTCATGGGCCACTTGGAGCATCAGATATGGCAACAATACTCCGGTCCTTTCCCCGGGTTTTACCGCAGATATATCGATGATGGCATTGGTCTCACAGATATGTCCGAGACTGATTTATCCCGCTTCATCGACTTTGTCAACCACTTCCACCCCACCATCAAGTTCACCTCCCTCATCTCCACAGTATCTGTCAACTTTCTTGACATTACTATTACTATCACGCCTTCCGGCCTTAATACCTCAGTATACTACAAGCCGACAGATGCCCATAGCTACCTTCTGTATACCTCTTCTCATCCTCGGGCTTGTCGTGACTCCCTTCCATTCTCACAACTTCTCCGCCTCCGCCGTTTGTGCCTAGACGATGATGACTTCCACTTCCGAGCCAATGAGATGTTGGATTTCTTCCGTAGCAGACTTTATCCGGAACATGTTCTCACCTCTGCCCTCCAACGTGTGCTCCCCATCTCTCGTCAGGAGGCCCTCAAACCTCACTATAAACCCACTTCAGATAGAGTCAAATTGATCTTGACCTATCACCCTCACAGTACTGCAGTCAAACAGATCCTTTTCCGCCATTTCCCTGTCCTCCAAGCAGAGTCTGTGACCCAGGAAGTTTTCGGTGAAGCACCTTTGGTGGCATATAGGCGCGACAAGAACTTGAAGGATCTTCTTGTTCGCAGCCGTCTTCCAAAGGAGAATGCCACTCAGTTTGGCACACTACCCTGTGGTCGGACACGATGCAACACGTGCAAGTATGTCATCTCAACCAACAAAGTGTCTTTTCCTGAGGCTACGTACACCATCACCAGTAGCGTCACGTGTGAGTCGCGCAATGTCATTTACACGATCATATGTAAACGTTGCTGCATAACCTATATTGGCCAAACAGGCAAACGACTTGGGGACAGATTCAGCCAGCACTTGAATGACATCGCTCAGCAAAAATCCACACCAGTTGCCATACACTTTAATGGTCCTGGCCATCATGGTCCCATCGACATCCAGGTCAAGGCGATCAGATCCTGCTCCTCTGACACTGCTAGCCGAGAACAGCTTGAGAACCGTCTTATCCACCGCATTGGGTGTCTAAAACCAGCTGGTCTTAACACTCTGCACACCTTTGTCTGAGGTCACCCCCCTCCCCTTTCATCTCTTGTTCCATTTTACTCTTTCCACTCTTATCCTATTTTTCTATTTTACTGCCGCCTTCTAATAATATGTATGAATATAAAATACACTGTTTTTAATATGTCTTGATTTTTTATTTTTTATTTCATATTTATTTATCTCCAACTCATTCTGTCCTCTTCTATTTCCAGTCCCCACTAATATTACGTTTGGGTAGTTTATTGTTCAGTTTCGTTCTTTTAGTTTCGTAGTATGTATTGTATACATCCGGTGGTGACAGTCATTTCCTTTTCCGGGCACGCCAGTCCGTTTGCGGGAAGTTTCCTTCAGGGAAGTACCTAGGTTTAATTTTTATATTTTTTTATATTTATTTAGGTTCTTATGTGTCCTATCTAGCCTTCACTTTCTTTTCTTTCCCTGACGAAGGCCTTGTGGTCGTAACGTTGGCTATTTTCTTTGTCTTTTGTCCTCGTAAGACGAATTACCTTTTTTCGATTTTTTTTCACACCCATCCGCTGCAGTATTGATAATCGGGAGATAAACTGCGAATGTGCAGACAAACATATTTAAAACACACAGCAGATTACCTTAGGTATGGCATGAAGATTATGTAATACTTCCGGAGATGGACTCAGTATTTATCAACATTTATGATAACAATTTAAACTGAGGTTAGATCATGAGGTACAAACATGATTCATAAGAACAATCGGCAGCGTTCGTACCTTATATAGGAGGATTTTCAAATAAATCCAATCGCATGATGTTATGCGGGGTTTTCATGAGAAGGGTGGGGGAGAAGACCTACACAAAAGCCAGACATTCAAATATGATTGGTCTAGATGAAATATATTTAAAAAGACTACTTCTAATTGGAGACTTTCACCCACGTAGGACGTTGAGAGCGTGAGCGAAAAGTCCCTTATAATGTAGCACAATTTTAGACCCCGGCACAGTATTTCCATCTCGTCAAGAAGACAGTTCAGACAAACCATGCTAACAAATAGAAAAAGGATTCCAACATAAGGGATCGGACAAAGTATTTGAAGATCTTCTGATATTATGCAGAAAGAAAACTCACTTTATAAATACTGGAAGCCACGAGTCTTAGGAACCTGCAAACAGAGTGACATTGGGATTATAATTAAATTAATATCCCGGACTCTCTGTAGGACGGCTTCCTAACCAGTGGCCCGACGCTATTCGGAAGTTTTTACTGTGCCAGAAATCTGGAAATTCTCACCCGATACGGGGTAAGTTTTACATTTTATTACTTCATACTTTGCATTTCACATGTTTAACTTGCTGGGGATTGTATAGGCTCATACGAGGCTAATAACCTCAGCATATGAAAATAATAGATTCTTGAACCACTACAGGAAGCCACTTGGAGCATCAGTGACTGCTGGTGACTGCTTCCTGCAGGTTCTCTCACAGGGCATCACAAGCAGGGGTAGCCCCAGGCTCCAAGTGGAGCAGGTGTGGATGATGAAATTACGATGTTTATAAGTGTTATGTTAACCTCTTAATAAGTTTATATGCATATTTATACATGTTTAAATCAGGCAAGAATCGTTTTCCGATGTCCTGCCACATTTTTTCATTAGATTAACTGGGTTTAACGATGATTTTTATCCAATCCACTGGGTTTAACATAGGTGCTCAGGGAGAGTAAAATTACTGAGAAAAACAGAAAATGGGGTAAGTGAAATTGACAGCGGGAAGTCGCCTGACTAATGTCAGGAAACCAATACTTAGTAGAGACATTTGTTTCTTTTCAAGTGTGTGATACCGGCTTGTTACGAGTATGTGGATCAAGAGCTTGTGGTCTTCGACAGGTTGTGAAGATCCTTGCCTTGACGTTCTTGGTGGTTACCCCTACAACAACGCCTGGGACGTGCATTCACCACAGAAGTCGACGATTGACGGAGCAGTCAGCAAGCCACTTTCATCATCTGGCCAGCTAAGTGATTTTAATCAGGCCAGAGCAAGCGAACTCACACTGCCTAAAAACAAACCACCTTCACCAGTATTTTTTTCAGTAGGAAAAACTCTATATTTTCAATTTCCTCAGCCCATTTATTTATTTATTTTTGTTAAGCAATAATTGATTATTAAATTTGTTATATGTAAATACAAATTGATAGTTGATTTAATTATTACAGAGTGAAGTGCACACGAATGAATCAGTTATTTTAAATATATAATACAACAGAGCTACCAAAGTAATATTTTACTGAATAATTCAGTTGGGCGATCAGAAACGAGCAAATATATATTTATCTTCATACAAGGGGCGAGCAAATAATAAGTTCACTACAGTTTAGACGATTTCAGCGTTGTGCTTGTTTTCTGAAAAATCCTATGAGGATTGCTTAAAATTGAAGCACAATCCTTCTATTCACAACGCTGCCAAGAGTAATCTTGAGCGAAGGTAGATACCTTTGAAGATCCTCGTTGTATACTCTTAATTTTGGCCATTGTTGGACCATCACGGCAGAGAAGAGAAGGCAATCCTGGGACAAGATGTCATCAACTCACTGAGATGTTCAGCGGCGAGAGATGTCATCAGCTCACTGAGATGATCAGTGGTGAGAGATGTCATCAACTCACTGAGATGACCAGTGGTGAGAGATGTCATCAGCTCACTAAGATGATCAGTGATGAGAGATGTCATCAGCTCACTGAGATGATCAGTGGTGAGAGATGTCATCAACTCACTGAGATGACCAGTGGTGAGAGATATCAGCTCATTGAGATGATCAGTGATGAGAGATGTCATCAGCTCACTGAGATGATCAGTGGTGGAGATGTCATCATCTCAGTGAGTTGATGACATCGCTCACCACTGATCAACTCACTGAGATGATCAGTGGTGAGAAATGTCATCAACTCACTGAGATGATCAGTGGTGAGCGATGTCATCAACTCACTGAGATGATCAGTGGTGAGAGATATCATCAACTCACTGAGATGATCAGTGGTGAGAGATGTCAACAACTCACTGAGATGATCAGTGGTGAGAGATGTCATCAACTCATTAGAGATAACATTTATCAATTTACCAGACGTGGCCAACTTATCCATGTATCACTCATAACATTTATCTGTCACTAGACGTGGACAACTTATCCATGTATCACTCATAACATTTATCTGTTACCAGACGTGGACAACTTATCCATGTATCACTCATAACATTTATCTGTTACCAGACGTGGACAACTTATCCATGTATCACTCATAACATTTATCTGTTACTAGACGTGGACAACTTACCCATGTATCACTCATAACATTTATCTGTTACTAGACGTGGACAACTTATCCATGTATCAGTCATAACATTTATCTGTTACTAGACGTGGACAACTTACCCATGTATCACTCATAACATTTATCTGTTACTAGACGTGGACAACTTATCCATGTATCAGTCATAACATTTATCTGTTACTAGACGTGGACAACTTATCCATGTATCAGTCATAACATTTATCTGTTCCTAGACGTGGACAACTTATCCATGTAACATTCGTAAACCTTCAGCTCTCAGTGGAGTTTACATTTTACAAATATTCATGCCAAGCCTTCCTGTCCTGTGCCATCCTTCCACATTATTTTCTTCCCTTCATTTATGTCTCCAATTCTCCTTTCTACGTTTTTTTTGCTTTCGGTCTCCCACTGTTTCTTTTACCCTGGGATTTCAGAACAAAGACTGCCTTGTAGTGCTATATAATTATGTCTTTGACGTGTAGCCTGCCAATGCCAACATCTTTTCCTAATGGCTTTTCCCACGATTGCCGTCAAACATTGACGTTAAAGTAGTATCACTAGGCAGCATTTCTAATTTTAAATATTGCCATGTTTTAGTTTAACACAAAAACAAAAACGACCCAGCTTTGTGAAGCAACAACATTTGTTGTAAGCAATACGATATTGGTATGATTAATTTTTAAAACTTTTTTCTACATCAGCGTTGCCACTCTTAGGTGGATTCACCTCTCTAGATTTTTTTGGTCCCAGTTAGGTGTCATTTTCTGTCATTAGTTGAAGAACGCCACCTAGATTTCGCCCAAAGTAACCCAACTTCATCCAAAGTAGCCCCCCAAAACAGCTTAAATTAGCCCAAGTTGCCGAAATCTAGGGTTTTTTTTTTTTTTTTCAACATTAGTGTGGTGACACTGATCTACAAGTATGCAAGTGTATAAAAAAGTTGTCCAAACCAATAAATCGGTGCGTCCAAACGAGCGCGTTCGTTGTTTCTGAAAATATTTATTCACTAGTGCGGTTCTCAGCTCTTCATTTCGCATGTAGTTATTTTCGTGTTTGCTCAGCTGATTATTTTCCGTCCCCACGACTAACATAAACGGGATTACTGAAAGCAGGCTTACTAGATTGTCATTATTGAAGTGTTTGATGCGAAACCATTATTGGATTGTGAAACAAAATTATAATATAAACCTACCTCGGCCGTAGACTTGTTGACATATTTTATTGCAGTACTAATTCATTGATTCGAACAAGACAGCCCCAAATAAGCGGGAACAGAAACACCCACCCCCCCCCCCCCCCCCCCCCCCCCCCCCCCCCCCAAACTTTAAAAACTGGTACTTGACTTGTAGTTGATTTACAAAACTCTTAGACTCTTAATTTCTGGCACGCGAGGTACACTTGCGATCGCGTGACAAATGCCGCGGACGCTAGCGAGCAAGCACTTAACCGCCCGCACGAGGTAGGTGGCACATGACGGGGATAGAGCTTTGTGTGATGAAAAGTAAGTCATGGACTCCATTCTTCACTTCTACGAAAATAAATTTGGCTGTTATTCTCCAGTTGTGTGAAGTGCTTTGATGTGGTATTTCTGATGCTTCGTGGACGGAATTCTACACTCCAAATTCACAAACAGAATGTGCGAATAACGATGTCATTTGTGTTGTGAATCTTTCTTTGTGATAAGTGCTGATAAGTAGTGAGCGTGAAATGACAAACTTTTGATGTATTGTGTACAGTATGCAGGTGGGAACGGGCTTATCCCTAATGTACTGAGTCAATAAATCAATCGAACGATCGGCCAATCAGTTAGTGAGTTTGGCCTTTGTGGCTTTACATTGGCTAATGACCGATCTCTTTCGTTTATTCAGACTGCCATTGTCTCCGGGTTGGATTCTCCATTCTTTAGGTCTGACATAGTCTCTTCTTCATGCGCTCCTTTTTAAAATCTAATTTTTCACATTCCTAGTTGGTTCCGAATAAACATATGATGAGCTTTTCTACACACAGGCGTATGGAAATATTGAGAATAAAACATGCTGTAACAAAAGTCATAAACTGAACAATAGGTGGGGAACCCAGACCTTCCCCGTGATAGACATTTGTGAGGAATCAAATAATCTGGACCTCTGACCAGGCGTGACGTAATAGACGATTAAGGTAATATTGTACATAGCCTGGCATTCTATCCACGTAAAACAAGTTGCTAAATAGTTTTTTACAGGCGAACAAGAATATTGGGAGACCAAAGGGGATAACAGCAAATAATGAAGTCATTACAACAAGAACATGGTGGGCTGAACCGAACAAGTCAGTGCCAAAATAGAACGTCGGTGGAGAGCAGTAACTGCGGCCGGTTGATCCTCAGGGAACGAACATGAATTATTATGATAGTTATCATCAGCATTTTCTGTTTGTGTGCCTCATGGAGCCCGGAGATATGTCTGCAGCTGGACTCCTGGCAGAAAGCATACATCAGATTATTGTTGGGCTCACGCAGACGTGGTTTATGTTTGTGTGCCTGATGGAGCCCGGAGACATGTCTGCAGCTGGACTCCTGGCAGAAAGCATACATCAGAGTATTGTTGGGCTCACGCAGACGTGGTTTCTGTAGCAATTTATTTGACATGATTGTCACGGGATTTACTCCCTTTGCTTTGCAGTAATGGTCCAACAGTGACCAAAATTCAGAGTATCTGCTAAGTGTCTTCAATGGTGTCTACCTTTCGCTCAAGATTCCTCTTGGCAGAGATGTGAATTGAAGAATGGCGTTTCCATTCTAGGGAGCCTGATAGGAATTGAAAGAAATCAAGAACTACGGCTGATAGGATCCATGCCGTGTAAACTTTTTATCTTTCCTGACCTCCTATGAGTAAGGATTTTGCTCGTTTTGATGAGCCCGCAACTGATTTAACTCAGTAACATATTACTTTAATACTTCAGTTATAGATATTTAAACTGACTGAGACATACGGGTGCAGTTCACTCAAAAAATGAATAAATCAACTATAAATTTGCATATTTACGGATAACAAATGTAATAATCAATTATCGTTAACAAATGTAATAATCAATTATCGTTAACAAATGTAATAATCAATTATCGTTAACAAATGTAATAATCAATTATCGTTAACAAATGTAAAATAAATAAAGGTAGGTTTTAAAAATTTCATCACGGCGGATGATCTGGATAGTATAAGAAATGTTTTTTTTTTTAAATTAGAGTTCACTTGGCAGCTTTAAGTGGGTACGTAGCTGCCCGTACGATGTCGGTTGGTTTCTGCTCTAGCCGATGCTTGTTCTTTGCAGGTTATGGACTGATTAATTCTTGTCACTGGTCAAGTCTGGTGGCAGCAAAACGTCCCTCGTAGTATCGTGGTATAATTGCGAAGATGGTCCAGCGTCTGTTAAGACCCTCTGCTGAAGATGTCTAACTTTGACTGCAGGCCACTTCTACCACACACTTGTTCCACAGATATCACCACCAATTGATACCACCGATTAGTATCATGAAATAAGATAGAAAAAATACCCTCCTGAGTACTGGGTTTCCTGACTCAAAACCCAGTTGCCCCTCCCCCCCCCCCCTTTCTTTGCATTCCACCATCCCATTTGCCTCAGAACTTTACATACTCTGAGCATTAATGTTAATCCCAGTAAGAGGAAAACATCCATTGCATTTATATTGAACATGTTTACTGTGGCGTGGGTTCAATTGGCTGTAATCTAGGTTTTCTTCAATATAGTTAATCAACTAGTGGTCCCGGGTGAACGGGCTTCACCCACAACGTAAGAAATGGCCTCTCAAATAGACCAACATCAGATACTTGGACCATGACTCCTGGTTAAATATGACGACGTTTATTTACAACACATAGTAGTGATCACTTTCCATTGTGGTTATAACATATTCTCAATACATTTGTATTCCACAGTCCTTTCAGTACAATCCTGAATGCCGTTACAAGGCATATACACTGTCATAAATCCGTTCCAACGAGGAACACAGTTATACACAGCTGATCAGTCCATCGACCGTAAACATTAGCTCTAAATCACTAGGTCAAACATTCATACGTCACATGCGAACTACGCGTAGCGACAGTAAACTAGTGCCGCACTTGCACGCACCACAGTCATCTTTATTCTCACTCACGTATGGCGTGCAAAAGCCTACGCCACATTTACAATTACATATGCACTAATTGAAAAGGTTAATACAGTAAGTATGTACTTCAGTTCTGTCATCATCCACTCCCTGCTCCATCTGGAACTTGGGACTTCCTCTGCTTTTGGTTCTCTATGAGAAACCCGCATAAAGCAGTAACCAGCTTTTGCAGTGGTGGTTCATGAAACCATCATTCTATATGCTGAGGTTGCCAGCCTCGTAGACTTTGACATCCACTAGCAATTTTGACATGTTAATAATGCAAAATATAGAATTATAAAATGCACAACTCACCCCAAAAAATCTCTGGGAATACAGACTTCTGGCTCAGGGAAATAGTTTCGGCAACTTGATTAAGAAGCCTCTTACACGTGGCTGTATGGCAAGGTTCCAATCAGAAATTTTGTATTTTTACATCTCAAATGCCAAGCAAATAGCATGTAATTTTACATTTTGGTGGGGTATATTACCCCAACCTCTCAGGGAAAATTCCTGCGTAACATCCGCAAAAAATGTGGTGTTTATAAATCGTTTCTCCCTATATGGTATATCAGCTTCCGTTTATTATCGATCATGTTTACACTCATGACTACGTAATCTATCACAGGTAATCTCTTTCCAGATGGATAATTATTCTCCAAAAAGTCTTGTCCGGAAATGATTATGACATTTACCCGGTCTAGCCAATACTCAAGAAACTAGTCAGACAGAACTATTATTAATGATACGATAATCGACTGTGGTCATCCCAAGGTTGTTTACTTCTTAATCGGGCGCGCCCATGCACTGTCTAGTAGTAAAATGTGTTATACATTAGTAAACCACACTTCTGTCTACAGATCCCAGGTGTCAATATGGGTTCAAAAGAAAGTCATAGTTTTTACGGTCTACATCTAAGGGAGCAAATTGTGGTTGAAGAACCCAGTTTCATTCCGGAAACGGGTTAAACATCCTTTTGTTAAAAATAACCTTAAAATCTAAGTTTTTTTTATTGTTTCTTCAAGACAAAATTTTAATTTAATGTATTGCAGACTTATTATTATGGATCAAAATGATAAGATGGCTGCAAAACGATCTGCAGATGCTAAGAGGAAGAGACGATCGCGCCAATCACAACAGGCAAGAGAGACTCTAGAAGAAGCAGCAATACGACGACAACATGAAGCGGCACAAAGACAAGCACAGCGTCAGTCACAACAAGCAAATCAGTCTGCAGAAGAGCATGAATCTCAACGCGCTGTAGAAGCTTTTCGCATTTGTCAGTTGAGAGCATCACAACGAGCAAAGGAGACCAGAAGAAGCAACCGAACGTAGAGCAGCAGCTGCACAACAAGTGAGACGATAAAGAGCTGCACGTAGTCCAACAATTCAAAATCATGATGCCTTTGATGAGAATGCAGTTGCTGTACACAACTGCGGCCCAATGGATCAGGAATGTCAGTTCTGTCACTCTCTCAATTTTCAAGTGGAAAGATCAACCGATGGTACACTCAAATATTGCTGCCATAAAGGTACAGTGCTGTTGGAGCAAGAAGGAGAGCAGAGACGTCCTTTTCCTCCGTATCTCAAGGATCTTTTGAGCAACCCAGCGCATCCACAACATCGACATTTTAAGGAAAATATCCGTTCCTATAATTCAGTCTTGGGCTTTGCATCCATGGGTGCCCAAATCGATCGCTTCGTTGGACGTGGACCATATGTGTTCAGAGTGCATGGACAGATCTATCATTTGATTTACTTCCGTCATTATTGACGGGTTATTGCTAGTTCAGTACAGAAAATGAGACGTGGAGCAATAATGTCGGCGATAGACATGAATGCTAGTAAAAGAGAACGGACAATTCTATCACGGTATTGAAGTTGTCAGCCCTATGCATTATCTCCCATTAGTCACCCGAAGTAGCAGTAAGCCAATTATTTCTTGATCTCCTCGGAGATTATCGAGAAACTACATGATGATAACGTGACTAAAATGGGCTAAATGTTGGGCGTTCTCGTAGACGTTATATGTGTGCAGTTGCGAACTAAGGTGTGCGAGGGGGCGATCTGCCTCGCGTGACAGATAGGAGAGGGGGTGCCATAGGATATTGTTGTGACAGTACTGTACTGTATACCAATCTACTGGCAAGCATATTAAATTTCTTCTGTGTGTTAATTTATGGAAAAGGGAGGAGGGGGGGGGGGGGAGGGGTGGAAATGCCAAAGGTAGGAACCGCCCCAGGTGTCAAATACTGTAAAGTGCGCCCCTGCTTGTGTGTCATTGCTTCAGCGTGTACATGAACTGATTGGAGATAATTAACATTTTTGTCACCTTTTTCTGTAGTTCATGATTGCCTGCCGAGTCCGTGTTTGACAGCGTTCATTTGATAGAAGTAATTAAATCAGTTCAGGCTAATTAATTTTTGTTTTTCTAGTGCAGTGCTTCTCAATCTTTTTACTATGGTGAACCCCATGATGTGAGTTTTCATAACCCGCGAACCCCCAACCTATAACAATACTGCTACTTGACTATAGTTCAGACAGTCATTTAGAAACACGCATAGATACTGTCTCAGTTAAAGCACTAAAAAGAAAAACACTCAAAGTTTACAAATCTTCAAGATAACAACTGACCGTAATGTATACTAAATACGAATCTTCACGATATCAACTGACCGTAATGTATACTAAATACAAATCTTCAAGTTAACAACTGACCGTAATATATACTTAATACGAATCTTCAAGATAACAACTGACCGTAAAGTATATTAAATACAACTCGTGAAATCACATCGAGATGTAAATCTCTCTCATTTTGACTACCTGTGCAGGTGGAAGGACAGGTGAGAAGTAGACACTGACTTTGGGTAGGATACAGAATAAGGACACCTGTTGTTAGCACTTAAAGGCTGTCCAGTGAAGCTGTGGACACCTGTTGTTGGCACTTAAAGGCTGGCCAGTGAAGCTGTGGACACCTGTTGTTAGCACTTAACGGCTGTACAGTGAAGCTGTGGACACCTGTTGTTGGCACTTAAAGGCTGTCCAGTGAAGCTGTGGACACCTATTGTTAGCACTTAAAGGCTGTCCAGTGAAGCTGTGGACACCTGTTGTTAGCACTTAAAGGCTGTCCAGTGAAGCTGTGGACACCTGTTGTTAGCACTTAAAGGCTGTCCAGTGAAGCTGTGGACACCTGTTGTTAGCACTTAAAGGCTGTCCAGTGAAGCTGTGGACACCTGTTGTTAGCACTTAAAGGCTGTCCAGTGAAGCTGTGGACACCTGTTGTTAGCACTTAAAGGCTGTCCAGTGAAGCTGTGCATGAATTTGGGAAAGGCCGTTGTTTTTTTAATGATCTGAACGGCAATAAATTAATCACACTTGAAGAACCAATAGTATAATTGCATATCACCCACCACAGGGTCATACCGTCACTAGAATATCAAATGCTGGTTAGACAGTCCTTCTAAGTCCAGAAACACTGTCGTCTCATTTCGACTTCTTTATTGTAACACCAAGACTCAAATATATCTTATAAATACTTCCTGTTCATTCACAAATCATATGGACATCTCACAGAAGACTATTGTACCTTTGTTCTCAAGCTGAAGTGGAGATGGGATAAAGCAGTACTAAAGCGACGTACAGTTGTGTATGTCGTTAGGTAAATCTGTTGTTAACACCAGCTGTACAGTTTCAGAGAGAGAGAGAGAGAGAGAGAGAGAGAGAGAGATATATTTAGAATGAGACGCTTGTAAAATCTAATAGTTGATTGTCTATATTTTACATGTCAGGAGGTGTGCTGTATAGTATTATACTGTAGACAATGTGTACAATAGGGTCCTTCTATTGTTAACAAAAAAAACCGGTTCCCAGATGTAATGTGAGCAATGTCTTCTTGCTTAGTTCTATTAATTCTCCAGTTTCTTAATATGGTCTGGTTGAATCTTTTAACAGCTTGTAAGTTGTTGTTGTTGATTTTAGGACCTTGCACAAACCATTGAATTTTGTAGGTTACAATAAGAGTTTATAGTGTTCTGTTGTCTATATAGTACGTTGCATTTCTTGTTTGTCCAGATGTGATAATATCATCACGATCTGAGAAAACTTTCCTCATCATGCGCACGAATGTTGCCGGCGCATTCACTAGTCCAGAACACATATAATTCCACTGGAACAATCCCATAGGTGTAGCGAAGGCAGTATAAGGTTTTACGATTTTCTTGCATTATTATTGTTCTCGTTTCGCTCAGCACCGTTGTTCCATCAGCTTGTATCGCTCATTTGGTGTGTTCTTCATCATCATATATTTTTCTAGTACCTGTATGTAATTCTTGCCCTTGTCACCTGTTTGTAACTGTGGCTGACAAAGGGTAAAACCCGAAACGCACCTTGTTTTCTGTGTACCATTAACTTGTAAAACTGATTTCATACCATTTCATTTTTTAATTTATATAAAGGTTAAAACAAACACGATTTATGTCACAGTAAGGCCTACTACCCCAGCATTATTTGTGCCCAATGAAATAAGTTCAAACATTTTAGTAGCACCAATCGAAACCATCGACGGTGGCAAGAACCCACACCACCTGACAGCTAACTAACATTTGTAAAAGGAAATCCTAAGGAGAGTTCTGGATAGAAGGCCTCGGCGAAGGTTGTGCCTGTACCTGTGTGTTGAGAAGCCATGTTTGAGCGGTCTCATCTATGCAGAACAACCAAGGCATTTCTCAGTTTTGATTCTTGAAGATCTTCAAAATGAAGTTAGGTTGTGTTAAAGTTTAATGCTTTCCTTCACAGAACAGAATAACGTCAGTCGCTTTATTCTGGACTAGGAGCAAAGACTCAGTAAGATAGTAACTGCAGTAAGTACATTGTTACGGGTGGTTTACGGGTTCTTTCTTCTGATATTCTTGTCTAGGGTAATACTTCATTTGACTGTTGAGAATTCATCATGGCATTCCATCTTGCCGGTGACACTTTTGAATGCAGCCTGTAAAATACCTTTCTTACTCTTCAACAATAAAGAAGTCATCAAAGGCCAGTTTGGACGTGAATATTCATTTAATAAGTACACAAGCTCTATGTAAAATGTCAGTCTGTAGTGTTCATTGTAAAGATGTGTACAGAGTTGTTGAGATCAGGCATGCTCCAGTCTACCCAGCTGTAAATGGGTAACTCACCCTAGTCCTGAGTTAGGGAAGGCAAAGGCAGCTGTAAGCAGTAGTTTCCCTCTAAGGCTCCAGGGGAAGCAGGCCCTAAACTTGGTCAATTCAACCGACGCAGGATGGTGTATATATGGAGTAGAAGTGTAGAGTGTGATTAACGCGAATGGTGTACTGTTCGTGTTCTGACCAATCTAATCACTCATACACTTGTGTCTACAAGGCACCAATGCAGACTGCTGGAATCTTTGTTTACACAGTTTATTTAGACGCACACACTGGGACATAACGAGTAAATCATGGGTACAGGTTGACACATCAATTTGCAGGCATACATAGTAGATCCCAAGTCATGACACATTCATAAATAATGGGTAGTACATCAATAGCTTCCAATGTCATGATACATAATGGCCGCATCCCCTATCTGACTAAGCGCGTCAGTGAAGGCGGATCGGTAAGTAACTAAAGTTGCTTTATGTTCATAGTTTATATCATATTATGAAACCACGATAAGGGGTTTCTATACCCTAGCGTTGCGAAGCACAAAATTCCAGCTAGGTCTAACCGACATGAGATCATCAAAAAATAGGGTCTGGAATTACCTGGAGTCCGAATCATACATGGTACCGTACATTAGGAGAGTCTCTAACACAACTCTAGTAGAGACACAATCTCCTATAGAAGAAAAACCACTTCATAAATCATTTTTCCTAAAGAATATACCAGCCCTTGAAAATGCGTACCCGCCATTGTAACGGTACATCGGAACTCATCACGACTCGTCAAGACAACTCCTACTTCCGCTAGAGCGGCATAACAAGAATATAGTCCTGCCTACCCATCAAAAATATACAATATAGGACTGATTCTACTTGTACTAATAATATGTAATACATATGAATTCAGGCCATAAACATAATAAGCAAATTAATATATTTTCTGGCCCTAACAAATAAGTACGGACATGGGTGTCATATCCATGCGCCGAATCAATATCAAGAACGATTACTCCTATAATCAAAAGGGTAAAACAATCATGGATTATCTAGCTTTCCCCATAGACAGCATTTTCATACACAAATGAATGAATGTCTATATCTTTTCCATATTAAATAGCCATATCGATTTTTGTAATATGTGCGTCAAAATATGCACGCAACAGATTACCACACCCCTCGGGAAAAAAAAATGGTACATTTTTTTTTTTGAAATACATCTAGGAGCAACATACAATAGGCTCACAACGCACCAATAACAATGCGCAGATGATAAGCATAAGTTTTCTGACCTTAGAGAAAGTACTTCTCTAAGTATAAATATTTCCAGAGAGGTGTCACCAACGCATACTACAATATTAGCAATGACACAATTTCTACATTAGTTTATACATAAATTTCATCTAAGATATCTTAACATCATGATCATCAAAGACGAAAAAACATTGAAAGATCAGCGGTGAATAAATATCAATGAACCGCTAAGTAGTGTTACAATCAATATATGATATTACATATGTGTACACATTTCAACATAGGAACAACTGTATCAAAGTTGTATAACAGTTATGAATCATGTGGGCATCTAGACAAAATATCTGCCATCACATTTTCTGACCCACGGATAGCTCGCACCGAAAAATGAAATGGCTGTAGAGCAATCGCGTATCGCGTTGATCTCGCGCTCTTCAGATTTTTACTCTGAATAGCCGTAAGAGCTTTCTGGTCAGTTTCCACGATGAAATGCGCGCCAAGAAGAAATCTTTGCAGTTTAAGGATTGACCAAACCATAGCCAATAATTCACGGTCTAGGACCGAGTAATTCTTCTCTGCGGCATTTAATTTACGAGAAATATACATCACAGGATGCAGAGTTCCAGAGTACTCTTGCATTAGTGCTGCTCCAATCCCGGTGGATGAAGCGTCACTACGAAGAATAAATGTCTTATCCTTAGAAGGCAATACTAGGATAGGTAAAGTAGAAAACATAGTTTTAACCTTATCCAAAGAGGATTGACATTCTTGAGTCCAATGGACTACATTAGGAGACCCTTTCTTTAGCAAGGAAGAAAGAGGTGACATAATGGAGGACAGATTCGGAATGAATCGTCCATAAAATTGTATTAGACCTAAGAGACTTCGCACTTGCTTTTTAGTCTTAGGAATAGAAATGTTAAGTATCTTACTTGTATTATGGTCTTCTGTTTTTAGGAACCCATGACCAACACGGTGTCCTAAGAAAGATATTTCGCTAAAACCAATACATGCTTTCGATGGTTTCGCTGTCAGGTTATGCTCGCGTAAGATAGACAATAGTTCATTTATCCCATTATAGTGATCGTTCCAAGTATCACTGAAAAGACAGATGTCATCAAGATACGCAATGACATCTGAGCGATGAGATAGGATTCGACGCATCATGCGTACGAATGTTGCAGGGGCGTTCATAAGACCGAAAGGCATGAAATTCCATTGGAATAGACCCCTAGGCGTCGAAAAAGCAGTAAACGGTTTGGCGTGTTCGGATAATGGAACTTGCCAATATCCCTTAGACAAATCGAGTTTAGTAAAGAAATGAGAATTCGATAGTCTCGTAAGTAGCTCTTCTAGTAAAGGCATAGGTTCAGCATCAAATTTCGTCACTTGGTTCAATTTGCGATAATCCACGCAAAGACGTATGTTATTGTCTTTTTTCGTACAATAACCATCGGCGAAGAATATGCTGATGTGGATGGTTCAATAATTTTTAACTCTATCATCTCATCCAACTCTTTCTCTACCTGTGCTTGAAAATGTATCGGGATAGGATACGGTCTGACTCTTATAGGACTATGGTCAGTAAGAATAATGTCATGTTGAATGACATCAGTTTGACCAGGAATGTCAGTAAGGACATCCTGAAATTGTTCTAACATAGTAGAAACTTGTTTCTGCTCTCCTGGAGATAATTCGGGAGAAATTGCAACATCTTTCCATGATTCATTAGAGTGAAGAGGAATCATTGGAAAAGGTAGATTTACATCCGAGAAACTCGTTTCCTCATCCTGTATTACTGACAGAGATGAGTACTGTCCATGTTGGACTGGAAAATCGTCCGTTGCCTGGAAAACAGGTTGTAAATAATCCGGACGTTCATGGAATTCCGTGAGCATGTTGATGTGGAAGGTTTTACGCTTCCCGTCAATATCGACGATATAGTCAACATCGGAAACTTTTGATATTATATCGTACGGACCTTTCCAAGAAATAAGAAGTCTATTTTCCCTACAAGGTAGCAAGACAAATGCTTTGTCACCTGGACAAAGTTGTCGCAAGCATCTCTTTTTATTGGCAAATTCCCTTGCCTTCTGTTTCGCAAATTCAGAAGAAGCAGTTGCCAATTTGCATGCTTCAATAATCTTGTGTCTAAGTGCGATGACATATTCATAAGAGGATTTTGTGTCATCGACAATATTATCAGCAGTTATAAGATCATGAAGTAAGGACATAGGACCTCGCGGTTTCGCGCCAAAGACAAGTTCAAAGGGAGAAAATCCTGTATGTTCGTTGGCGACCTCTCTATATGCAAAGAGAGCCGCGGGTAAAACCCTATCCCAATCCTGTGGATGATCTTCTGTTATCTTACCTAGTAGGTTTTTCAGAGTTCTATTCAGACGTTCCACCATCCCATTGGACATAGGATGATAAATACTACTCAGCGATCTCTCTATCTTAAGAGTCGACATTACTTGGGACATGGTATCCGATATGAGTTGGGTACCATGGTCGGATAATATTTCTGCTGGAAATCCCAGACGAGAAAATATTAACCAAAGAGCATCTGCGACATCAGCAGTAGTTATGCTCTTTAGAGGAACAGCCTCCGGCCAACGTGTGCACATATCAACACACGTCAAAATAAATTGGTGTCCTCTAGCAGACTTTATCTTAAATGGACCAATGATGTCTATCGCCATTTTTTGAAATGGTCGAATGGGAATGTCTGCAGCCTGAATAGGTGCATCATGGCGTGGACCTCTGGATTTAATCTCTTGACATACTTTACAAGATCGACAATAGATTCGTATGTCCTTATTCACAGCAGGCCAAAAGAAAGATTGAAGAACTCTAGCTTTAGTACGGGAAAAACCCATATGTCCAGCACACTGCGAATCATGAGCGTGCTGTAAGATTTTAACTCTCATATTTTTAGGCACAAGGATTTGAGAATGAATGGATTTAGCGGAGTCTTGTACCATACGTACAAGTACGCCATTCTTCATCGTAATCCAAGATTTACGATTTGTATCCTTATTCGGATCACCTTTTGTTGCCAGAGTAAAGAATTTCTTTAGAGTAGGATCATCTTCCTGCTGTTTTATAAAGGAATCATGGGAAATCTCCAAGGGATCATCTTGGATCTGCGCATCATTATCTTCAGAATGTGAAGATTGCGGCATATTAAGAGCTTGAGCCCTAGTGATTACTGCATTAGCAGATTGCATATTAACATTTTCCCAATTAGAAATTTGCTGTGGAGTGCATTCTTTCACTCCATGAATGCGACCGATGATAAGATCAGCGATCGGATTCGGCAAGAGACATGCTTGCACCTCTCCTGTAAAGAAAGGCGTAGCAATATTGATAATGGCAGTGGAGTACTTCTCCAATGTGCCACCAAATGTTACACATTTGACTACATTGCCTGTAGCTCGAGAAAGATTTACGAGTGATTGCCTCACTCCGATGGTAGTGCACCCCGAATCGAAAAGAATTGATACCGGGTACCATCTATTAAGCCTCTATTGAAAACAAGAGCACCCCTTCCATTATGCGCGATTGACGCAGGGAGAGCGGGAAGCGGGTGACCGCAGCTTAAAGTAGAGACTGTGGTTGGATCGAATAATGTTTTGCATTGCGAACACTCAGATGCTCTAGCAAAATCGAAAGCGGAATTTGCTACACTATTGGAGTCTTTTTTATCATTATTCTGATTACCGGCGTCGTGGAACTCCTGTTGTGCAGAGTTAGCCTGGTAATAAGATTTACCATGTCTTTTGTGTTGTGATCTACCTCGGTTATAATTGTCTCTATAATTATTATTTCCTCTTTTATAACCCCTATTTGGGTTTGAATCATAATATTCATGATCATAATCATCACGCTCATTATACTGAGTATCCCTGTAATATTGGTTCTTTTCTCTCCATGAAGCACTTGGGTAGTTCCTATAGCTACTCCCCTTTCGAGAATGTCTAAAATTATGGGTACCCCTCGCGTGTCGAGGACTATCAGCCCGATTCCAGTTCTTCGAAGAAGAACCCTGATTTGAGTGGTTATCTTGGTTTTGATACTTATTCCAATTAACCTTTTTATCAAATTTATTTTTAGCTCCTTGGAATTTGTGTGAGTAATTCTGATTATATTCTGTTGCCGAAGCAACTGGCATACTCTCTTTAATATTAGAGTTACTAAGAATCATGTCAGGGTGTGCTGTGGCATACTGGTCACAATATTCTTCCATTTGCTTTAATGTACTAGGTTTACGCTCATGTAAGAACTCTAGGAATGATTTATTTACCGAAGACATGACCTTGTCTCTTAACAATAAATCTGTAAGACCATCAAATGTTTTCTCTATTTTGGATAATTCAATCCATCGTGAAAGTGTAATTTGTGCTTTTGAGATGAATTCTGAGAATTCTACACCTACTTCCGGTCTCATTGTTTTAAACAAAAGACGATAACCTTCCTCAGGCAGCTGATATTTCTTTATCAGAGATGCCCTAATAGCATCATAATTATCCTTGTCGGCCTCTTCAACGAAATATAACTTACTCAGAGACTCCCCTTTTAGATTTTCAGACAACTGATTCACATACTGTGATTTGTCAACATTATGAGCTCGACAAGCCCGTTCAAATCTAGAAAGCCAAAATGTTATGTCATCACTGGCAGGGTTGAACGCTGGTACCTTGACCTTGTACACAAAGGGTTTACCATTACCACTAGATGCCTGATTAACATTACTCATACTTCTGTTCTGCATCAAATCTCCTTTCCTCCACTTGCATCTGCAATTTCTTTAGATCAGCAGCAGCATCAGCTTCTTTTTCTAATCTTTTTTCTTCAGCCAGAGCTTTTCTCTCTTCAGCAGCAGCAGCTTTTCTCTCTTCAGCAGCAGCAGCAGCTTTTCTCTCTTCAGCAGCAGCAGCAGCTTCTAATTTTTTTTCTTCTATTTGAAGTTTTCTCTCCTCAGCCGCAGCTTTTCTTTCCTCAGCTTGCATCTGCAATCTGAAATTCTCAGCATCTATCTTCTTTTGTTCAACTTCTGCTTTCCATTTATTCTCATCTTTTTGTTTTTTCTCTTCTGATTTTAATACAATAGCAAATTGAGCAGTTACCCATTCTTCTAACTCTTTTCCAGTCTTATCAAGAGATTTTCCTTGTGCAATAAAGTAATCTAATGTAGACATCTTGTCTTCTTAAATCAGAAACCTGAAAAAGTAAATAAATTACCTTATTTCACTTTAATGGGAGACAAGTCTATATCATAGACTTAGTCTTAGTGAAAAAACCTGTATGGTTATTTTGTTTATCATATAACCAATGATAACTTGAGTACCTGTGGGAAACAATAACTGTATATCTCAAATACTGTGGGAGACAAGCCTTACAAAGGTCTTGTATACCTTAATGTAATCAATGATCACTTGAGTACCTGTGGAAAATAATATTTCCTATACCAATCACTTTGGGAGACAAGCCTTACAAAGGTCTTGTATAACTTAATGTAATCAATGATCACTTGAGTACCTGTGGAAAATAATATTTCCTATACCAATCAATTTGGGAGACAAGCCTTACAAAGGTCTTGTACACTTTGTTTTATAACAATAATAATCATAAAGTACTGATCTGTACTATAATATAAGTGTATTCAACTATACCTCCTATGTCATATGTCAACTAAAGACATTACAAAGGACAAACAAGAAAAGACAAAATGAAAACATTTGCAGAGATCAAATTAAATTAAATAGGAGAAATGAAAAAAAATGATCACAGAAACCGTGATGATAACTGCAATAAGATAACAAGACAAATAACGCCACAGTGTATAAACATAAGGGTGTAAAGAACTGAAATGAAAGGAAAGATGAGACCTACAATTATACAAACAAATCAAACAAAAATAAAGAACAGAAAAATGTTACAAATACAAATATGAAACAGTCGTCACAACTAACCAAATATTTGCAAACTATGTTGCATGCAAATTTCAATTAAGAAATTGCTCCCTAAAGAACGCCAGAACAAGACCAATATCACTTGGTATTTCCTGTTCTAGTCACCTCCCATCCAGGCCCGCAAACACATAACAATCACACATATAACAAATAATATATAAACATAAATACATATAAGTCATAAATGTGTTGCAGTTGTAATGTATTGTACTGTATGCTCAGTTTTAACAAATTAGACTACCACTTTATTGAGTAATAGATTTGCTTTCTAACTATTACACTGTCCAATTTTTTTTTTTGAGCACATTAGAAGATCCACCGATGAAATTTGCACTTTATGTTCAACAATGCTCTTCTATTACAGCAGGATAAACACTCACTAGTTTAGAACACTGACTGTACTGTGCCAAATGTCAACAAGTGCTGACCCAGATATTGCTACACTTGTCAGAACAGGTCAAGCTGACATTGATTGTATAGCTGTCCTACTGGTGTTGATGTGGTCCAACAAATGTTCTTGTAACTGTAAAATGTGATTCTCAACACAACAAAACTGCGTAGGCTGGACCCAGGGATCTGGCTCACCACTGTAAAATGTCAGTCTGTAGTGTTCATTGTAAAGATGTGTACAGAGTTGTTGAGATCAGGCATGCTCCAGTCTACCCAGCTGTAAATGGGTAACTCACCCTAGTCCTGAGTTAGGGAAGGCAAAGGCAGCTGTAAGCAGTAGTTTCCCTCTAAGGCTCCAGGGGAAGCAGGCCCTAAACTTGGTCAATTCAACCGACGCAGGATGGTGTATATATGGAGTAGAAGTGTAGAGTGTGATTAACGCGAATGGTGTACTGTTCGTGTTCTGACCAATCTAATCACTCATACACTTGTGTCTACAAGGCACCAATGCAGACTGCTGGAATCTTTGTTTACACAGTTTATTTAGACGCACACACTGGGACATAACGAGTAAATCATGGGTACAGGTTGACACATCAATTTGCAGGCATACATAGTAGATCCCAAGTCATGACACATTCATAAATAATGGGTAGTACATCAATAGCTTCCAATGTCATGATACATAATGGCCGCATCCCCTATCTGACTAAGCGCGTCAGTGAAGGCGGATCGGTAAGTAACTAAAGTTGCTTTATGTTCATAGTTTATATCATATTATGAAACCACGATAAGGGGTTTCTATCAAAATTGAGATCTCCTTGCCACTGTCCGAATAGTAAGATACATGCCCCGTTCTTTGGACAGTGATTCAAAAATATGATGACAGGAATGTAACATGGCCGCCTTCCTGAGTCGTCGCTCACTCACTCACAGGAGGGTATATCTAAGCCAAAGTTAATTTGAAATGTATAAGAATAATTTTTAAAGTTCCTCCATACAGATCTACAGTAATCCAGTTACTTCACATAGACATAATTACTGTATGGAAGCCCGTCATCTTCGTCGATACAAATGTGACCCTAGCGTTGCGAAGCACAAAATTCCAGCTAGGTCTAACCGACATGAGATCATCAAAAAATAGGGTCTGGAATTACCTGGAGTCCGAATCATACATGGTACCGTATATTAGGAGAGTCTCTAACACAACTCTAGTAGAGACACAATCTCCTATAGAAGAAAAACCACTTCATAAATCATTTTTCCTAAAGAATATACCAGCCCTTGAAAATGCGTACCCGCCATTGTAACGGTACATCGGAACTCATCACGACTCGACAAGACAACCCCTACTTCCGCTAGAGCGGCATAACAAGAATATAGTCCTGCCTACCCATCAAAAATATACAATATAGGACTGATTCTACTTGTACTAATAATATGTAATACATATGAATTCAGGCCATAAACATAATAAGCAAATTAATATATTTTCTGGCCCTAACAAATAAGTACGGACATGGGTGTCATATCCATGCGCCGAATCAATATCAAGAACGATTACTCCTATAATCAAAAGGGTAAAACAATCATGGATTATCTAGCTTTCCCCATAGACAGCATTTTCATACACAAATGAATGAATGTCTATATCTTTTCCATATTAAATAGCCATATCGATTTTTGTAATATGTGCGTCAAAATATGCACGCAACACTCTACTTGATATATATTCAGTATTCAGATAGACAATGGCATGACAAAGGCAGTCTTGAAAAACGTCGTTATTTCGTCGACTATGGACAAGATGTCTGCGACATGTTGCTGTAATCTTTATTAAATATACTACTGGACAAAAGTTAAGGCCACCATTCAGTTTAGACAAGGTTTATATAATTGATTGGCAAACTGTAAAGACAAGGGAAAATGTCATTAAAACTGAGCTCAGAGAAATGTGTATACATTTCTGTGTGCACTAGGTTAAATTTTTTTAAATGTCCAAAAACTGGGTCACTTTAACTCGCACGTGAAAATTGCCATTGTTGCTGCAAAAACTCTTGGTTTTTGCAACACGCCCAACTAGTTCAAAAGGTGAAAACGTGAGTTGAATTTGAATGCACGTGGAAAATGATCATCGGTAAAGAGTTTCAGCACTGTAGACCGAGGACGTCCTGAGCAGGGTCGATTTTCCAAATGTCCGGTATCTTGAAATCTCTCAAGAAGTCTCTGAATGGTAGAGTGGGACTCTCCTAAACGTCTTGTAACATGACGAACAGATTGACCATCCTGAATCCATGCCATGGCTCGACAGACAGACAGAATATATATATATATATATATATATATATATATATATATATATATATATATATATATATATATATATATATATATATATATATATATATATATATATATATATATATATATATATATAATAATAATAAATTCTTTAAGCGCCAAACACGGCGCATAAGGCAGAAACCAGTGCTCTCCAGGTTGTTCGTTGTGACGCCACTCCTCTTAGCTCTTGCACATTATTTAGGCCCAACGTTCTTCCTTCTCTTATTATTGTTCTTCTGAGTGTTTCTTTTGGTCTTCCTTTTTTCCGCTTACCCTCAGGAACCCAAGTGAGCGCCTGTAGTGGTATTCTGTTGTTTTGCATTCGTAGGACATGACCGATATATGACCATCGTCTTTTCCTTATATAGTCGGAGACATATTTCTGCCTAGAGTCTTCTCTTATTTGTCGATTAGTCTTGAATTCTTTCCAACTGATGTTCATGAGTTTTCTAAGACATTTGTTCTCGAATGTATTCAGCTTGTTCTCCAATGATTTTGTTATTTTCCAACTCTCACAGCCGTATGTTAACACTGAGATAACATTTGAATTAAACAGACGAAGCTTGGTATGTATATTCAATGATCGTAATTTCCAAATGTTAGATAATCTATTGAAGGCGCTAGCTGCCAAAGCAATTCTAGTATGGATTTCTCTTGTTGTGTCACCATCCTGAGTCATTTTACTGCCTAAATAATTGAAACTTTCAACTTTCTGTAGTTTTTCCCCGTTCAAGATGATATCAAAGGTCTCGTTAGAAAAGTTCATAGCTTTAGTTTTAGAGGCATTTATTTGGAGACCAATTTTAACCGAGAGATGACACAAATTATTTATTGCTTCTTGGGATTGTCTTGGTGTTGAACTTAAGAATGCTACATCATCTGCGAAATCCAGGTCCCCCAGGAATTTTCCATTTGTCCATTTTATACCCAATTGTTCATTGTGGGTATAGTTTCTCATAACCCAATCAATAGCTATTCCAAAAAGTAGTGGTGACATAATACAGCCTTGTTTCACCCCTGTTTCTACTGTAAACCATTCTGTACAATAGCTATTAACCAAAATGAATTTTCCAGTCATATACCCAATTGTTCGCTTTAGTTTCTCATAACCCAATCAATAGCTATTCCAAAAAGTAGTGGTGACATAATACAGCCTTGTTTCACCCCTGTTTCTACTGTAAACCATTCTGTATTCCCTTTATTTGTTCTAACACAACATCTTGCACTGTCATATAGCGCTTTGATTATATTCACATATTTTGTTGGAAAACCATAGATTGTAAGTATCTTCCACAATGATGGGCGGTGTAGACTATCAAAGGCTTTTTGAAAATCGACGAAGGTGATAATAAGTGTGGCGATTGCATTTCCACTGATTCTTCTATAATTGTTCTTAGTGTGAATATTTGATCAATACATGATCGTTTCGGCCTGAAACCCGCTTGTTCTTCTCTGATCTTTTCGTCAGCATGCAATTTAAGTCTTTCTAACATCATGCAACATAATAATTTTCCAGGTACTGATAATAGAGATATACCACGCCAGTTATTACAGTCTGATAGATCACCTTTCTTCATATATATATATGTTTAACGAATTGACGTTTCCTCCCTGTTCTTAACAGAATGACTTTAAAATGATGGAATATAAACTGAGCCAAGGGAAAATGGAGAAAACAGATTGTAGCAATAACAGAAATGGATTTCTTTCATCGTAATTTCAAAATGGATTGCGTGATGTCATGGGGAGTAATATGGTAATGGCAGACGTGAATGTGCTTCAGGTAGAAAAAAAATGTGTTAGGTTAATCAATGAACGCACTTTCGGAGGAATACATGATAGAAAGCACGAGATTTCGGTGTCACATGATTTTTTAATATCCTGTTTTCTCATTTGGCCATGATGACCTTTCGCGCTGTAGATTTGCAACGCTGACCATATTCGGCAAGGAATCAACTTCTGATCAGCTGATCACATTATGGCGATGATGGTTGGCGGCAAGAGTCTAGCCCTGTTTACTATTTATAGTTTTGGTATGATGACGTCAGCCTTATTATCAACCTCATCTTCCTTTAGTAATGAAGATAGGAATGAAGAGAAAATAAAAACGCACGAGATTCTCTCATTGTCAAAATTTTCTCAATCATCGTCAGATCCAGAAAGAGATAGATCATCGCCCACATCATCAACCACCATCTTGTCGTTAAAACATACAAAAGTGGTCCCCGGCGTGGACAGTTTGGATTCACAGGCCTACTCGAAGCTTGACCATTCCACACCCAACGGCCATTTTTCTCTCACAGTCCCACCATTGAACACCTCAATTTTGACCTTGGGCTATCTCGTGGAATACCGTGTCAAAGGTCACACATTTTCTTACATAAAACAGGTTTTTGGCGCTCTGGCCTATGCAGTTCACAGAATCAACGATGACGGTCTGGTGCCAGGATATAACCTGACTTACGTGATCAGAGACACCCACAGGCAGACAAACGAATCTTTGATGGCCATGTCCAAACTTTGGCGGGATGGTGTGGTTGGGTTCATTGCGTCTGCTACTTCCTGTCAGAACGAGGCCATTCTCGCTGGGGCTTGGAATTTACCTATACTCTCACACGTAAGTGTTGTGGCTTTTACATTCACAGATGTCATAGAAGTTTTGTGGCTTTTTCATTCACACATGTCATATATGTTTTGTCCCTGCCTTCATTCAAACATATCATATAAATGTTGCACCCACCTTCATTCACACATATCATACAAGTATTGAAACCGCCTTCACCAAGACATATCATACACGTTTTGAAACCACCTACACTAAGACATATCATACAAGTTTTGAAACCACCTACTCCAAGACATATCATACAAGTTTTGAAACCACCTACTCCAAGACATATCATACAAGTTTTGAAACCACCTACTCCAAGACGTATCATACAAGTTTTGAAACCACCTACTTCAAGACATATCATACAGGTTTTGAAACCACCTACTTGTGGCGTTATAAGTTTATATTATTCCGTTGAGCAATTGTACTCGTTTTTCTTTCATGCGTCTAGGATTATTATACCAAGTGTCCTCAGGGTTCATTACCGCCACAATCCAACTATATAACTGCACTTCCAAAGACCCATATCAACAGGCAACAGATCAACGTTAGACTCCGTTAACTTTTCCACATTTAATCACATGACACGGACATTTATTACAAGGCATGACAAGTTAGTTAAATTCAGCAATGTTCATAATCCGTTCCTCTTCCATCCCTGACTAGAAATATGTACACATTATTATCTGCCGATCTATTGATCATTCGACACTTCTCGAGTATCTACCATCTGGTAGTAACACACAAGCCGCCCCTTCAGGGTAAACACAAACTCTGTCCATTTTTTCTCCAAACTGCTCACGTCATGTGCGCTATACACATAGCTACAAAATCATCATTGTGCCGTACTCATCAGCACCAAAATCTTGTTTAGTTTATGGCGTGTGGCGTGCAATAGCCAGCGCCACATTACCCTCCATCGAACGACTGAAAACATAGTTTTCAGACAGGCAATTATCATATGAAGCGAGATCAAATTCTTAAGATCACCGCTAATCCACTTATGATTATCCACCACAAATTAAATGATATAGATTGCAATCAAGATATCAGGAAAATAGTAATATCAGTAATACAAATATGAATAAATAAGTGTGATCATCACAGTTTAAAAAAAACCATGGTCTATGTTCACATAGTGATCCAACTGTCTATAGTGCCCATTGTTACAAAACCTATGCCCTATCAACCCTGTCACACGTTAACTATGGGAAGCATGAAATACGTCTGTATTCGAGTTATTCCATAACTCTTGAGAGGGTGTCAGCCAGGACATTGTCCCTTCCCGCTATCGGGAGAACGTCAAAATCGTAGCCTTGCATTTGTAAGGACCATCGGGTGAGACGTGCATTGGTTGATTTACAAGTCTGTAAATATGTGAGTGATCTTTGGTCCATGTATAATGTAAAATGCGTACCTACCAGGAACTTCTGCAATTTATGTAACGTCCATACAAATGACAATAGTTCCCTTTCCACAATCGGATATCTGGATTCTGCCTCCGATAGTTTTCTGCTGAGGTAAAATATAGGATGGTACTCGCCATCAAAGGTCTGTATCAAACATCCACCGATGCCCTTTAGAGATGCGTCTATAACAACGAGGAAAGGTCGTCGTAAGTCTGGTAGTCTTAGGATTGGACTTTTTGAAAATTGTGTTTTGATGTTCTGTAAGGCATGGTCACACTCTTTGTTCCATATTATTTTGTCAGGCATACCCTTTTTTGTCAGAGTAGATAGAACAGAAGTTAAAAGGGAAAATCGTGGTATAAACCTGTGGTAAAAGTTTATGAGTCCTAGCAAACTACGAACTTGTTTCTTAGTAGTTGGTAAGGCAAGATCTAGTACCATTTTTAGTATAGATTCATCAGGTTGTATTATATGTCGGCCAATCTTATGACCCAGAAATGAAATCTCACTATACCCGATTTCGACTTTGGAAGGTCGAGCTGTGAGGTAATGTATTCTGAGAGTTTGGAGCAAAGACTGTATCCCAGCGACATGCTCTTCCCAAGTATCATGAAAAATACAAATATCGTCCATATACGAAATGAGATCTGTGCGGTTACCGAAAACGCGACGCATCATGCGTACAAATGTCGCTGGACCATTCCGTAAACCAAAACACATGACATTGTACTGAAACAATCCCCGAGAAGTGGCAAAGGCAGTCAAAGGTTTTGATACCTCAGCGAGAGGGATCTGCCAGTAACCTTTAGACAGGTAAAACTTGCTGAAGAAAGTGGCGGATGATAGGCGTGGTAACAAATCCTCCAGCAAAGGCATTGGTTCTGAATCGGATATGGTCACCTTGTTAAGGCGACGAAAGTCAATACAAATACGAATTGACTTATCTTTCGTTCGTACCGCCACCATAGGAAAACAGAAAGGTGAATCAGACGGTGAAATAATACCCAGTTTTAACATACCATCCACCTCATTTTCAACCTGATCTCTAACATGTAGAGGAACCGCGTATGTTCGTAGTGAAATCGGAGTGTAATCTGACAATTTGATTTCATGAGTGATAATGTTGGTACGTCCAGGAAGATCAGACAGAACATCTTGAAAGGATACCAACAAAGACCGAATCTGATCTCTATGACCTGCTGGTAACTCCGTACAGATTATAACATCACTCCATGTCTCCGAAGACTTGATAGGTGCTACGGGGAACGTGGAAGGTACATCAGCAAAGCTGGTTTGTACCTCATGAACCAAAGCAATAGATGCGTGATGGGTAGGTTGGTTCACGATAGCATCACAAATGAATTGTAACTGAGGAGGACGAGTGATGTATGGTAGGAGCATGTTGACGTGGAATGTTTTTCGTTTACCCCTTATCTCAATGACGTAGTCCACGTCCGTTTTCTTTTCAACTACTTTAAATTGACCTTGCCATGTCACTAGCAAGTGATCTACTTTGAGTGGCAAGAGAACAAAAACATCGTCATTGAATGCGAAAGAAATTAGTCGTCTATCCCGATTAATGCGAGATCTGGTCTTATATTTTGCCAGCTCAGATGCTTCAGTTGCCACCTGACATGCATCAACAAGATGTTGACGTAAGTCTGTAACGTATTGATAACTGGATTTCCCATTATTATTATTCGCCTTAGATTCTATTAATAAATCATGTAAGAGAGACATTGGCCCTCTTGGGTTAGCCCCAAATATTAACTGAAAAGGGGAAAAACCTGTATGATTAGGAACCTCTCTGTACGCAAACAGTACAGCAGGAATGAAACGATCCCATTCCTGAGGATATGATGTAGTCACCTTCCCCAACAATTGTTTTAATGTCCCATTCCAACGTTCCACGACCCCGTTAGAATTAGGGTGAAATCTAGCACTAAGTGAGTGACGGATACGAAGTGTGTTGAAAACATCTGACATCATACCTGACACGAACTGAGCTCCATGATCAGAGAGGATTTCTTCCGGAAATCCGATGCGTGAAAATATAGACAGCAAAGCATCTGTTACAGCCACTGTGGTAGTATTCTTCAAAGGAATGGCTTCTGGCCATCTCGTGCAAAGGTCAATACATGTTAGTATGTATTGAAAACCTCTGGTAGACCTTACAGATAGTGGTCCTATGATATCAATAGCCAATTTGAAAAAAAGACGTACAGCGATATCCGTGACCTGCAAAGGTGCTGATTGATGCGCACCCTTCCGTGCAACACTCTGACATTCAGTGCAAGATTTACAATAAGTTGAAATGTCTTTATTGACACCCGGCCAATAAAAGTGTGTTAGTAATCTATAAGCCGTACGGGAAATTCCCATATGTCCAGCAAATGGTACGTCATGCGCATTTGATAACACTAGTGCGCGAAATGATGTAGGGACTAAAACCTGTTTGAGAATGAAAGAATAATTATCAAAACATCGTATCATAATATTATCTTGAAATTGAAACCAATGTCTTGAATTTTTAGAATGTTTAATAGTTCGAGCATTAGCTAATGGCAATAAATGTCCCAAAGAAGGATCCTTTTGTTATTGAGTAATAAATATATTTTTGTCAATGCAATGACAAGTTGTAATGTGTTGAGTGTATAGAGAAGAATTTAAGTCATTTGTTTCTGCAGCTTGCTGCGCTCTGGTTGTAATAGCGTTAGCAAAGAAAGGATGATTTCTCTCCCAATTAAGAATATCCTGTTCAGAACACTCTTTAACACCCTTTATGTTACCAACAATTAAATCACAACAGGGTCGATCGAGACCACACACTCTAACCTCTCCTGAAAAGAAAGGAGTGTCTATTTCCACATCTGCCAGCGGATAGCATTCAACAGTTCCTCCGAAAGTCACGCACTTCACTGAAGTACCCGTGAAACAATAAGGAGGAATTAGTGCCTTCCTTAGTCCAATGGTGGAGCATCCACTGTCACGTAAAATAGAAACGGGTCTGTCAACACAAAACCCCTATGTATGACGAGGGAGCCGACCCCATCATTTAAAGCCAAAACTGGAAGGGCATGCCCGCATCTCAGGTGTGTAGTAGACCCAGGTTGAAACAGCGTCATACATTCTGAGCAATTACTACTATTTTCCAGATCAACATTACATGCATTGGCGTGAGTGTTATTATCATTATTGTCATTTTTAACCTTATCAACCTTAATCTGACAAGCATGAGCTTGTGATCTTGCTCTACTTTGACTTCTAGAAAAATGTGGTTCTTTCCGATCCACTGGACGGTCAGAACGAAAGTACCTCTTACTGTCAATGCGAGAAAAATCATGACGCGAAGGTGCCGAGAAATGATGTTTGTTAGTGTAACCATTATTTGCATATTGATTATTTCTGTGCCATGCATTTGTATTACGGTAGTTAAAGTTTCGCCTCTCTTCACCCCGTGAGGGCGAGCGATTATGATGGAAATTATATCTACCCCTGTATGAGTTTTGATAGTCGTCCCTATACCGCCGGTCCATGCTACGCGTGCGTGATCTATCATGAGTGCCAGCACACGCAGGCAAAGTTTCCATGACCCTCGGTCTTGCTTAAAGGCAAGTTTGGGTGTGCGACCGAAAATTGTTGAGCTAATTTTTCCATTTCTCCTATATTTGTGGGCTTCCTTTCTTGAAGGAATGAGAAAATTTCAGTATTTACAGAAGATAAAATTTTGTCTCTTAAGATGAGATCATAAAGACCTTCAAAAGATTTAGTAATATTAGACAGTTCGATCCATCTGTTTAGACACATCTTCACTGAAGACACAAAGTCTTCGACATCCTTACCTTCACAGGACCCATCGATTTAAATTGTAGACGATATCCTTCCTCGTCCAAACAATATTTGCGAAGAAATACTGATTTTATGGATTCATAGTCATTTCTTTTGTCATCGGCAATGTTAAAAAAAGTCTGTAAACTTTCACCAGTAAGTAACCCGACAAAATGTTCAGGCCATGAGGCCCTAGGTAAATTTAAAGCAGTAACTCTTGATTCAAATCTCAAAAGAAAGAATCATATATCGTCATGTAATGAAGAAAAATTTGGTAATTTTAAATTAATGATCTTAGACGATCCTGTACCAGAAGATTCTCTAGAACAAGAAGATTGTAAACGCAATTTTTCTAACTCAAACGTTTTTTCTTCTTCAAATTTCGCTTGTTCTGCAGCAATTTCAGCTAAACGAATTCTCTCCATTCTCTCACGTTCCCTCTCTTCTCTATCTCTTTCTTATCTTTTTTCTTCTCGCTCTCTTTCTTCTCTTTCTCTTTTTTCTTCTCTCTCTTTTTCTTCTCTTTCTCTTTTTTCTTCTCTCTCTTTCTCTTTTTTCTTCTCTCTCTCTTTCTTCTCTTACTTTGTATTCTGCAATTTCTTTATCTACATAAGATATCAAATCATCACCCGAGAAACCACAGTCCTTCCCATTTTGTATAAATCCTGCTTTCACTTTTACAAAGTCAGCCATTATAAAGTCAAAAGTAATGGGATAGAGATGCAAAATATCGCTCACAATTGTTGCTAAATGACTATACTTAGAAGTAAGGTAATTTAAACCTTTTCAAAACCCACTGTATTTACAGTATTTCTTCGTTTTGTGTGATATACTTTCCTATAAAGTATATGATACTTATCAACCAATCTCCTAATGTATCCGTAATAATCTTACATATAAATATGTCAGCAGATAAAATCTCATATAATCACCTGCAAATAATAAGTATGGACATTAACACCTATTTAAAAGCATGCCATAACATCACATTAGACAAAAGACTAAAAGACAACGCTGGAAACAAATAAGGAAAAGACAACAGTGTAAAAAGTCATAAAATTATGCAATGTAATAAAACAACCGTTTCCACCGCCAATGAACAGTACAGGACGAGATACAATCACATAGAACTGCTGTACATTATAAAAAGAAAGTCAGAGGAGACCTACGGGTACAAACGTAACCATACTGAACTAAATAAGAAATACACGACAGTATGTTACTTGACAGCACAGCTAAACAAATAAGAAAATATTAATCTCAGTCAGAGCGGAAATACGACAGCACTAAATGCTGAATCCCTGAAAGAGATCAATACAATAAAAATCTATAGAACGACGATAACTAAACTCATCCAAAGATATAATTGAGTGTCGCCCACACGAAAACATAAAACACAAAAGATACACAAAACAAGATGTGCCTGACATTGTTAGGACTGGAGACCATGACATTACACAACATATATTCACTTATCGGACTAAAAAAATCCACGACCGCCAATCCTCTCTGTAGACAAGAGCATTCACCCTCGCACTGTAGCCTTGAACCTATGCAATACACCAGGGTCAACGACAGAATGTAAAGTCGAGTTCCAAAACACGTATGAGCGTCCTGTTCAAGACGTTCCACGTTCCTGATTACGAAATCGAAGTGGTCAGCAAATCTGTTTGATGACGTACGTAAAAGATTAAATCATCCTTCTTGACCATTGCAACAAACGAAATGATTTCTCGGACATCAGGATTGAAAGACTTGTCAGGCTTGAAAGACTTGAAAGAATGTTCTGGATACCGTCACGATCCTCACGATTCGTATTACTATAGTTGTTATTCGTATAATAAATGTCCACTGGTAAGTTTACTTTAGGATGTAAAAGTCCGTTAAGTTGACCTTGATGTAACGGTTCATTATAACGATTCAACGTGGAATGGCCTCGAGGCGACAAGATTCATCATAATAACCTGTGACCGCAACATATGGTGCCGACAATCTTAAGATATGTCCAGGCAGTCAAATGCATGATCAGCGACTTCAATCGAATATATGTTGTTTGGCATTAATGTCTTCAAAAACAGTCCAAGGTCTTGGCATGACTCGCACCAAAACTGTGATTTCTTGTGATTTCAAACATTCGTTTTCTTGAGCAGTTTCCACAGTACAGCCTTGTATACCACTTCATACGATTACTTCATAATCAAAGGACGCAGCCCCCATATCTGTGGCGTTATAAGTTTATATTATTCCGTTGAGCAATTGTACTCGTTTTTCTTTCATGTGTCTAGGATTATTATACCAAGTGTCCTCAGGGTTCATTACCGCCACAATCCATCTATATAACTGTACTTCCAAAGACCCATATCAACAGGCAACAGATCAACGTTAGACTCCGTTAACTTTTCCACATTTAATCACATGACAAGGACATTTATTACAAGGCATGACAAGTTAGTTAAATTCAGCAATGTTCGTAATCCGTTCCTCTTCCATCCCTGACTAGAAATATGTACACATTATTATCTGCCGATCTATTGATCATTCGACACTTCTCGAGTATCTACCATCTGGTAGTAACACACAAGCCGCCCCTTCAGGGTAAACACAAACTCTGTCCATTTTTCCTCCAAACTGCTCACGTCATGTGCTCACGTCATGTGCGCTATACACATAGCGACAAAATCATCATCGTGCCGCACTCATCAGCACCAAAATCTTGTTTAGTTTATGGCGTGTGGCGTGCAATAGCCAGCGCCACACTACTCCAGGACATATCATACAAGTTTTGAAACCACCTACTCCAGGACATATCATACAAGTTTTGAAACCACCTACTCCAGGACATATCATACAAGTTTTGAAACCACCTACTCCATTCACTCCCTTTGGCAGTATTTGCTTGGGACTCAAAGCCGCTCACCTGTGGGAACATTTTCCACATGCGCTGACAACACATGAAGTCCCAGGTCATTCAGCAGCAGATTTCCAAAATGTCACGAGTTCTTATTATATGCCACCATAATCTGATTAAGTTTCAAATTATGTCTAATTTACCGTATGAATGGTTTAGATTTTATTTGTTTGTATGTTTTTTTTAAATTTTTATTAATTATTTAATTAATTTTTTTTTTCTCAATTTTTTTTTTTAAAACATACTTAAATTTGATTATGACTGGATGTTACAAATGTATGTTATTATTTTGCCTTGATAATGTTATATGCTTAAATAATACTCAAAATGCATGTACGATTGAAAGGATACGGTATGTAATATGACAGAGAGAAGAAGGGCAGAATGTAAGACGGGCCTGCGTGCCCAATTCTTAACCTTTTGAAAATAAAGTTCGTTCGTTCGTTCGTTCATATCATACAAGTTTTGAAACCACCTACTCCAAGACATATCATACAAGTTTTTAAACTACCTACACTAAGACATATCATACACGTTTTGAAACCACCTACACTAAGACATATTATATAAGCTGATGGAACGTAATGCCACTTGTCTAACTTGTCTGTTGTTGCTCGTACACAAGTATGGCTATCAAATACATGTCTCCTTTACCCTCCCATGCAATAATTATATCCCGATGTCTTCACAAAAAATTATGTACCTACTCGTATAATTTCACACAAAAGTACCATCTATAATTTCACACAAAAGTGTCACGCTATAATTTCACACCAAACTGTCGCGCTATAATTTCACACAACTGTCACGCTATAAATGTACACAAAAGTATCGTGCTATAATTTCACACAAAAGTGTCACGCTATAATTTCACACCAAATTGTGGCGCTATAATTTCACACAACTGTCCCGCTATAAATGTACACAAAAGTATCGTGCTATAATTTCACACAAAAGTGTCACGCTATAATTTCACACCAAAGTGTCGCGCTATAATTTCACACAACTGTCACGCTATAAATGTACACAAAAGTATCGTGCTGTAATTTCACACAAAAGTGTCACGCTATAATTTCACACCAAAGTGTCGCGCTATAATTTCACACAACTGTCACGCTATAAATGTACACAAAAGTATCGTGCTATAATTTCACACAAAAGTGTCAAGCTATAATTTCACACCAAAGAGTCGCGTTATAATTTCACACAACTGTCATGCTATAAATGTACACAAAAGTATCGTGCTATAATTTCACACAAAAGTGTCGCGCTATAATTTCACATCAAAGTGTAGCGCTATAATTTCACACAACTGTCACGATATAAATGAACACAAAAGTATCGCGCTATAATTTCACACAAAAGTGTTGCGCTATAATTTCACACCAAAGTGTCGTGCTATAATTGCACACAAAAGTGTCGCGCTATAATTTCACACAAAGTATCGCGCTATAATTTCACACAACTGTAACGCTATACATGTACACACAAGTATCGTGCTGTAATTTCACACAAAAGAGTCACGCTATAATTTCACACCAAATTGTCGCGCTACAATTTCGTGCAACTGTCACGCTATAAATGTACACAAAAGTATCATGCTATAATTTCACACAAAAGTGTCACGCTATAATTTCACACCAAAGTGTCGCGTTATAATTTCACACAACTGTCACGCTATAAATGTACACAAAAGTATCGTGCTATAATTTCACACAAAAGTGTTGCGCTATAATTTCACACCAAAGTGTCGCGCTATAATTTCACACAACTGTCACGATATAAATAAACACAAAAGTATCGCGCTATAATTTCACACAAAAGTGTTGCGCTATAATTTCACACAAAAGTGTCGCGCTATAATTTCACACAAAAGTGTCGTGCTATAATTTCACACAAAAGTATCGCGCTATAATTTCACACAACTGTCACGCTATAATTTCACACAACTGTCACGCTATAATTTCACACAACTGTCACGCTATAATTTCACACAACTGTCACGCTATAATTTCACACAACTGTCACGCTATAATTTCACACAAAAGTGTCGCACTATAAGTTCACACAAAAGTATCGTCTTATAATTTCACACAAAAGTGTCGCGCTATAATTTCACACAAAAGTTTCGCGATATAATTTCACACAAAATTGTCGCGTTATAATCTCCCACAACTGTCACGCTATATTTTCACACAAAAGTGTCGCGCTATAATTTCACACAACTGTCACGCTATATATGTACACAAAAGTATCGTGCTCTAATTTCACTCAAAAATGTCACTCTATATTTTCACACTAAAGTGTCGCGCTACAATTTCACACAACTGTCACGATATAAATGTACACAAAAGTATCGTGCTATAATTTCACACAAAAGTGTTGCGCTATAATTTCACACCAAAGTGTCGCGCTATAATTTCACACAACTGGCACGCTATAAATGAACACAAAAGTGTCGTGCTATAATTTCACACAAAAGTGTCGAGCTATAATTTCACACAACTGTCACGTTATAACTTCACACAAGTATCACGCTATAATTTCACATATCTATCACGCTATAATTTCACACAACTGTCACGCTATAATTTCACACAAAAGTGTCGCGCTATAATTTCACACAAAAGTATCGTTCAATAATTTCACACTAAAGTGTCGCGCTATAATTTCACACAAAAGTATCGCGCTATAATTTCACACAACGGTCACGCTTTAATTTCACACTAAAGTGTCGCGCAATAATTTCACACAACTGTCACGCTATAATTTCACACAACTGTCACGCTATAATTTCACACAACTGTCATGCTATAATTTCACACAACTGTCACGCTATAATTTTGCACAAAAGTGTCATGCTATAATTTCACACAAAAGTATCGTGCTATAATTTCACACAGAAGTGTCGAGCTATAATTTCACACAACTGTCACGCTATAATTTCACACAACTGTCACGCTATAATTTCACACAACTGTCACGCTATAATTTCACACAAAAGTGTCGCACTATAAGTTCACACAAAAGTATCGTCTTATAATTTCACACAAAAGTGTCGCGCTATAATTTCACACAAAAGTGTCGCGTTGTAATTTCACACAAAAAGTATCGTGCTATAATTTCACACACAAGTTTCGCGATATAATTTCACACAAAATTGTCGCGTTATAATCTCCCACAACTGTCACGCTATATTTTCACACAAAAGTGTCGCGCTATAATTTCACACAACTGTCACGCTATATATGTACACAAAAGTATCGTGCTCTAATTTCACTCAAAAATGTCACTCTATAATTTCACACTAAAGTGTCGCGCTACAATTTCACACAACTGTCACGATATAAATGTACACAAAAGTATCGTGCTATAATTTCACACAAAAGTGTTGCGCTATAATTTCACACCAAAGTGTCGCGCTATAATTTCACACAACTGTCACGCTATAAATGAACACAAAAGTGTCGTGCTATAATTTCACACAAAAGTGTCGCGCTATAATTTCACACAACTTTCACGTTATAATTTCACACAAGTGTCACGCTATAATTTCACATATCTGTCACGCTATAATTTCACACAACTGTCACGCTATAATTTCACACAAAAGTGTCGCGCTATAATTTCACACAAAAGTATCGTTCAATAATTTCACACTAAAGTGTCGCGCTATAATTTCACACAAAAGTATCGCGCTATAATTTCACACAACGGTCACGCTTTGATTTCACACTAAAGTGTCGCGCAATAATTTCACACAACTGTCACGCTATAATTTCACACAACTGTCACACTATAATTTCACACAACTGTCATGCTATAATTTCACACAACTGTCACGCTATAATTTTGCACAAAAGTGTCGTGCTATAATTTCACACAAAAGTATCGTGCTATAATTTCACACAGAAGTGTCGAGCTATAATTTCACACAACTGTCACGCTATAATTTCACACAACTGTCACGCTATAATTTCTCACTAAAAGTGTCGCGCTATAATTTCACACAACGGTCACGCTATAATTTCACACAATTGTCACGCTATAATTTCACACAACTGTCACGCTATAATTTTACACAACTGTTACGCTATAATTCCACACAACTGTCACTCTATAATTTCACACAACTGTCGCGCTATAATTCCACACAAAAGTGTCGCGCTATAATTTCACACCAAAGTGTCACGCTATAATTTCACACAACGGTCACGCTATAATTTCACATAACTGTCACGCTATAATTTCACACAACTGTCACGCTATAATTTCACACAAAAGTTTCGCGCTATAATTTCACACAAAAGTATCGTGCTATAATTTCACACAAAAGTGTCGCGCTATAATTTCACACAACTGTCACGCTATAATTTCACACAACTGTCACGCTATAATTTCACACAACTGTCGCGCTATAATTTCACACAAAAGTATCGCGCTATAATTTCACACCAAAGTGTCGCGCTATAATTTCACACAACTGTCACGCTATAATTTCACATAACTGTCACGCTATAATTTCACACAACTGTCACGCTATAACTTCACACAAAAGTGTCGCGCTATAATTTCACACAAAAGTATCGTGCTATAATTTCACACAAAAGTGTCGCGCTATAATTTCACACAACTGTCAGGCTATAATTTCACACAACTGTCACGCTATAATTTCACACAACTGCCACGCTATAATTTTACACAACTGTAACGCTATAATTTCACACAACTGTCACGCTATAATTTCACACAACTGTCACGCTATAATTTCACACAACTGTCGGGCTATAATTTCACACAAAAGTATCGCGCTATAATTTCACACCAAAGTGTCGCGCTATAATTTCACACAACTGTCACGCTATAATTTCGCATAACTGTCACGCTATAATTTCGCATAACTGTCACGCTATAATTTCACACAACTGTTACGCTATAATTTCACACAAAAGTGTCGCGCTATAATTTCACACAAAAGTATCGTGCTATAATTTCACAAAAAAATGTCGCGCAATAATTTCACACAACTGTCATGCTATAATTTTGCACAAAAGTGTCATGCTATAATTTCACACAAAAGTATCATGCTATAATTTCACACAGAAGTGTCGAGCTATAATTTCACACAACTGTCACGCTATGATTTCACACAACTGTTACGCTATAATTTCACACAACTGTCACGCTATAATTTCACACAACTGTCGCGCTATAATTTCACACAACTGTCACGCTATAATTTCACACAACTGTCACGCTATAATTTCACACAACTGTCACGCTATAATTTCACACAACTGTCACGCTATAATTTCACACACTTACGCTATAATTTCACACAACTGTCAAGCTATAATTTCACACAACTGTCGGGCTATAATTTCACACAAAAGTATCGCGCTATAATTTCACACAACTGTCACGCTATAATTTCACACAACTGTCACGCTATAATTTCACACAACTGTCACAATATAATTTCACACAACTGTCGGGCTATAATTTCACACAAAAGTATCGCGCTATAATTTCACACCAAAGTGTCGCGCTATAATTTCACACAACTGTCACGCTATAATTTCGCATAACTGTCACGCTATAATTTCGCATAACTGTCACGCTATAATTTCACGCAACTGTTACGCTATAATTTCACACAAAAGTGTCGCGCTATAATTTCACACAAAAGTATCGTGCTATAATTTCACAAAAAAATGTCGCGCAATAATTTCACACAACTGTCACGCTATAATTTTGCACAAAAGTGTCATGCTATAATTTCACACAAAAGTATCGTGCTATAATTTCACACAGAAGTGTCGAGCTATAATTTCACACAACTGTCACGCTATGATTTCACACAACTGTCACGCTATAATTTCACACAACTGTCACGCTATAATTTCTCACTAAAAGTGTCGCGCTATAATTTCACACAACGGTCACGCTATAATTTCACACAATTGTCACGCTATAATTTCACACAACTGTCACGCTATAATTTTACACAACTGTTACGCTATAATTTCACACAACTGTCACTCTATAATTTCACACAACTGTCGCGCTATAATTCCACACAAAAGTGTCGCGCTATAATTTCACACAAAAGTGTCACGCTATAATTTCACACAACGGTCACGCTATAATTTCACATAACTGTCACGCTATAATTTCACACAACTGTCACGCTATAATTTCACACAAAAGTTTCGCGCTATAATTTCACACAAAAGTATCGTGCTATAATTTCACACAAAAGTGTCGCGCTATAATTTCACACAACTGTCACGCTATAATTTCACACAACTGTCACGCTATAATTTCACACAACTGTCACGCTATAATTTTACACAACTGTCACGCTATAATTTCACACAACTGTCACGCTATAATTTCACACAACTGTCGCGCTATAATTTCACACAAAAGTATCGCGCTATAATTTCACACCAAAGTGTCGCGCTATAATTTCACACAACTGTCACGCTATAATTTCGCATAACTGTCACGCTATAATTTCACACAACTGTTACGCTATAATTTCACACAAAAGTGTCGCGCTATAATTTCACACAAAAGTATCGTGCTATAATTTCACAAAAAAATGTCGCGCAATCATTTCACACAACTGTCACGCTATAATTTCACACAACTGTCACGCTATAATTTCACACAACTGTCACGCTATAATTTCACACAACTGTCATGCTATAATTTCACACAACTGTCACGCTATAATTTCACACAGAAGTGTCGCGCTATAATTTCACACAAAAGTGTCACGCTATAATTTCACACAAAAGTGTCGCGCTATAATTTCACACAAAAGTCATCATCATCATCACTCCTTTTCGCTCCCGGTGGAACATAGGGCTGAAACAGTTGCTCTCCATCGATTTCTATTCTGGGCTGTCTTTTTCAGCTATGCCCAAGTCATTCCAATTTCACTAGCCTCCTCTTCAACAGTTCTTCTCCAAGTTCTCTTTGGCCTCCCGACTCTTCTTTTCCCCTGTGGGTTCCAGTCAAGAGCAACTCTGGCTATGCTTGATTTTTCTCTTCTGAGTGTATGTCCTATCTATCCCCATTTTCTGACCTTAATTTCTGTTTGTATTAGCTGTTGTCTGCATCTTTTCCTTAGCTCTATATTTGTTATTACATCCGGCCATCTTATACGGAGGATCCGTCGGAGACAACTATTTATAAATATCTGTAGCTTGGAGGTGATACTCTCTGAGACGTGCCATGTCTTTGAGCCATACAGCAAGACTGACTTCACAAGCTTGGAGGTGATACTCTCTGAGACATGCCATGTCTTTGAGCCATACAGCAAGACTGACTTCACAAGCTTGGAGGTGATACTCTCTGAGACATGCCATGTCTTTGAGCCATACAGCAAGACTGACTTCACAAGCTTGGAGGTGATACTCTCTGAGACATGCCATGTCTTTGAGCCATACAGCAAGACTGACTTCACATTTGAGTTAAAGATTCTGATTTTGTTCTCTCTGGATATAGCTGAGGAGTTCCATATTGGTCGAAGGGCATTAAAAGCGCATCTGGCTTTATTTATCTTTGAGCAGACTTCACCAACTGTTCTCTCTCCTTTGTCAATGTTACTCACCAGATATGTAAAGCTTTCTACTTCTTAAATGACTTGATCGTTGATCTTCATTGAGTCCATCCGCCTATTATTTATTCTCATTTCTTTTGTTTTATTTACATTTATGTGTAGTCCCATCTTTGCTGCTTCTGTTACTAATCTATTTGTTTTCTTCTGCATATCTTGCTGTCTATGTGATAGAAGGCACAAATCATCTGCAAAGTCTAGATCCTCCAGCTGTGTGTTAAATGTCCACTGTATTCCAGTTTTCTCTCCCTATGTTGTCTGTCTCATAACCCAGTCTATGACCATGAGAAAAATTGTTTGTGATAGCAGACATCCCTGTCTGACTCCACTTTGTACTGTGATGGGCTCTGATAGTTTTCCGTTGTGTACTACTTTACATGAGGCCTCCTGATTGAAATCTTGGATGATTTTAATGAATTTCTCTCACACAAAAGTATCTACCTATAATTTCTCACAAAAGTATCTCCCTATAATTTCAGACAAAAGTATCTCCCTATAGTATAATTTCACTCAACAATAACTCCCTATAATTTCACATATAAGTACCTCCTTATTATTTCACAAATAAGTATCTTCCTATAATTTCATACATAAGTATATCCTTATTATTTCACATATAAGTACCTCCCTATAATTTCACATATAACTATCTCCTTATAATTTCACATATTAGCACCTCCCTTTGTGGTGGATTTTGATGTTATGAAATGTTGTTGATATGTTTCCTTATTGTACTGAATGAGGCCAGCTGTGAAGGTCCCTGATTCTAACAAAATGAGGGTTGAGTTATCAGGGTACCTTGAGGCTACCACCTTATGGCCTCAAGCAGACTTATTCTTGACTAGTATGAATGATAGCTACGTCTACTGTCTAGGGATATGCAAGTGTGGTGTGATGGTATTTTAACAATAATACACATCTATACAAACAAGTATTAAGGTCTATAATTAAAGGAAATAACACCTGGGATAAATTTGTACAATTAATAATTTTCTGTATGATTTATTTGGTCCTGAACCTAGTATTCTTCTGGTCAGGACTTTAAAATGAAAAGAATTCAAGATATATACAAAATGTAAATTTTAGACCCAAAGGGACAATTGTCCAAACAAATACAGTTTAACTATAGTAATAGTGTTATTAAAATTTGTCTATTACTGGTTTCTAACACTGGATGGCTGTTTGGGATTTTATAGTCACTCCAAGTCTCTTTAATATACAATGTCACTGTTAAGTTCTCTGGGGAAATAGTTTATTCTTGTTATACAGGGGGGTGCTGGTCTTAAAGCTGATGTAGAGTTAGGGTGCCAGATATTTTACTTATCTGGGCACACTTGAACAGTCTGTAAACTTGGTGTCACACTATTTCGCTATGATAATGGCCAAAAGTAACAGGGTAGACTCTGCAGGTCCCTGTCACTACTGTGCATGAAACGACTTCTCACTGCTTCTCATAGACATCTGGCACCGGACTAGTGCCAGATAAAAACCCTGTAACAATGAAATAATGTCTCCTTGTTGATATCTTACTTCAACTGGGTTATATATATATATATAAAAGTGAATACATAAGAAATAAAGAGCTGGGTCATATCTAATGGACCAATCCAGCACATCCATTCCACAGTGTACCAGTGTTGTTCACATGTCTCTCCTACAAAGGCGGTACTGCATCTGCAATAATATTATTACTCTTTCTTTTCTGCTATACAATAGGATAGGTGAGCTGTGTCCCTCTGGTCACCTAAGAAAACCTTTTTATTTCACAAAACATGTGCATTTACAAAACTGGCAATGTGTTATAGCCTAATTATACCTTCAGGCCCTGCCTAAATCAGCTTGGGACCTGATTACTTACAGTCGTGATGGCAGCATCTCTCACTCACATTTTTAAATAACATATATATGAATAATGTCGGTCTTACCAGAAATTCAATGAAAAAAACACAGGTACGTTGACTAGCAGACTCCAGATGTACTGCTGGCTGAACTGTGATGCCTATTACTTTAATATATATTTGCTTTAATAAGGCTAATCATTTTTCCAGAAATACACAACGTCCTGCTCTAGGGACTATCTTCTACAAATGGCGTCAAGCCTTTGAATGTACTCAATAATATGAAATGTTTTGACCAATGGGATCTACTACTAAGATTTTCCATTCAAATTTTTAAATCTAAGGTCCAATTTCGGTCCAATGTTAGTGTTCTTCTGTCGGTCTGTCCGTCCGAACTTGGCATTCACCAAAATTAAACTTGGTTTTGGCCTAACACTACCAAATAACATATTCAGTTTGAGCCATCCTATAATTTTTTCTCCCCTTGTCTACCCCTTTCTACATGTACCCTTTCTTGCCTTTTTCAAGGACGCGTCAAAAAAATGTTACCGTTAGTGCAAGTCCAAACGAGCATGTGTTGGTCTGTCTGTACGAACAAATACAGTCTTTTGTCCATAACTTTATTTCTATCTGTCGGATTTTTTATTCGAAAGCATATTACCCACCAGGACAAGACCAGCTCTAAGACTAGCTAACTTTTATGATCTTAAACCTATTAATAAAGAATTCAATATATTTTCCATTTTGGTGTTCGTTGTTTTCTAAGTCTCAACTACTTGAATGTTATAAAAATCATCGCAGATCTTCCTTTTTCCTGGCTGGAAATAATTATGCGTGTGTGTATATATGATTCTACAGTGTGCCTTTAGTTAGAAAATGTATTGGACTTGGCGGTTTATTTTTAAATGTTATAGTTCGCGACATGGTTTTCGACACAAGCTAACGGCATCGTCTCTCACTGTCGGCCTGAGTAACTAATTCAAACTTCTAACACTTGACAAGCCGGCTGCATGTGTCCGCTCTCTCAATCTTATGCGTTCGTGTGTTTTATTCTTTCTATCTTTCCTGGAACCACTACGCTTGTATTTTTTTCAAATTTTTATCTTTAACCCTTGACGGGTGCGTTATAAAGTCCAATACTACTAGCGCTGCAATAAGGTTTTAGACTACGTTCTATCCTACCTAAATCAAAGCGTTTCCTGGCGGAGGGAAGAAGACGCGTTACAACTTTACTCATTCTATACATATTATTATGACTTTATTACATATAATTAATGATTTTATCGCTGTATCAATGTACTTCATCACACATCTCTCCATTTAAGAACATGCCTGATGCTAGTTCCAAAACAGTGATACACATAGATAAAATTTATTCCCTACGCCTGCTGAATACTCTGATTTGGATCACAGGGATGCCTACTAAGGAAATCTGCACCCACGTTCTGTGACCCCGGAATATATTCAATGGTAAATTGATATGGCTGTAATAATAACGACCATCGTAATAATCTGGCATTTTCATACTTGGCCTGTGATAAGAATACGAGAGGCTGATGATCCGTTTGGACCACGAATGTTCTACCATATAGACAGATCTGGAACTTTCGTATCGCCCAGATCAAAGCTAGACATTCTTTTTCGCTTGTTGAATAGTTTTGCTCCGCTTTGTTTAACTTGCGGCTAGCATAAGCGACTGGGTTCAGCTCTCCCTCTGGTGACGATGACCTTTGCAACAACGTAGCCCCCAGGCCCACATTGCTTGCGTCACTTCTCACCACAAATTCCTGACTCAAACCAGGTAATTTCAAGATAGGCTTGCTTGTAAGTTTTTCCTTTAACTCTTGGTAGGCTGATTCACATTGGGCTGACCAAACAATTCTATCAGGATTTCCTTTGCGAGTTAAATCCGTCAGAGGAGCACAAATAGAGTTAAAATTGTTGATATATTTCTGATAGAATCCACACAACGACACGAAAGATCTCACGTCTTTCTTTGTTTGTGGCCTAGGTGCTCTCTGCAATTTTTCAAGGTTCTTGGGGTCAGGGGTCATACTACCCTGAAATACAGTATGTCCCAAGAACTCCAACTCTTTACCATTTTGTTGGTCTAGCCGTCAAATTAGCCTCTCTTAGTCTATGAAACAGCATAGTCAAAGAGTTAATGTGTTCCTCAAATGTTTCTGTAGCAATGAGGATGTCATCCATAAAGTTAGTGATGCATGGGTTATTTAGTGGATCCAACAATTTTCGCATCATCCTAGAAAATACACTCGGAGCATTTTTCAACCCAAAAGGTAACATGTTGAATTCATAATGTCCTTCCGAAGTGCTAAACGCCAAAAAAGGTCTGACCTCAGGCTTCACTGGAATCTGATAATAGCCTTTGCTCAGATCCACCTTCGAAAAGTATTTTGCCTTGTTTAGCCTGGCAAATAATTGATTTGTGTCAGGTAATGGATCCACCTGATTTTCTGTGACAGCATTCAGTTTCCTGTAATCTATACACAGACGATGTTCTCCAGAGGGTTTCCTCAGCAGAACCACACTGTAACTATAGGGAGATTTGCTATGAGAAATAATTCCTTCTTTCAATAGGTACTCAATCTCCTCTTTCAAAGCTTTCTCCTTGGCAAACGGGATCGTGTAGGCTCTCATACAGATCAGTGTTGGGTCTACTAGTTTCATATCATATTCCAACAAATTCGTGTGCCCCGGTTTGTCCGTTAACACGTCCGTATGATCAGTCAGAACCTTTTGAACCTGTTCCCTCTATTTTTTCGTCAAGTGTTTACTGACTTTTACATGTGCAGGTGTCTCACATGTTTTCAAGGGATACTCATGGGATGTGAGCGGTTCATTCTTCATCCCTGTTGCTATCGACAAAGACATTAAGTGTGTTCCTTCCTGGATTTCCCTGTCCAGATACTTCTTTAGAAGGTTCACATGATATATTTTTTCTTTCCCCTTCTTGTCGATTTTATAATTTGTTCTAGACACCTTCTCTAGAACAGTATATGGACCTTGCCATCCAATTTGTAGTTTGTTATGGCTGCCGGGCAGTAGAAGAAGCACCTTCTCTCCCACAAATAATTCTCTATCTTTAGCTTTCTTATTAAAATAGGCAGCATGTTTTTTACTGGCTTGTCTGAGATTATCATTTACAAGTTTCCAGCCAGTTTTAAGACGAGTGGTCAGCTCGTTCACATATTGGTATGATGAGGTAACAGTCTCTTCTGCCTTCTCATCTGTCCATGTCCTTAACAAGGCTACATATGGACTTTTAATTTTACATAATTATTTTTCCTGGCACTTGTCAGGTCCTTTACATTGGAAGCCTGATGTTGAGGACGTTTCTTCCTTGTGTCATCACACAAGAATCTACCACTACCTATTCGTTTCCTGGGGTTTTCTCCCCACTTTAAGTTCCTTGTGAGAGATCTTCTCTCTCTTTTACCTTAACCCAGTTCACATAATTCCGACCGGGGGACTGTCGGCTTATTCTGGGGTAAAATCACTCTTTGTACTCGACGCAGAGTTGCTATTCTAACACATTCAAGTGAAGACTGTGTGTGAAAAGGGGGTTCCCATTCCACTTTGTCTACATTATTAATTTTATTTTTCTTTCCATTTTCAGGCCTAAGTTTGCCCCGTGGCGTTTCTAGGTCCTGATTATTATTGTCCCCACTTGTGGGTGTTCCCTCATGAAATATGCCGCAGGCTTCGACAAAATTCTCAATAATTATCTTTTCATCTGGCCAATAATAATTTTGAGAAACCTTTTGGCAGATGGTACCTACTTTCTCGTGGTCCCCATCTTTTCCAACATGTAAACTCCGTATTACGTCTGCCCTAAACATCTTGGGAAGTACCAGTTGTCCGTGACCATTTGAACCAGTTCCGGCCTTCTTATATAACAATTTATTCTTCATGTAAAATTCTCCTTTGCTTGGAGGTGTATGGCAATTACTCAATTTTTGAAAGCACGGCTTCAGCCTGTGCCTTCCTCATCTCTTCTGGATGAGTATTTATAGGTTCATATTCTTCCTTCTTGGACTGTGATCTGGTCTGCACTGTTGCCATGACCAGAGGTCTCTTGGGAGCCCCCAAGAAGACATAACGACATCCCAATATCAGAGGGTAAATGGGTGCGTCGATCACTGCTGCTCTGATTACTCCTTCCACATAGCGAGTTTTCACCGTTATCCTGGCAATGGTAAGTGTCATAAGTGGTATGGCCTTGGTCGCCTCTTGTATCTTCACTGTTTCTGTGGTATACTGATCTGGGTTCACCAAATGCGCACTCACAACAGAATCAAAATCTAAGCCTGTATCATAGAGACACCTAATGGTGACCCCATTGCAGACTACACCCTCACACACTGGGGGGTGATAAGGTTCCTGCTGTCCAGTAGGTTTGTCCTTTTTTCCCTTGTTCCCCATCTTCATAGCAGCAAATCCAGAAGTTTTCTTATGACAAAATTTGATGAAATGACCTTCCCTCTTACACCATTTACAATATAATCTACCTTGATGAAAAGGTTTTCTTTCATCATATTTCCTATCATTGAATTGTGGGTTTTTGTTTCTAAAATCATTGCGTGGCCTATCAAAATTGTGCTTTCCTTTGTTCCCCTGATCTTTGTTGTCAAATCTATTAGAGTTTTGTGGAGCCTTATAATTGTCAATCTGTTTCTTTTTAGCACCAGCTACCTCAGCCTGGGCTGCCTGATACCTCTCAGCGACATTAAGTAACTCACCCAGCCTCTCTGCACCTTGTTCCATGAGAAACTTTCTCAAGTCTGGAGCCATGGACTCTCTCAATTGCTCAATAAGGATCATCTCTTTAAGATCTTGGGTTTTCCCCAGAGCAGTCCATTTCTCCAAGTACGTCTCTAAACGTGCAGAGAACTGGTGATAGGTCTCACCCGACAGTAGTTTGGCATTTCTAAACTTTTTCCTGTAAAATTCTCCGTTCTTTTCATACCTTAGCAAAAGAGCCTGCTTTAACATGTCATAATTGTCTTGGTCGTCTTTGCTCATCTTGGCAAACACTTCATAAGATGTTCCCCTAAGACCCTGAGATAACTTTAAACTCCATCTTTCCCTCTCCAACCCATAGGTGGTGGCTAAAACCTCAAATCTAGACAAAAATGACTCAATGTCATCGTCCCTCTCAACAAAATGGTCTAAATGGAACCCCATAGCTGAAGTTGAGGCTCCCTGACTAGCAGTGGCATCGGAGGTAGAAGGGCTGGCACCATTTTCAGGAGCATGGCCTTGAAATTCGAACTCTTTTAGTCGTAGCTCGTGCTCCCTCTGTAATCTCTTCTCCTCCTTTTCAGCTTCCCTTTCTGCAGCCAATCGCTTGTCTTCCCTTTCAGCTTCCAATCTCTTCTCCTCCTTTTCAGCAGCCAGTCTTCTTTCCTCAGCCTCCCTTTCGGCCTTTTTTCTTCAATTTGGAGCCACTTTATTTCAGCCTCCCTATCCGCCTCCAATGCCCTAGCCTCTTTGTCAGCCTCAATCTGCAACCTTTTAATTTCTTTCTCAACTTCTAATTTTCTTTCTGCAGTTAGCCTGTTCTCTTCTCGTGCAATAAATTTATCCACCTCTGAAGTGACATACTGAACCAACTCTGGTCCATCCATATTCATCTCTTTTGCAGCCAGCACAGCAGCAGATCTGAACTTTTCTAGGTCTGCCATAATATCAATCTTTAAAATGTTCTAATATAATTTTCAAAACTCTTAATTAACAGAGTACTAACTCTAACTAATTAATTAACCAATCAATTAACTAATTACTGGCTCTTAACAGTTCATCAGCTTTTTTTCCCTTTTAAATACTTTTATAACTTTTGGGGACACTTGTGCTACAATATTTAAATTTCTAAACAACTAACAAGTTCAAATCCCGGAAGAAGAGACCCCAATTTATTGTGGTGGATTTTGATGTTATGAAATGTTGTTGATATGTTTCCTTATTGTACTGAATGAGGCCAGCTGTGAAGGTCCCTGATTCTAACAAAATGAGGGTTGAGTTATCAGGGTACCTTGCTGCTACCACCTTATGGCCTCAAGCAGACTTATTCTTGACTAGTATGAATGATAGCTACGTCTACTGTCTAGGGATATGCAAGTGTGGTGTGATGGTATTTTAACAATAATACACATCTATACAAACAAGTATTAAGGTCTATGATTAAAGGAAATAACACCTGGGATAAATCTGTACAGTTAATAATTTGCTGTATGATTTATTTGGTCCTGAACCTAGTATTTTTCTGGTCAGGACTTTAAAATGAAAAGAATTCAAGATATATACAAAATGTAAATTTTAGACCCAAAGGGACAATTGTCCAAACAAATACTGTTTAACTATACTAATAGTGTTACTAAAATTTGTCTATTACTGGTTTCTAACACTGGATGGCTGTTTGGGATTTTATAGTCACTCCAAGTCTCTTTAATATACAATGTCACTGTTAAGTTCTCTGGGGAAATAGTTTATTCTTGTTATACAGGGGGGTGCTGGTCTTAAAGCTGATGTAGAGTTAGGGTGCCAGATATTTTACTTATCTGGGCACACTTGAACAGTCTGTAAACTTGGTGTCACACTATTTCACTATGATAATGGCCAAAAGTAACAGGGTAGACTCTGCAGGTCCCTGTCACTACTGTGCATGAAACGACTTCTCACTGCTTCTCATAGACATCTGGCACCGGACTAGTGCCAGATAAAAAACCCTGTAACAATGAAATAATGTCTCCTTGTTGATATCTTACTTCAACTGTGTTTTATATATACAAAAGAGAATACATAAGAAATAAAGAGCTGGGTCATATCTAATGGACCAATCCAGCACATCCATTCCACAGTGTACCAGTGTTGTTCACATGTCTCTCCTACAAAGGCGGTACTGCATCTGCAATAATATTATTACTCTTTCTTTTCTGCTATACAATAGGATAGGTGAGCTGTGTCCCTCTGGTCACCTAAGAAAACCTTTTTATTTCACAAAACATGTGCATTTACAAAACTGGCAATGTGTTATAGCCTAATTATACCTTCAGGCCCTGCCTAAATCAGCTTGGGACCTGATTACTTACAGTCGTGATGGCAGCATCTCTCACTCACATTTTTAAACAAAATATATATGAATAATGTCGGTCTTACCAGAAATTCAATGAAAAAAACACAGGTACGTTGACTAGCAGACTCCAGATGTACTGCTGGCTGAACTGTGATGCCTATTACTTTAATATATATTTGCTTTAATAAGGCTAATCATTTTTCCAGAAATACACAACGTCCTGCTCTAGGGACTATCTTCTACAAATGGCGTCAAGCCTTTGAATGTACTCAATAATATGAAATGTTTTGACCAATGGGATCTACTACTAAGATTTTCCATTCAAATTTTTAAATCTAAGGTCCAATTTCGGTCCAATGTTAGTGTTCTTCTGTCGGTCTGTCCGTCCGAACTTGGCATTCACCAAAATTAAACTTGGTTTTGGCCTAACACTACCAAATAACATATTCAGTTTGAGCCATCCCATAATTTTTTCTCCTCTTGTCTACCCCTTTCTACATGTACCCTTTCTTGCCTTTTTCAAGGACGCGTCAAAAAATGTTACCGTTAGTGCAAGTCCAAACGAGCATGTGTTGGTCTGTCTGTACGAACAAATACAGTCTTTTGTCCATAACTTTATTTCTATCTGTCGGATTTTTTATTCGAAAGCATATTACCCACCAGGACAAGACCAGCTCTAAGACTAGTTAACTTTTATGATCTTAAACCTATTAATAAAGAATTCAATATATTTTCCATTTTGGTGTTCGTTGTTTTCTAAGTCTCAACTACTTGAATGTTATAAAAATCATCGCATATCTTCCTTTTTCCCGGCAGGAAGTAATTATGCGTGTGTGTATATATGATTCTACAGTGTGCCTTTTGTTAGAAAATGTATTGGACTTGGCGGTTTATTTTTAAATTTTAAAGTTCGCGACATCGTTTTCAACACAAGCTAACGGCATCGTCTCGCACTGTCGGCCTGAGTAGCTAATTCAAACTTCTAACACTTGACAAGCCGGCAGCATGTGTTCGCTCTCTCAATCTTATGCGTTCGTGTGTTTTATTCTTTCTATCTTTCCTGGAACCACTACGCTTGTATTTTTTTTCAAATTTTTATCGTTAACCCTTGACCGGTGCGTTATAAAGTCCAATACTACTAGCGCTGCAATAAGGTTTTAGACTACGTTCTATCCTACCTAAATCAATGCGTTTCCTGGCGCAGGGAAGAAGACGCGTTACAACTTTACTAATTCTATACATATTATTATGACTTTATTACATATAATTAATGATTTTATCGCTGTATCAATGTACTTCATCACACCCTTTAATGTCACATATAAGTATTTCCATATAATTTCACATATACGTATCTCCTTATAATTTCACATATAAGCACCTCCGTATAATTTCACATATAAGTATCTCCCTATAGTTTCACATATAACTATTTCCCTAAAATTTCTTATATAAGTATCTCCCTTTAATTTCACATATATGTACCTCCCTATAGTTTCTCATACAAGTATCTCCCTATAATTTCACATATAATTTCTCCCTATAATTTTACATATAAGTATCTGTTACGGATTGCCTCCCCTGATTTGCAGTAGTGGTCCAACAGTGACCAAAACTCAAGAGTATCTAATATTGGCTTCCGGGGTATCTACCTGCACGCAAGATTACTCTTGGCAGAGATGTAGATCGAAGATTAATGACACTTCTACCTTAAAGGAGTTTTCACAAGATAATTTCAGAAGTCATGAACAACGTTGCATTGGGCTGAACAATTGTTAGCGCATTATATCTGGTCCGTCGCCTTTTGTAAAGGATTTAAGCAATGGTTTATCCAGTTCAAGCCCCCCAGTTGGTGTAATCCAACGAAATTCCTCTTGTATATAATAATAATAATAATAATAATAATAGCCCCTTCAGTCATAACTGACTATGGGAATGCGCCCCTGAGGTGACAGCCCTCAGCTGCTTATTTTCCTGGTGCTCCTTTCGACGTTTTCTCCTCACCTCTGCTTCTTGTGTGAGCCTCTCTTCGCCCAGTCTGAGGTGGCGCCGTAAATAGCATCGCCACTTAGTGCGATCGGCAGCTTCATCCTCCCATGTTGCTGGATCCATGTCCAGTGCCCTCATATCTCTCTTGCACACATCTTTGAACCTCAGCTGTGGTCGCCCAACTGTTCTCTTGCCATCTGCTAATTGTCCGTAGAAGATATCTTTTGGGATGCGACCATCTTCCATGCGGCGAACATGGCCAAGCCAGCGAAGTCTGCGCTGTCTAAGAAGCGTATACATACTTTGAAGGCCAGCACGTGACAACACCTCGACATTTGTCACTTTATCTTTCCACGAGATGCCGAGGATGCGGCGTAGACACCGCAAATGGAAGGTATTGAGCCTTCTTTCTTGTATATAATAGCTCTGTTTATAGGTAAATATATGTCTAGGTATATATATATATATATATATATATATATATATATATATATATATATATATATATATATATATATATATATATATATATATATATATATATATATATATATTATTCTGGCTCATACGTTTGCTTTCATACATATAAAAAACTAAAGCGACTATGATTGTTTAGTTTTAAACAACATGTAACAATTTTAATAACGAATTAGTCTTTAACGGTTAAAATAAATATGGAAAGATTGGTGAAATTAAGATACAAGTTTTCGTCACGGAGACGTAGGTAAGGATTTCTCAAAAGCCCGTTGCTTTCACCTATTTTACCAGAACCTTTACTCTAGCTGAGTCCTGCAGCTGTGGTTCATCAATTATGTGATGACGAAAGCCTTCTCCATACTCTCTTCCACTGTAGGCGGTTAAGGTGGATGCTTTTCTCTCACACTAGAGGCGTTAGTACCACAAATCGTGTGATGGCTTGTAACCAGGAACTTAATAGAAAAACAAATGCCTTCTGCTAAGTACATTTGTTCGAAGCACTCTAACAGGCTCATGTTCCCGTTGTCCGCCCACCAATGTTAAACTCTCAGAAGAATTTAATTCTCGAGCACGCACAACGTAACTCCGAGAAGATGGTTAAAATTCACCAATATTACTCTGAGGATTAACGGGTAAAATGTGTCTGGACAGTAAGAATATGATTTGTGCCTGACCTAACATTAACAGGTTACATAAATCTCACAAAATGATATGCTACACTTGAGGTACACATGATATAATCATCACTCATTACTGCTCCAGTCGGAGTCCTGGGGTCACCTATGCTGTCTCGTTTCCGCACGACTAATCAGAAACAATCACCAGCTCTTGCAGTAGTGGTTCATGCATATACTGTTTTCATTTGTTGAGGTTGCCAGCCTCGTATATAACCACTTAGCAAGAAACCTGTAAAATTTACATTAGTAAATAAGTTGTTTACACTTACCCGAACATTTTGGGAGTACACAATCTCCTTGCACAGATTTAGACTGGACACAGCTCTGTATTAGATGCTTCGAAATCACTTAAGTCTGGAAATTAGAGTTAATTCCTCTGACGGCGGTTGTTCTGCAAAATCACTGGCCTGGGAAAAATTTTGTTTAATTCCTCTATGACTTGGTCTGGGAAATTAGAGTTAATTCCTCTGACGGCTGATGTTCTGCGAAATCATTGTCCTGGGAAATATTTGTTTAATTTCTCTATTACTAAGTTTCCAGTCTTGTGTTAAAAATGCGGGTTTACTTGTAAATTCCTAAGTTGCCCAATACTCGATCTGTTACTTATAGTTGTAGAATTTCTAAGTCCAATGTCTCTTCTTTCTGGCTTTCTGGGAGTTGCTCGTAGGAAGTTTGCGCTGCAGTGTGTGTACTGACTTTGATTTCACTACATTATATCTCACAATCCTTAGTTCACATTCCAACTGTGTTTCCGCAGATACATTGTATATTCCGGCCTCTCACTTCAAACCAGTCAAATCTAATCTCGTTCAGCACTACGTGGGTAGGGTTGTTTCAAATTCCAAAAATATCCTCACGTGTTTTAAAATATTAATTTTAATATCCATGCGTGACCTCTTCATATCGTTGCGTCATACTTCCGCCGGCATCTTGTGCATAACTCATAAACACCATCTGTGAACGCATTTGATGTTCAGATGCTACCTATCGCCAATATTGTCTTTCCAGACAGATTATCGTGATAATAACACACAGGTATGGTCCCGTGAAACGATAAACGCATCTACCATCTGTGTAATCTGCCCACCTCAGACGGCTATCTCAGACCGACAATACTGGCTTCTATAGATGTTGATTGGGCGAGACCGTCTTTTCGTGATAAGAATCTCGCTCGCTGATCGGTGATAATAACTGGGTATTGTTACGATAATACCCCACCTGGCGGAACGTAAATAAGTCTGAGGAGTGGTAAACAGGATAAAAACAGTCCCATAGCAAATACTTCCGTAGGGGAGTGGAGTGTTAGAGACCTTCCCCTACTGAATCTAGCATAGAGAGTAAACTAATGGTGCTTAAAATATGCCACATAATAATGACAAGAGAGAGAAAATAAGAAAAGATCATTTGCACGGGAATGTAATGCAATCCTGCCGGAGTGGACTTGAGATCGCACAACCGTAACGTCACAGTATCTCCCTATAATTTCACATATACGTGTCTCCCCATAATTTCACATATAAGTATCTTCCTATAATTTCACATATAAGCGTGTCCCTATAATATCACATATAAGTATCTCCCTATAATTTTACATATAAGTATCTCCCTATAATTTCACACAGAAGTATCTCCTTATAATTTCACATATACGTATCTCCCTATAATTTCACATATGTATCTCCCTACAATTTCATATATACGTATCTCCCTATAATTTCACATATAAGTATCTCCCTATAATTTCACATAAAAGTATCTCCCTATAATTTCACAGATAAGTAGCTTCAGAAAGTATTACTACACCCTTATACTCTCACTTACGTACCACTTGTGCCATAACATACTCTCACACCAAAGTATTACCACCACAATTATTATCTCTCACACACAATTATTACTTCTCTTCTGCTTATACTCCCACAAAAGTATTACCTCTCCCTTATGCTGTCACACATTATGGACATTGAGGTCAACTGCATGATCTTGCAGATCTTCAAGTCCAGCCCTTCCCGAGACTTGGAATTCTAGGCCAGTGTGCTACTTAAAGTGGTGCTCCGCGGGACAGTGTCGGCCCGTGAGCCATTAGCTGCTGGTGCACTGCAGCTTTCCAGGGAATTTATTAATTCATTTACGTTTTTCACTTCGTAAAATAACTAATTCCAGTCATTTTTTTATGGGATACTTTCTCGTTTATTCCTGTATTTGTTTAAAAAAGAGTAACATTCACGATGGCGATGTACATAATTTGAGGGCTTTCTATGGCGGTCAAAACTTTGCTCAGGCAAACTGCTGCGTCGCTCTCTGTCGGCATTACATTACGATTTTATATTATTAACAAGCAAATAACCCACCAGAACATGACCGGAAATCATTATCTTGTGCTCTATCTGTTGCATGTCCTGATGACGTCACTTATATTGTGCTCTATCTGTTGCATGTCCTGATGACGTCACTTATCTTGTGCTCTATCTGTTGCATGTCCTGATGACGTCACTAATCTTGTGCTCTATCTGTTGCATGTCCTGATGACGTCACTAATCTTGTGCTCTATCTGTTGCATGTCCTGATGACGTCACTTATCTTGTGCTCTATCTGTTGCATGTCCTGATGACGTCACTAATCTTGTGCTCTATCTGTTGCATGTCCTGATGACGTCACTAATCTTGTGCTCTATCTGTTGCATGTCCTGATGACGTCACTTATCTTGTGCTCTATCTGTTGCATGTCCTGATGACGTCACTTATCTTGTGCTCTATCTGTTGCATGTCCTGATGACGTCACTTATCTTGTGCTCTATCTGTTGCATGTCCTGATGACGGCACCAATTCTCCTGTGGTCATTTATTTCTTTCCATTTCATTTCACCTGCATTCGATCCTCGATCTTTGTAGTCAAACATTCGATCCTTGTAGTCAAACATTCGATCTTTGTAGTCAAACATTCGATCTTTGTAGTCAGACATTCGATCTTTGTAGCCAAACATTCGATCTTTGTAGTCAAACATTCGATCTTTGTAGTCAAACATTCGATCTTTGTAGTCAAACATTCGATCTTTGTAGTCAAACGTTCGATCTTTGTAGACAAACGTTCGATCTTTGTAGTCAAACGTTCGATCTTTGAAGTCAAAAGTTCGATCTTTGTAGCCAAACATTCGATCTTTGTTGCCAAACATTCGATCTTTGTAGTCAAACATTCGATCTTTGTAGTCAAACATTCGATCTTTGTAGTCAAACATTCGATCTTTGTAGTCAAACATCCGATCTTTGTAGCCATCTTTGGTATGACATTAGAATCACTAGTTCTGAGAAAAAAAATTGCGATCAATAATATTGCCTGTACTGGGAGCGTACCCGGTACCTTTAGAATTAGAGGCGGACCCCGTACCTCTAAGCCAGTCCGACTCCCCTAAACGTGCATTAAAACAGGACAACATTCAACGTGACTATCATCACTAAGTGCTGAGTTGAACGCTATATCAAATTATCTACTTTCAAAACATTTGCCTTAGACAAATGCTGAAATAAACCAGAAGATACAACTACAATTCGCGTCCTAATATATCCCATCTTGGGTTGAACGGGGTATTAAAATCAATAATTATAGTAGAAGTACTCGGACGCAATAAATATCGTAACAGGTGTTCTAGAAAATGACATATCATACTTTTGACATGTGTCATTGGCGAAAGGTCAAAGAACAGTAGATAGCGTGTTTGTAGCTGAGTAATGAATGTCAAACACAATTCAACTTCCGGCTCTTATCCATCAACCTGCAGTGAGCCCAAGCGTCAGACTAGACAGTTACGGCAGCGTCATTTAAACGTGTTGTTAGGGACAATTTTGTTCTTACATAACCTGCCCCGGGGAACTGTACGTACGGGGTGTCCCGAGTTCAGATGCGAAAACAGGGAGACAAAACTCAGTGGTTTTATGCGGCTCGATAGAAGTGTTTGAAAGATCTGAATGTCTCCACAACACAAGTTAACAAACGTAAATAAAACTGTAAATCCATTTCGTGAGTGGGCATTTTCTTCTATTAGCCATGGCCGATTATTGTTTCTGTCTGGCCGGAAGTTGTGGAACGTTGAGAATTATTTCTACTTCTCTGATCTTTGCTGTAAGTGAGAATGTTGTGATGACCTCATCACGCCAGAAATTCAGCACGCAACCATTGTTATTTTGAAATATTTAATTGGATAAGATTATTGTAGAATTATCTAGGACATTTTACGATGTCTTGCTAACATGATCTCTATTCATAATGATTTATTTCTACTTGTTCTATTGTCAGCTGACAAAGGCGACCAAATCTCTCCGCGTAAAATAGTCCCCGTTCATTCAATACCCTTCAGTTCAATGTGGGATATATGTCGTCAACAAATTCACATTCAGAATTCTTGTCACGTGCCATCCGTTCAATACATTTCCCTTATCTTCTTGATCCCTTGCCTGTCTCTGCACTTACTTTCTTCGTGTATTTGTCTCTCTCCCCCCTTTACTCATATTCTGTGGCTTTAAGAATAAGGACCACCTTGTAATGCTATTTTCTGGTTTTCTCAATGTATTTCCTATCCAATGTAAGCGTCTTTCCCTCACCTCGTGATCCACATGTATCTGTCTGGTTGCTTCCATCAGACCTACAATGGTGATCTTGTCACACCATTTCAATTCCATCCCTCGCTAGCAGCCATTTATGGAAGTCTATATCTGTCTGGTTGTCATTTTCCCCCAGTTATTTACTTCAGATGGCTTGTTCATATTTGCTGAGGTTTCTTTTGCTTGAAGTATCTAACAGGTTGGGGGATAGCCGGTCTCATGTCCAACTCTCCTTAGTAGCTATCTACGACATACCTCGTAGGGAAGACTGGTACTATTCTGTGCTCCCCTTGTGGAAGAAGATGTGACGAGAAGAAGATACTGATCCTGGATACCAGTGGAAGAAGATGTGACGAGAAGAACATACTGATCCTGGATACCAGTGGAAGAAGATGTGACGAGAAGAACATACTGATCCTGGATACCCGTGGAAGAAGATGTGACGAGAAGAAGATACTGATCCTGGATACCCGTGGAAGAAGATGTGACGAGAAGAACATACTGATCCTGGATACCCGTGGAAGAAGATGTGACGAGAAGAAGATACTGATCCTGGATACCCGTGGAAGAAGATGTGACGAGAAGAACATACTGATCCTGGATACCAGTGGAAGAAGATGTGACGAGAACATACTGATCCTGGATACCAGTGGAAGAAGATGTGACGAGAAGAAGATACTGATCCTGGATACCAGTGGAAGAAGATGTGACGAGAAGAAGATACTGATCCTGGATACCAGTGGAAGAAGATGTGACGAGAAGAAGATACTGATCCTGGATACCCGTGGAAGAAGATGTGACGAGAAGAACATACTGATCCTGGATACCCGTGGAAGAAGATGTGACGAGAAGAACATACTGATCCTGGATACCCGTGGAAGAAGATGTGACGAGAAGAACATACTGATCCTGGATACCCGTGGAAGAAGATGTGACGAGAAGAAGATACTGATCCTGGATACCCGTGGAAGAAGATGTGACGAGAAGAACATACTGATCCTGGATACCCGTGGAAGAAGATGTGACGAGAAGAACATACTGATCCTGGATACCCGTGGAAGAAGATGTGACGAGAAGAACATACTGATCCTGGATACCCGTGGAAGAAGATGTGACGAGAAGAACATACTGATCCTGGATACCAGTGGAAGAAGATGTGACGAGAAGAAGATACTGATCCTGGATACCAGTGGAAGAAGATGTGACGAGAAGAAGATACTGATCCTGGATACCAGTGGAAGAAGATGTGACGAGAAGAAGATACTGATCCTGGATACCAGTGGAAGAAGATGTGACGAGAAGAAGATACTGATCCTGGATACCAGTGGAAGAAGATGTGACGAGAAGAACATACTGATCCTGGATACCCGTGGAAGAAGATGTGACGAGAAGAACATACTGATCCTGGATACCAGTGGAAGAAGATGTGACGAGAACATACTGATCCTGGATACCAGTGGAAGAAGATGTGACGAGAAGAAGATACTGATCCTGGATACCCGTGGAAGAAGATGTGACGAGAAGAAGATACTGATCCTGGATACCCGTGGAAGAAGATGTGACGAGAAGAAGATACTGATCCTGGATACCCGTGGAAGAAGATGTGACGAGAAGAACATACTGATCCTGGATACCAGTGGAAGAAGATGTGACGAGAACATACTGATCCTGGATACCAGTGGAAGAAGATGTGACGAGAAGAAGATACTGATCCTGGATACCAGTGGAAGAAGATGTGACGAGAAGAAGATACTGATCCTGGATACCAGTGGAAGAAGATGTGACGAGAAGAAGATACTGATCCTGGATACCAGTGGAAGAAGATGTGACGAGAAGAAGATACTGATCCTGGATACCCGTGGAAGAAGATGTGACGAGAAGAACATACTGATCCTGGATACCAGTGGAAGAAGATGTGACGAGAACATACTGATCCTGGATACCAGTGGAAGAAGATGTGACGAGAAGAAGATACTGATCCTGGATACCAGTGGAAGAAGATGTGACGAGAAGAACATACTGATCCTGGATACCAGTGGAAGAAGATGTGACGAGAAGAAGATACTGATCCTGGATACCAGTGGAAGAAGATGTGACGAGAAGAAGATACTGATCCTGGATACCCGTGGAAGAAGATGTGACGAGAAGAACATACTGATCCTGGATACCAGTGGAAGAAGATGTGACGAGAAGAAGATACTGATCCTGGATACCAGTGGAAGAAGATGTGACGAGAAGAACATACTGATCCTGGATACCAGTGGAAGAAGATGTGACGAGAAGAAACTACTGATCCTGGATACCAGTGGAAGAAGATGTGACGAGAACATACTGATCCTGGATACCAGTGGAAGAAGATGTGACGAGAAGAACATACTGATCCTGGATACCAGTGGAAGGATGTGACGAGAAGATACTGATCCTGGATACCAGTGGAAGAAGATGTGACGAGAAGAACATACTGATCCTGGATACCAGTGGAAGAAGATGTGACGAGAAGAAGATACTGATCCTGGATACCAGTGGAAGAAGATGTGACGAGAAGAACATACTGATCCTGGATACCAGTGGAAGAAGATGTGACGAGAAGAACATACTGATCCTGGATACCAGTGGAAGAAGATGTGACGAGAAGAACATACTGATCCTGGATACCAGTGGAAGAAGATGTGACGAGAAGAAGATACTGATCCTGGATACCCGTGGAAGAAGATGTGACGAGAAGAACATACTGATCCTGGATACCGTGGAAGAAGATGTGACGAGAAGAAGAACATACTGATCCTGGATACCAGTGGAAGAAGATGTGACGAGAAGAACATACTGATCCTGGATACCGTGGAAGAAGATGTGACGAGAAGAAGATACTGATCCTGGATACCAGTGGAAGAAGATGTGACGAGAACATACTGATCCTGGATACCAGTGGAAGAAGATGTGACGAGAAGAAGATACTGATCCTGGATACCCGTGGAAGAAGATGTGACGAGAAGAACATACTGATCCTGGATACCAGTGGAAGAAGATGTGACGAGAACATACTGATCCTGGATACCAGTGGAAGAAGATGTGACGAGAAGAAGATACTGATCCTGGATACCAGTGGAAGAAGATGTGACGAGAAGAAGATACTGATCCTGGATACCAGTGGAAGAAGATGTGACGAGAAGAAGATACTGATCCTGGATACCAGTGGAAGAAGATGTGACGAGAAGAAGATACTGATCCTGGATACCCGTGGAAGAAGATGTGACGAGAAGAACATACTGATCCTGGATACCAGTGGAAGAAGATGTGACGAGAAGAAGATGCTGATCCTGATACCTGTGACGAGAAGATACTGATCCTGGATACCAGTGGAAGAAGATGTGACGAGAAGAACATACTGATCCTGGATACCCGTGGAAGAAGATGTGACGAGAAGAACATACTGATCCTGGATACCAGTGGAAGAAGATGTGACGAGAACATACTGATCCTGGATACCAGTGGAAGAAGATGTGACGAGAAGAACATACTGATCCTGGATACCAGTGGAAGAAGATGTGAGGAGAAGAACATACTGATCCTGGATACCCGTGGAAGAAGATGTGACGAGAAGAACATACTGATCCTGGATACCAGTGGAAGAAGATGTGACGAGAAGAACATACTGATCCTGGATACCAGTGGAAGAAGATGTGACGAGAAGAACATACTGATCCTGGATACCAGTGGAAGAAGATGTGACGAGAAGAAGATACTGATCCTGGATACCAGTGGAAGAAGATGTGACGAGAAGAAGATACTGATCCTGGATACCAGTGGAAGAAGATGTGACGAGAAGAACATACTGATCCTGGATACCAGTGGAAGAAGATGTGACGAGAAGAACATACTGATCCTGGATACCAGTGGAAGAAGATGTGACGAGAAGAAGATACTGATCCTGGATACCAGTGGAAGAAGATGTGACGAGAAGAACATACTGATCCTGGATACCAGTGGAAGAAGATGTGACGAGAAGAAGATACTGATCCTGGATACCAGTGGAAGAAGATGTGACGAGAAGAACATACTGATCCTGGATACCAGTGGAAGAAGATGTGACGAGAAGAACATACTGATCCTGGATACCAGTGGAAGAAGATGTGACGAGAACATACTGATCCTGGATACCAGTGGAAGAAGATGTGACGAGAAGAACATACTGATCCTGGATACCCGTGGAAGAAGATGTGACGAGAAGAACATACTGATCCTGGATACCAGTGGAAGAAGATGTGACGAGAAGAACATACTGATCCTGGATACCAGTGGAAGAAGATGTGACGAGAAGAACATACTGATCCTGGATACCCGTGGAAGAAGATGTGACGAGAAGAACATACTGATCCTGGATACCAGTGGAAGAAGATGTGACGAGAACATACTGATCCTGGATACCAGTGGAAGAAGATGTGACGAGAAGAACATACTGATCCTGGATACCAGTGGAAGAAGATGTGACGAGAAGAACATACTGATCCTGGATACCCGTGGAAGAAGATGTGACGAGAAGAACATACTGATCCTGGATACCAGTGGAAGAAGATGTGAAGAGAAGAACATACTGATCCTGGATACCAGTGGAAGAAGATGTGACGAGAAGAACATACTGATCCTGGATACCAGTGGAAGAAGATGTGACGAGAAGAACATACTGATCCTGGATACCAGTGGAAGAAGATGTGACGAGAAGAACATACTGATCCTGGATACCAGTGGAAGAAGTTGTGACGAGAAGAACATACTGATCCTGGATACCCGTGGAAGAAGATGTGAGGAGAAGAACATACTGATCCTGGATACCAGTGGAAGAAGATGTGACGAGAACATACTGATCCTGGATACCAGTGGAAGAAGATGTGACGAGAAGAACATACTGATCCTGGATACCAGTGGAAGAAGATGTGACGAGAAGAACATACTGATCCTGGATACCCGTGGAAGAAGATGTGACGAGAAGAACATACTGATCCTGGATACCAGTGGAAGAAGATGTGACGAGAAGAACATACTGATCCTGGATACCAGTGGAAGAAGATGTGACGAGAAGAACATACTGATCCTGGATACCAGTGGAAGAAGATGTGACGAGAAGAACATACTGATCCTGGATATCAGTGGAAGAAGATGTGACGAGAAGAACATACTGATCCTGGATACCCGTGGAAGAAGATGTGACGAGAAGAACATACTGATCCTGGATACCAGTGGAAGAAGATGTGACGAGAAGAACATACTGATCCTGGATACCAGTGGAAGAAGATGTGACGAGAAGAACATACTGATCCTGGATACCAGTGGAAGAAGATGTGACGAGAAGAACATACTGATCCTGGATACCCGTGGAAGAAGATGTGACGAGAAGAACATACTGATCCTGGATACCAGTGGAAGAAGATGTGACGAGAAGAACATACTGATCCTGGATACCAGTGGAAGAAGATGTGACGAGAAGAACATACTGATCCTGGATACCAGTGGAAGAAGATGTGACGAGAAGAACATACTGATCCTGGATACCCGTGGAAGAAGATGTGACGAGAAGAACATACTGATCCTGGATACCAGTGGAAGAAGATGTGACGAGAAGAAGATACTGATCCTGGATACCAGTGGAAGAAGATGTGACGAGAAGAAGATACTGATCCTGGATACCAGTGGAAGAAGATGTGACGAGAACATACTGATCCTGGATACCAGTGGAAGAAGATGTGACGAGAAGAACATACTGATCCTGGATACCAGTGGAAGAAGATGTGACGAGAAGAAGATACTGATCCTGGATACCCGTGGAAGAAGATGTGACGAGAAGAACATACTGATCCTGGATACCAGTGGAAGAAGATGTGACGAGAAGAACATACTGATCCTGGATACCAGTGGAAGAAGATGTGACGAGAAGAAGATACTGATCCTGGATACCAGTGGAAGAAGATGTGACGAGAAGACTGATCCTGGATACCAGTGGAAGAAGATGTGACGAGAAGAACATACTGATCCTGGATACCAGTGGAAGAAGATGTGACGAGAAGAACATACTGATCCTGGATACCAGTGGAAGAAGATGTGACGAGAACATACTGATCCTGGATACCAGTGGAAGAAGATGTGACGAGAAGAAGATACTGATCCTGGATACCAGTGGAAGAAGATGTGACGAGAACATACTGATCCTGGATACCAGTGGAAGAAGATGTGACGAGAAGAAGATACTGATCCTGGATACCAGTGGAAGAAGATGTGACGAGAAGAAGATACTGATCCTGGATACCAGTGGAAGAAGATGTGACGAGAAGAAGATACTGATCCTGGATACCAGTGGAAGAAGATGTGACGAGAACATACTGATCCTGGATACCAGTGGAAGAAGATGTGACGAGAAGAAGATACTGATCCTGGATACCAGTGGAAGAAGATGTGACGAGAAGAAGATACTGATCCTGGATACCAGTGGAAGAAGATGTGACGAGAAGAAGATACTGATCCTGGATACCCGTGGAAGAAGATGTGACGAGAAGAAGATACTGATCCTGGATACCCGTGGAAGAAGATGTGACGAGAAGAAGATACTGATCCTGGATACCCGTGGAAGAAGATGTGACGAGAAGAAGATACTGATCCTGGATACCCGTGGAAGAAGATGTGACGAGAAGAAGATACTGATCCTGGATACCCGTGGAAGAAGATGTGACGAGAAGAAGATACTGATCCTACATACCCGTGGAAGAAGATGTGACGAGAAGAAGATACTGATCCTGGATACCCGTGGAAGAAGATGTGACGAGAAGAAGATACTGATCCTGGATACCCGTGGAAGAAGATGTGACGAGAAGAAGATACTGATCCTGGATACCAGTGGAAGAAGATGTGACGAGAAGATACTGATCCTGGATACCAGTGGAAGAAGATGTGACGAGAAGATACTGATCCTGGATACCAGTGGAAGAAGATGTGACGAGAAGAAGATACTGATCCTGGATACCAGTGGAAGAAGATGTGACGAGAAGATACTGATCCTGGATACCAGTGGAAGAAGATGTGACGAGAAGAAGGTACTGATCCTGGATACCCGTGGAAGAAGATGTGACGAGAAGAAGATACTGATCCTACATACCCGTGGAAGAAGATGTGACGAGAAGAAGATACTGATCCTGGATACCCGTGGAAGAAGATGTGACGAGAAGAAGATACTGATCCTGGATACCAGTGGAAGAAGATGTGACGAGAAGATACTGATCCTGGATACCAGTGGAAGAAGATGTGACGAGAAGATACTGATCGTGGATACCAGTGGAAGAAGATGTGACGAGAAGATACTGATCCTGGATACCAGTGGAAGAAGATGTGACGAGAAGAAGATACTGATCCTGGATACCAGTGGAAGAAGATGTGACGAGAAGAAGATACTGATCCTGGATACCCGTGGAAGAAGATGTGACGAGAAGAAGATACTGATCCTGGATACCAGTGGAAGAAGATGTGACGAGAAGAAGATACTGATCCTGGATACCAGTGGAAGAAGATGTGACGAGAAGATACTGATCCTGGATACCAGTGGAAGAAGATGTGACGAGAAGATAC
>JAMPIV010003687.1:1025000-1215000 GCA_024509875.1 Oreohelix idahoensis
GATTTAACTTATAATGTTTGATACAAGATTTAATTTATAATGTTTGATACAATATCTAACTTATCACGTTTGATACAAGATTTAACTTATCATTTTTGATACAAGATTTAATTTATCATGTTTGATACAAGATCTAACTTATCATGTTTGATAAAAGATTTCACTTATCATGTCTGATACATGATTTAACTTATTATGTTTGATACAAGATTTAACTTATCATGTTTGATACAATATTTAACTTATTATGTTTGATACAAGATTTAACTTATTATGTTTGATACAAGATTTAACTTATCATATTTGAGACAAGATTTAACATCATGTTTGATACAATATCTAACTTACTATGTTTGATACAATATCTAACTTGTCTTGTTTGATACAAGATTTAACTTGTCTTGTCTGATGCAAGATTTAACTTGTCTTGTTTGATGCAAGTTCTAACTTACCATGTTTGATACAAGATTTAACTTACCATGTTTGATATAATATCTAACTTACCATGTTTGATACAAGATTTAACTTACCATGTTTGATACAAGATTTAACTTACCTTGGTGTAAGCATTTGACTTAGACCTTACTTACTTAATGTAGGTGTGTTTTTTTTTGGTCAAGCTTACCTTGATGAATATATGTCTTGGGTCTTGATAACTTCAAAATAAGTGTATGCCCTTGGTCTAGCTTACCTTGATGAATGTATGTCCTGGTTCTAGCTAACTTCAATGTAGGTGTATGTTCTGGGTCCTAGATTACCTGAATGTCAGACGGGCCTGCGTGCCCAATTCTTAACCCTTTGAAAATAAAGTTCGTTCGTTTGATGTAGATATGTCCTGGTTCTGGCTAACTTCAGTGTAGGTGTATGTCCTAGGTATTAGCTTACCTTGATGTAGGTATGTGTTGTAGAGTCAAACTTGTTTTTGCCATAAGGACCACTCATTGCCATGGAATAATGGATTCGGTACAGACCCAAGTCCAGAAAACGAGGTGGGATGTTGAGCTGTGCCCTAGTAGTGTCTAATGCAGTTACTGGTATCTGACGGATGACCTGAACCATGAAAATAGATGTTTGATCACAATGACCCCACACTTATCAACAAAGATAGAAAATAGTATCATCAGCCAACTAAACATTAAGATATTGTTATTGTTGATAATATTGCACTCCGGGCAAACCCATAGGATTAAGATATAACATCCAGTAAACATGAGATTGTTCATTCTTTGTTAAATACGAGATTTATTTTGTTTTGGTGAGGCTCGTCCTGCTCACCACAGAAACAACATCCATGTGTTATATTAGAGGAGTGAGTCTAAATATTTGTTGAAAACGTATGGGTCATGTAGTTAGCAGTTATTACCTTCCTATCTTAATGCAGGAAGAAAGGTAAGCTTAGCCATTATTAAACAGAATAAAGGAAAGAAAATGGAACCTGGAACTAATATAAGAACTCATCCAGAGAAATAGTACTAACATGAGAACTCATCCAGAGAAATAGTACTAACATGAGAACTCATCCACATACCTAGAACTAATATAAGAACTCACCCACAGACCCAGAAATAATATAAGAACTCACCCACAGACCCAGAACTGATATAAGAACTCATCCAGAGAATAGTACTAACATGAGAACTCATCCACATACCTAGAACTAATATAAGAACTCACCCACAGACCCAGAAATAATATAAGAACTCACCCACAGACCCAGAACTAATATAAGAACTCACCCACAGACCCAGAATTAATATAAGAACTCACCCAGAGTACTAGAAATAATATCAGGAATCATCCAGAGTACCAGAATTAATATCAGGACTCATCCAGAGTACTAGAAATAATATCAGAACTCATCCAGGGGATCACGTTACAAGCCAACTGAGGCATATTGGGAATATGGTGTTATGCCCATATTTTCTTGACCATTGGCACACTAGGTGTGATGTGGTCAGCATCACGCCAGCCGCCTTAACCTTCTCAGAGTTGCTCTGGTACCCAATTCATGAGGCTGGATTGACCCTGGAACTCATCCAGAGTATTAGAAATAATAGCAGAACACGGACAGATCCAGAACTAATATACAAACTCACCCAGAGTACTAGAACTAATAAGAGAACTCATCCACAAAAAGAGAAGTAATATGAGAACTCTTTCAGAGAATAGAACTAATCTAGACAAAAGCTCATGCAGGGACCTAGAACTAATATGAGAAATGATGTTGCTAATAAGCAAATGGCATGAACTAAATATATTATCCACAAATATGAGCACCACATAACCTATCTGTGAGCTGCGTATTTGTGTCCACTAATTTAAAGACAAAAGAACAGCCACAGACCAGAGACCAGTGTAAGAAAACTTACTGTATCATATGTGACGTTCATCTCCTCAATGCTCCAGGACTTGTAGTTCTCGTAGGACAGGGCACACTGAATGTTGGATAAACCCTGCACTGTGATTTTCTCACTTTTCTTGTAGACGGTCGGATGTGTGAAGTAATGTTTCCTGTGTGAATGAGAATAATGTCATATAACACTGTCTGGTAGATGGTCGGATGTGTGAAGTAATGTTTCCTGTATGAATGAGAACACCACTCATGTCATATAACACTGTCTGGTAGATGGTCGGATGTGTGAAGTAATGTTTCCTGTGTGAATGAGAACAATGTCATATAACACTGTCTGGTAGATGGTCGGTTGTGTGAAGTAATGTTTCCTGTGTGAATGAGAATAATGTCATATAACACTGTCTGGTAGATGGTCGGATGTGTGAAGTAATGTTTCCTGTATGAATGAGAACAACACTCATGTCATATAACACTGTCTGGTAGACGGTCGGATGTGTGAAGTAATGTTTCCTGTGTGAATGAGAACAATGTCATATAACAATGTCTGGTAGATGGTCGGATGTGTGAAGTAATGTTTCCTGTATGAATGAGAACAATGTCATATAACAATGTCTGGTAGATGGTCGGATGTGTGAAGTAATGTTTCCTGTGTGAATGAGAACAACACTCATGTCATATAACACTGTCTGGTAGACGGTCGGATGTGTGAAGTAATGTTTCCTGTGTGAATGAGAATAATGTCATATAACACTGTCTGGTAGATGGTCGGATGTGTGAAGTAATGTTTCCTGTGTGAATGAGAACAATGTCATATAACACTGTCTGGTAGATGGTCGGATGTGTGAAGTAATGTTTCCTGTGTGAATGAGAATAATGTCATATAACACTGTCTGGTAGATGGTCGGATGTGTGAAGTAATGTTTCCTGTGTGAATGAGAACAATGTCATATAACACTGTCTGGTAGATGGTCGGATGTGTGAAGTAATGTTTCCTGTGTGAATGAGAACAACACTCATGTCATATAACATTGTCATACTCTCTGTGCCTTTTAACTGTCATTCAGTGGCATCATTAGAGGGGACATATGGTCTGTCTCATACGCCCCAAAACGTTTCCAGAAAAGTGGTGCGCGGCTCAATCATTTATGTCTGTGCTGTGCTTATAAATATTAGATGACATATCTGTTTATAGACATGCTTATTCACCTTTTAAACAAGAAATCCAGTGTACTTTAGAACATACCAGAATAAAATGCCTTATTGGGAAGATGAAGTGCCCCCTAGACTCAGTCCCCGAGTACCTTGTCACCCAAACAGATGACCTAGAAGAAAATTGTCTAAATACGCTAATGGATTTATGTCAGTTAAGTTTTATGATATTAATTTGCTTGTCATCCAGAGTAGGCACGTAATAAGTATGCCAGTTTCTATGAATTTCTCCCTGAGTAAACAAAACCATGTATTTCCCTAGAGCCCTTGAGGAGACAGAATGAGCAGACCTTCAAGCATGTCATAAGAGGTCACTAAGAAAGGTTGTGCATTGGATGTCAACCAAAATGTGTAAAACAAAATTTTACTAAAATCCCTTCTGCACTTTGACCTTTTTGATTCCCTAGGTTACGAGTTTTCACTTTTTTTTACCTGAGCCAGGTAGTGAAAGGTCTAAGTCTTTATTTCAGTTGGATTGTATCTCCATACAGGGTGTTGGTGATGGAGGAGTTTGGTGGAAGCAATCGCTTCCGCAGGTCTGCTAGTGCCAGGCATTCCAGGGGGTGGTATTCTACTGTTTCTTCCTTTTGTCTGCTACAGTGGTTACAGTACAGTGCATGGTCTGAGGTCACTCTGTGCAAGTGCTTGTTGAGAGGTACATGTCTTAACTTGAAAATTGTACTCTGGTTTCTGTGGCTTAAGTTGTTGATGCTATCTCTGGGGTTTGGCTGAGACATTTCTGTATATAGTGCTCTTGCATTTGTGCCAGTAGCCCAGCGGTCCATCCACTGCTGTTTGCATTTGTTCTGTATCGTGTATTTTATGGTTCTGAAGGGGGATTCAGACTGCCCAAGAGTGGTAGCACCTTTTGGAGGAGAGTAGTTGCATTGTTGTTCTGCAGTAGTGGCTCAAATCCACTGTTAGACGTTGAGCATTGAAGTTAGGTGTATGGCTCCCAGAAGCTATAAATAGTAGCGGCTATTCCCCGATAACAGTCTCGACCAACTGGCCAAACAATGCTGAGTGCCCTTGCATTGCTTAGGTTCCTCCCCCTGCCACACCTAATTCCAAAGCCCCACTCGTGTGTAAACTCAGCCCTCGAGCAAACACTGCAGACCTTTTTTTGTGAAGGCACTGAGATGCATGACGTGACGATCCCTCTGACTGAGCAAGAAGCACTAGTGCTGTCATAGACGCTGAAAAATAGTGGTACTAACCAGACACACAGCAAGTCATTGGGTGGTGGGGATTGCCACAGAGTAATCCCACAGAGATTGCAGTGATAAAAAGTTTGAGGACTGCAAACCATCACACCTGAGAGATACTTTTGGACTGGGAGATGGAGCTCGCGGAACCGACCAGGGTTACAAAGGAAAAATAACCAAATGACCACCAAACTAGTCTCCAATTATAGGTCAAATAGTAAAAGATCCCCTCTGGAGTAGTGGACTCTCCAACTCATGGCATTGCACGACTCACCATTAGCACAGCCTGGTGACCTTGCCCAATAAGCTTCACTTAGTCTGTGCAGGAAAATGAGCTGATAATGACTCATAGACCAGCTGCAGAGGAACGGGAAGCCCGACCTGAAACCATCTGATGCAGGACATAACAGGCCTATAGAACAGGGAGCCCGACATGAAACCATCTGATCGAGGATGTAACAAGCCTGTAGAACAGGAACCTGACCTGAAACCATCTGATCCAGAACATAACAAGCCTATAGAACAGGAAGCCCGATCTGAAACCATCTGATCCAGGCAGTAGCAAGCCTATAGAATAGGAAGCCCGACCTTATACCATCTGATCCAGGACGTAACAAGCCTATATGTCTACACAGTATTGGCAGCCAAAATCTCACCGCAAAGCCTAATCTATGCCAGCAGACTACAGGTGGCAGCGAATGGACAGCGATGAAGCACACCTTGGGCCCCATATTCCTAAACCAGAAGGTGTCCCAGACTTGTCACTCAAAAACACCAGCCAGGCAATGAAAAATGTTGAGCCTTATCTCAGGACCTGCTGAGTTGGAGCAGTCCTCTGGGTTTTCAAGGAAACTCTAGAAACAAAACACCCCCCCCCCCAACCAACCACATCTGCAAGAAGAAATCAAGTGTATTAGTGCAGGCGTCTATTTAATTAGTCCATTATAACTAACCTACCTGTTGTGAATGTCCACCATGGGCTTGCTACAGTCAAGACCTGTGATGCTGAACCCAACTGCCTTGGTCTCCGATGATTGGATGTTCTCCGCTATGGCTGTCAGGGTGTAATAACCTTCACTGGTATACACGTGTTGGATCTGGTTCAAACCTGCTAGTGCATGTTTATCTGCGCTCTGAACATCCCTGGGGACATTGAAACAGACTCTATGGTTAAACTTTGTTGTCGTTGTTTTAAATAATAACTGATCATTTTTTCTTCTTCTTCTTCGTCTTCTTCTTCGTACACTCTCAGACGTCCACTTGAATGTTTTCAAAGAAAGGAGTAGTCAGTTTTAGGCTATTTTGAATCTCCGTAGAGCTTTTCCACGAATGGTACTGGTGTCGGCCATATGCGCTTTCTCTGTTCCGCATATGTTGGGCAACTTTGAAACAAATGTGCAGCAGTCATCTTATCAGTGCCACAGTTACACTGATCGGTAGTTCCTATCTTTAGCTTGTTGAATAGGTGGTATCTCAATCTGTTGTGGCCAGTGCGGAGTCTGAAGATTACCACTTGTTCTCTTCTGTTGAGCTGGTAGTATGCATCATTTTGTGTGTGACCTGGATACTCTACACCCCATTTGTTTATGTATCTCATTCTGATAAAACTCTTCTTTTAATAGTTTCCAGACTCAAATATTTCACAAGCATTGCATTCCTTACAGAAAAGATCAAGTTATAATTTTCAGACTGAGAACTGGCCAATGCAGACTGAAACATCATCTGTTCATCAAATTGAAAATCGGGCAGACAGAAATGAGTCCATGTGAGGAAGACAAACAAACTTTAGCATATGTCCTTTAAAGCTGCCTGCTCCACCAACATGAACAGATTACTCGACACTGCGTATACTCCTAATATTTGGAAAGTTTTGTATAAACTTTTGATAAGCAATTTTGAATAATTTTTGACAAGTATTTTCCAAATTATAACGTTATGTCAGTAGAATTTATGTTTTCGTTACTTGTGGAACATGCAAGTACCAGGCCAGGTAGTCAGTTTACTAATACTTGATGTTTACTTCCCAGTTTATAGTCCTGGTGTCCTCTATTTATTGTCTAATACTTGATGTTTACTTCCCAGTTTATAGTCTTGGTGTCCTCTATTTATTGTCTAATACTTGATGTTTACTTCCTAGTTTATAGTCATGATGTCATTTATTTATTGTCTAATACTTGATGTTTACTTCCCAGTTTATAGTCTTGGTGTCCTCTATTTATTGTCAAATACTTGATGTTTACTTCTCAGTTTATAGTCTTGGTGTCCTCTATTTATTGTCAAATACTTGATGTTTACTTCTCAGTTTATAGTCCTGCTGTCATCTATTTATTGTCAAATACTTGATGTTTACTTCCCAGTTTATAGTCCTGGTGCTCTCTATTTATTGTCTACTGCCTGATGTTTACTTCCCAGTTTATAGTCTTGGTGTCCTCTATTTATTGTCAAATACTTGATGTTTACTTCTCAGTTTATAGTCCTGCTGTCATCTATTTATTGTCAAATACTTGATGTTTACTTCCCAGTTTATAGTCCTGGTGTCCTCTATTTATTGTCTAATACTTGATGTTTACTTCCCAGTTTATAGTCCTCATTTATTCATTCATAACCTTCCACTCCCAAAGGAGCATAGGCCTTCAGCAAACACATGCCAAGTCCTCCTGTCACGTGCCATCATCTCAAGTTCCTTCCACATTCTCCTTATCATTTTCATCTCTGTTTCCAGCTCTCTTCTCCATGTGCTTCTTGGTCTACCTCTGCCTCTCTTGCCCTGGGGGTTCTAGAACAAGGACTGCCTTGTAATGCTGTCAACAATCTGACAGACTCAAACTGGTTCTAACTTTCCATCCTCACTGTCTGGCGGTAAAGAGAATTCTGTTTCGACATCTGCCTATTCTTAACTCTGATCCTGATACCAAAGAGTTGTTTCGTGATACACTTTTGGTAGCTTATCATAGGGATAGGAATTTTAGGGATATTCTTGTACACAGTCGCTTGCGACATACTAGCCCGTCTTACTTTGGTACTAAACCGTGCCAATGCCAGATATGTAAGACCTGTCCGTTTGTACTCCAAACTCAGACAGTCACTTTTCCGAAAGGAAAATTTATCATTAGAGAGTCTTTTACGTGCGAATCCAGAAACCTGATTTATGCTATCATCTGCAAGAGATGTGGCATGACCTATATTGGTGAAACTGGCAGGCGTTTGGCAGACAGGTTTCGTGAGCACTTGAATGACATCTATCATGACAAACATTTACCTATGGCCCTTCATTTCAATAGGCCTGACCATGCAGGTAATTCTGATATTCATGTTACTGCCCTCCTTTCATGTGCCGGTAATGACAAGACTCGCTTTTCGTTGGAGAATCGCCTTATTTTTAAAATGGGTGTTTTAGCTCCCGATGGTTTAAATATCCAACATCATTTTGCATAAATTCTGGTAGCTTTTCTCTTTTTCATTCTTTATTCGTTGCCTTTTAGATCTATCTTCTTATGTTTTGTTTTGGTTCGTTTCGTATCTTTTTAATATCTTTGGTTTTGTCGCTATCGTACGTCACTTCCGTGCGATTTCTGTGACGGAGTACTGCTGCTTTCTTTCACAGATTCTTTGGATTGAGCTGAGATAACTTTTATTAGTTCATCAGTTTTGTTTATTCTCTTTTTTTCGTTTCGTTGATTATTTACTTTCTTGTTTCGGTATTTCTGTTAGATTTTACTATTTTCTTGTATTATTATTGTTCTTTTTCTCTCATCACTGTGGTTGTTTACTTTTTCCATCTGCTTGTATGTACACAAATGGGCGATTTGTTGTATATTTCTCATCACCGTATAGTTTTTTAGTACCTGTATGTATTCTTGTCTTTGTCACCTGTTTGTGGCTGACGAAGAGTAAAACCCGAAACGTCCCTTGTTTCTTGTGAACCGTTATTTGTAAAACTGATCAAATACCGTTTTATTGGTTTTAATACTTATATCAACAGGTTTCCTCAGTGTGTGTCCAATCCATCGCCATCATCTTCTTCTCATCTCTTGTTCCACTGGCACTTGTCTAGTTCTTGTCATCAGTTCCACGTTGGTAACCTTGTCATACCATTTTAATCCCTCTATTCTACGCAAGCACCCATTTATGAAAGTCTGTAGCTTTTTGGTTGTTGTCTTTGTTGTTCTCCATGTCTCAGAGCCATACAATAGGACTGACTTCACATTTGAGTTGAAGATTCTTATTTTCGTGTTGGATCCGATTTCTCTTGATCTCCATATATTTTCCAATACAATGAAAGCTCCTCTTGCTTTTTGTATTCTTATTTTGATATCACTGTCTGTCCCTCCAACTTTGTCTATATTGCTGCCAAGATATGTGTACGATTCTACATCTTGTATTGGTGCTTCTTCAAGTTCAACCCTGTTTTCATTACCTGCATTTATTCTCATTATCTTTGTCTTTTCTGTGTGTATTTTCAGACCCAATTGCTGTGACCTCTCATCGAGTGTTTTCAGTTTGTCCTGCATCTGATTACGGTTATGGGACAGAAGAGCCAAGTCATCAGCAAAATCCAGATCATCCAACTGCTTAGTCAAGAGTCCACTGGATTCCATTTCTGTTGTGTGTTGTTTATAGTCCTGGTGTCATCTATTTATTGTCTAATACTTGATGTTTACTTTCCAATTTATTGTCTTGCTGTCCTCTATTTATTGTCGAATACTTGATGTTTACTTCTCAGTTTATAGTCCTGGTGTGCTCTATTTATTGTCTAATACTTGATGTTTACTTCTTAGTTTATAGTCCTGCTGTCATCTATTTATTGTCTAATGCTTGATGTTTACTTCCCAGTTTATAGTCCCGCTGCCCTCTACTTATTGTCTAATACTTGATGTTTACTTCCTAGTTTATAGTCCTGCTGCCCTCTATTTATTGTCTAATACTTGATGTTTACTTCCCAGTTTATAGTCCTGCTGTCATCTATTTATTGTCTAATACTTGATGTTTACTTCCCAGTTTATAGTCCTGCTGCCCTCTTTTTATTGTCTAATACTTGATGTTCATTTCCCAGTTTATAGTCCTGCTGTCATCTATTTATTGTCTAATACTTGATGTTTACTTGCCAGTTTATAGTCCTGCTGTCATCTATTTATTGTCTAATACTTGATGTTTACTTCCCAGTTTATAGTCCTGCTGTCCTCTTTTTATTGTCTAATACTTGATGTTCATTTCCCAGTTTATAGTCCTGCTGTCATCTATTTATTGTCTAATACTTGATGTTTACTTGCCAGTTTATAGTCCTGCTGCCATCTATTTATTGTCTAATACTTGATGTTTACTTGCCAGTTTATAGTCCTGCTGTCATCTATTTATTGTCTAATACTTGATGTTTACTTCCCAGTTTATAGTCCTGCTGCCCTCTTTTTATTGTCTAATACTTGATGTTCATTTCCCAGTTTATAGTCCTGCTGTCATCTATTTATTGTCTAATACTTGATGTTTACTTGCCAGTTTATAGTCCTGCTGCCATCTATTTATTGTCTAATACTTGATGTTTACTTGCCAGTTTATAGTCCTGCTGTCCTCTATTTATTGTCTAATACTTGATGTTCATTTCCCAGTTTATAGTCCTGCTGTCATCTATTTATTGACTAATACTTAATGTTTACTTGCCAGTTTATAGTCCTGCTGTCCTCTATTTATTGTCTAATACTTGATGTTTACTTGCCAGTTTATAGTCCTGCTGCCATCTATTTATTGTCTAATACTTGATGTTTACTTGCCAGTTTATAGTCCTGCTGTCCTCTATTTATTGTCTAATACTTGATGTTCATTTCCCAGTTTATAGTCCTGCTGTCATCTATTTATTGACTAATACTTAATGTTTACTTGCCAGTTTATAGTCCTGCTGTCCTCTATTTATTGTCTAATACTTGATGTTTACTTGCCAGTTTATAGTCCTGCTGTCATCTATTTATTGTCTAATACTTGATGTTTACTTGCCAGTTTATAGTCCTGCTGTCATCTATTTATTGTCTAATACTTGATGTTTACGTCCCATTTGTAGCACTCCTGTCCACTGTTCCGCGTCTAATATTTATACTTGCCATTTATAGATATGATGTTCTCTTGCATGTCTGTAACGTGACCATCTTTTCTATTCCTACGACGTGAATAAATAAATAGGCCATTTATGCAAAACTAAGTCCATGTTCTTTTTTACTGGGATCGATGACTCACGTGAAATCTGTCCTGTTGCAGTTCGCGAGATCGTCTGAGAATATGCTCTTGGAACCGTCACCGAAGTTGACATAAAGACAGGTTTTGGTTCCAACCTTGGTAAAGCTGACATTGAATGTCTTGACCTCACTCAATTTCACCTGGCGATGAGAGGGGTCAAAATGTCAGTTGTTCTTTTAACAAGGCTAATTGTTGTTGCTGTTTTCATTGTTAATTGTGCAACAGAGTGGATTAGTCATGATGGTGTCATGGATAACGTGATATATGTGTGATCTCTACTACTTCAAGAAAAGGTGTAATTAATGCAGAATGTCTAACAAAAGTTAATGAACAACTAAAAATAACTACAAAGGTAAGGTGAAGACAATCACATTTTATTACACGTGTAAGAAGAAAAGGGGTACTCAACAACACCAATAAAGTGACAATGGGAAACTAGTGCAAGAGACATAAACAATAAAGTGAGAACAAACAATAGACAACTTGACAGAGAGGCCAATAACACAATTGATTGTTTACACCAAAGATCAAAATTTGTTGATAGACATGATCACCCGAGTCGCCAAGCAGCATTTAATGATTACAGTATTATTCTATTTCATCTTGTAGCGAATTAAATGACAGTTCCCGAGTTGTGCTGACACCATAGGGTGAAGCTGGAGTATCCTCTCCAGGTTGGGCACAGTTATATGGAGATCAAGCTGTTGCTTGTGCAGCTTCTTACCCCTCTCCACGCAGCCGGTAGATCCAACAGAACGGCAGTAGCCGATACAGTTTGGTACCAGCCACGTCGCAAGAGTTGCCAGAATAATGTTGAATCAACATTAGACTACCTTAGGGACTCCGACTCCGGATTTATCCTCAGGGTTTACTCCCGAAGCCTTTCCCGTGAACAGATATTCCCACAAGGCAGCGATGGTTTGAATTCAGAGTTTTACCTTCTCTTAGACAGGCTACCAACCAAGGATCACGAGCCCTATCTGCCCGAAGCTACTGGCTTTAAGGCGCCTGTGACTCGCCTTCGCCCCTTCTCCCATCAGTGGGAACAGTTTATCTGGACTCAAATTGAGTCACACATGGCGGCTGTGAGCTGGGCTTGGTTGCCAGAGGCTATTTGAGGCAAGTGACCTAGAAGCATTTATCTGCAGTGAGAGCTTATCCTCACTACAACTCCTGGCTATGACAATCTTTGGAACTTTAGATGTTATCTTCCCACTTATAGCGCTGTCTTCCTCTTGTATGTTTGTTTTCAACTCTGCCTTCCATAATGGTCTTCAACTCTGCCTTCCATTATGGTCTTCAACAAGATGATGTGTCTTTTCACATGGCCAAAATATTTAAGCTGTCTAATTTTGATCTCTTTCATTAACTCTCTTTTCATTCATATCTTTTTTTTCTGAGCATGTACTCATCTCGTCAATGAAAGAAATAAGTTTTGTATGGTCTTGCTAAATTTAGGCACTCACCAGCAAAAAATATAATGGGGAGGGGGCATGAAAGTCGCATGCTTAGTTCTGTGAGAGTGACAACAGAGGAGTAAACCAATACCTCTAACTTAATGAAGGCAATTACCAGCAAATCTAAGGGAAGTGGATGTCATGGGATTTACTCCCCTTGCTCTGCAGTGATGGTCCAACAATGGCCAAAACCTAGAGTATCTAATGAAGGTCTTCAAAAGTGTCTACCTTCGCTCAAGATTACTACTGGCAGAGTTGTAGATAGAAGGATGATGATGCTTCTATCTCGAGGTAGTCTTCATAAGATAATTCAGACATCAAAACAATGCAGAATTGGACTGAGCAATTGTTAACTTTGTATCTGCACGACACCTTATATGAAGAATTATTATGTATTTTAGCTCGTTCAAGCCCCCAGCTGATTTAATTCAGTGAAATATTAATTTAATAGCTCTTTTTAAGTCTTATTTAAATGACTGTACTGGTGCAGTACACTCAAAATGATTAAATCAACTATAAATTTTATTATATACAGATAAAAAATTTAATAATCAGCTATATCAATCATTGTAAAAAAAATCGAATAGTTCTTTAAAAAATCATCACAGTTGATATTATGGTTATTAAGGGAATTTTAGGTCCTGAGAAAGTTCATTTGGCAGCTTTTAAGTGTGTACTTAGCTCCCAGTAAGAGGTCAGTTGATTTGGTTCCAGCTGATATTTGGTTCCTTGCTGGCTGTGGACTGATTCACTCTTGTCCTGGTCAAGTCTAGTTGTTGTGACATGTTCCAAGAAGTATCAAGGAGTAATCACGAAGCTGGTCCAGCGTCTTCAAGACCCATCTGATGATGGTGTCTAGCGTCGACTGAAGGCCACTTATACCACACACTGTTCCACAGATAGCACCCTCAATTGGTACCACTGACTAGTATAATGAAATAAGAGAGAACAAACACCCTCCTGAGTATTAAGTTTCCTGACATGAAATCATGTGCGCCCCCCCCCCCCCCCAAACTTTTTTCATTCCACCATGCCATCTACGTTAGAACTTTACCCTCTCTGAGCATTAATATTAATTCAGTGAGTGGAAAACATACATTGCATTTATATTAAACATGTTTACATTTACATTTGCATTGGTTGAAAAGGTTAATATAATAAGTATGTACGTCATTTATGTCATCATCTACTCCCTGCTCCATATGGAACTTGGGACTACCTTTGCTTTCGGTTCTCTATAAGAAACCCGCATAAAGCAGTCACCAGTTCTTGCAGTTGTTCATGAAATCATTATTCTATTTGCTGAGGTTGCCAGCCTTGGATGACCTGGACATCCATTAGCAATTTTCAAATGTTAATAAATTCAAATTATAAAATGTACAACTTACCCGAAATTTCTTTCAGAATTCAGATTGACTTCTGGCTCAGATAAATAGTTAAGAAAACTTGTTTAAGATGCCTCTTACACGTGGTCTGGGGTAATACTTTGCAAATAGAATCTCACTATGACTTAGTGTTCAGGTTTCTAGGGTTCCGGGCTTTCCGTATTAATGAAATTAGAGTTTTCCTGGAGTCCAAAAGATGCTCAAATACGTTGTCTGGTCCTTTAACGTGAAATCCTGATCCTGTTGCTTACTCTGGCTGTCTTCTTGATGAGTTGAATTTCACAGTGCCTTAGACCAGCGAAAGTGTCAATTTATATTGCAACTTTCGGCCCACGCACATTGTTGTTACTAGGTGTCAAAGCTCCAATCAGCAGTGTTGTAATTTTACATCTAAACTTGCCAAACCAATAGTATTCAACCATGCATGTTATGATGGGGTTTTCCTCACAGGAAAATTCTGAGTGAATTTAAAAAGTCACTTCCCAAATAAGGTAGTGTGGTTTCCGTCTACTATTATCACATTTACAAGTTCACTCTTCAAATGTCTCGCCAGATTGATATTATTTGTAATTACCATCACAGGTAACTTTGAGGGAAGGGGTTGCATCACTTATCAGACACTCCCAGTCGCTTAAGTGATTACTGTTTTGACACTCCGTGATTGACTAGTCTGTACAGAAATAATTTATGCAATCGTAAACAAACATTTCACGCCTGGAGTCATTCTGGTGCAAGCACTTAAGCGATTACAATTAATCCTTAAGTATGGTCAATGACGACTTGACCTGACATGAATCAAAGTGTGAAAATGTATACAAGTTACTGGAGCATGGATTTTTGCGTTCTGAAAATGAAAAATAATTAAATAATGGCGGAGAATGAGAGAGAAAATGTGTAAATGAGTACGACCAATTATGTGACAATGTAATTCAAAATACAAACATTGGTCTTTGAAAGTTACAAACCTGGGCTGCAACCTCCACAATAGAGAAATTCTCTACAAGCTCAATAAGATAGAAAGACTTGCTAGCGATTGAGGCGCTGTAGAGGGGATTTCTTGCCGTAATGTCAACGGTGTAGGCATCGCTCTGTAAACGAAAGTTGACCCAGATTAAGTGTAAATCCCGATTCTTCTACGTAAAGAATTATTGCTCTTCTCACTGTTGTATAAACTGTTGTTCTTGGTTTTGTCTAGTGTTGAGTAGGTTTTTTTTTTTTTTTAATAAGAACATAAAGGGTACGAGGAGCTGTCACTGTCCTGAGTAATATAAATATCAATTAAAATCAAGTAAATGGAAATAAACAAAAAATCAAGTATACGGAAATAAACAAAAAATCAAGTAAATGGAAATAAACAAAAAATCAAGCCCAACACAAAATTAAGAATGTTTAAAGCAGACATCAGAAATTGTTCTATAAGACCATAAAGAACATGAGAAAGGAAAAACAATGCCCTCTCAAATTTATAAAGGACAAGCAAGGCAAATTGCTTACTGCCCCGAAGGAAGTAATGGAAAGATGGAAAGAATATTTCTCAGAACTCATGGATGGTGAGCATGGTGAAGCATCAGAAATGATAACCACTAGCACAGAAGAGAAAACCAATGATGGTGAAGATGACATAAAGATGGAAGAACTGAAGGCAGCACTGGAGAAAATCAAGATGGGCAAAGCAGCAGGGCATGATGGTATAACACCAGAAATGGTTAAGTACATGGGAGCATCAGGCGACCTATTACTCTTAAGGGTTCTACAGGCAGCGTGGTACAACAAGACCATACCAAAGGATTGGGAAATTGCCATCATAACACCAATTTTCAAAAAGGGTGACAATCGACAGTGTGGAAACCATAGAGGCATATCCCTTCTCAGTGTCCCTGGTAAAATCTACTCTAAAATCCTAGAGCAGAGACTCCGACGCCTAGCTGAGCCAGAACTGGATGAGGTCCATTGCGGATTCCGAGCTAACCACAGTACTCAAGACCTAATCTTCACACTCAGACAGCTGAGGGAAAAGGCCCTTGAGTATAAGAGTGAGATCCATCTTTGTTTCATAGATCTGGAAAAGGCGTTTGACAGGGTCCCCTGGAGCAAACTTTGGGATTGTTTGGCAAGGAAGAACATTCCAGCACCTCTGATTCATGCTATGCAGAGCTTCTACAAGTCTTGCAGAAATTATGTGAGGACAGCAAACCATAAGTCAGAAGAGTTCAGGACCACCACTGGTGTAAGACAAGGTGATATCCTGTCACCTTACCTTTTCATACTCCTCATGGACGATGTCATTAAGGCATGTAAGGAGAGAACAAGAAAGTATTCAGTGGGGTACTGGAAGATGAGACAGGTCTGTATTTCGGAGCTGGCATTTGCTGATGATGTTGCCCTGATTGCTAAATCAGAGGCACATCTCCAATTCAACCTGCAAGTCTGGAAGGAAGAGCTGGAGAAGAGAGGGATGGTCATAAGCAGCTCTAAAACAAAATCCATGGTGATATCACGAGAAGAAAGAAGACATCAGATTAAGCTGGGAGAACAGGTCCTGGAGCAGGAAGACCACTTTAAATACCTCGGAGCTATTATTGACCGAAAGGGAGGCATCAAAGAAGAGTTGGCCACTCGAAAAGCAGCAGCTGGGAGACTTTTTCATAAATTGAGGATTCCTCAGCAAGAGAGAGGTTGGTAAGAAAACGAAGACATATGGATGCGAGTCATGGGCAATGACTACAACCCACAAAAGCCAGATCCAAACCTCAGAAATGAGGTATCTGAGGAAGGTGGTTGAAGTAACAAGAAGAGACATGGTACGCAACCAGACGATACGTCAAGGCCTTAAATCCCACCCCCTGCAGACCCAAGTAGAACAGTCCCAACTAAGATGGTTTGGCCATGTCTGCAGAATGGGAGAAGACCGGCTACCGCGACAAGCATAGGAAACAAAGAGCCAAGGATCCAGACCCCCAGGACGACCCAGAGTCCGCTGGGAGGATAACATTAGACAATCTTTGAAGGACCGAGGACTAGAATGGAATCAGGCCAGGAGGAAGACAGCCGATAGGATAGTCTGGCGCTCTCTCTTCCAAACCTCTACACCTCACGGTAGAAGGGGAACGACTAAGTTAGTAAGTAAAGCAGACATCAAGGAAGTCCTATTGTATCAAACACGGAGAAGTTACAAACTAAAACTAAAAAGTTCAGGACTTTCACAAACAGGTGCTCGCTAATATTAGAAGGACTGAAGTGGTGTGACAAGGTCACCGATGGAGAACTGATAACAAGAGCAAGACACCAATCGAACAATACATGAAGTAAAGTGCTGGAGTTGGATAGGACACATATTCAGGTAAAAAGCGGAGCGCATTCCAAAGTATCCAGAGTTTTGGAATCCAGAGGGTAATAGAAATAGATGGAAACTTAAAAAGACGCGGAGAAGACTTTTAGTGACAGAAATGAAAGTCAGCATGGATCAGATGGTAGAAGACTTTTAGTGACAGAAATGAAAGTCAGCATGGATCAGATGGTAGAAGACTTTTAGTGACAGAAATGAAAGTCAGCATGGATCAGATGGTAGAAGACTTTTAGTGACAGAAATGAAAGTCAGCATGGATCACATGGTAGAAGACTTTTAGTGACAGAAATGAAAGTCAGCATGGATCACATGGTAGAAGACTTTTAGTGACAGAAATGAAAGTCAGCATGGATCACATGGTAGAAGACTTTTAGTGACAGAAATGAAAGTCAGCATGGATCAGATGGTAGAAGACTTTTAGTGACAGAAATGAAAGTCAGCATGGATCAGATGGTAGAAGACTTTTAGTGACAGAAATGAAAGTTAGCATGGATCACATGATAGAAGACTTTTAGTGACAGAAATGAAAGTCAGCATGGATCAGATGGTAGAAGACTTTTAGTGACAGAAATGAAAGTCAGCATGGATCAGATGGTAGAAGACTTTTAGTGACAGAAATGAAAGTCAGCATGGATCAGATGGTAGAAGACTTTTAGTGACAGAAATGAAAGTCAGCATGGATCAGATGGTAGAAGACTTTTAGTGACAGAAATGAAAGTCAGCATGGATCACATGGTAGAAGACTTTTAGTGACAGAAATGAAAGTCAGCATGGATCACATGGTAGAAGACTTTTAGTGACAGAAATGAAAGTCAGCATGGATCACATGGTAGAAGACTTTTAGTGACAGAAATGAAAGTCAGCATGGATCAGATGGTAGAAGACTTTTAGTGACAGAAATGAAAGTCAGCATGGATCAGATGGTAGAAGACTTTTAGTGACAGAAATGAAAGTTAGCATGGATCACATGATAGAAGACTTTTAGTGACAGAAATGAAAGTCAGCATGGATCAGATGGTAGAAGACTTTTAGTGACAGAAATGAAAGTCAGCATGGATCAGATGGTAGAAGACTTTTAGTGACAGAAATGAAAGTCAGCATGGATCAGATGGTAGAAGACTTTTAGTGACAGAAATGAAAGTCAGCATGGATCAGATGGTAGAAGACTTTTAGTGACAGAAATGAAAGTCAGCATGGATCACATGGTAGAAGACTTTTAGTGACAGAAATGAAAGTCAGCATGGATCACATGGTAGAAGACTTTTAGTGACAGAAATGAAAGTCAGCATGGATCAGATGATGGTAGAAGACTTTTAGTGACAGAAATGAAAGTCAGCATGGCTCAGATGGTAGAAGACTTTTAGTGACAGAAATGAAAGTCAGCATGGATCAGATGGTAGAAGACTTTTAGTGACAGAAATGAAAGTCAGCATGGATCAGATGGTAGAAGACTTTTAGTGACAGAAATGAAAGTCAGCATGGATCAGATGGTAGAAGACTTTTTGTGACAGAAATGAAAGTCAGCATGGATCAGATGGTAGAAGACTTTTAGTGACAGAAATGAAAGTCAGCATGGATCAGATGGTAGAAGATTTTTAGTGACAGAAATGAAAGTCAGCATGGATCAGACGGTAGAAGACTTTTTGTGACAGAAATGAAAGTCAGCATGGATCAGATGGTAGAGGAATGAAATGATTGATGTCAATTTTTGAGCGCCTATGCCTCACTGGCAGCCAAAGGGTAAAGCATGAATGAATTTTTTTATAAAAAATACAAAAAAATAAATAAATAAATAAAAGTGGCCTGCAAGATGGACAAAAGAAAAGTTCAAGGCTTTTGATACACGGACATCAACATGCAGACGACCTCAAAGAGAGAGACCTCAAAGAGAGACTATTCGTAGATGAGAATACACACACACAAGACATACAATGGGTAACGGGAAATGCTATCAGAAAAAAATTGTGGGAAATGCCTAGCAGACTGCGGGTTCATTGACCTGAATTAGGAGTTGCAAAGAAGTCTTAAGGCGAATCACATTTAAAGCTTTATATTTTAACTCATAAATTTATCTAGACAAGAGAATCTACTCTTTGTTGAACATTTATCTAGATAATAAACTTGTTGTTTAATGTTTATTTAGATGAGACAGTATTTGTTTAATATTTATATAGACAGCATATTCATTGTTTAATATTTGTCTAGACAGGATATCCATTGTTTAATATTTGTCTAGAAAAGACAATATTTGTCTAAAATTTATCTAGTCAGGACACTTATAGTCTAATATTTGTCTAGACAAGACAATCTTTGTCTAACATTTATCTAGTCAGGACATTTATAGTCTAACATTTATCTAGTCAGGACAATTATAGTCTAATATTTATCTAGTCAGGACAATTATAGTCTAATATTTATCTAGTCAGGACACTTATAGTCTAATATTTATCTAGTCAGGACACTTATAGTCTAATATTTATCTAGTCAGGACACTTATAGTCTAATATTTATCTAGTCAAAACATTTACAGTCTAATATTTATCTAGTCAGGACACTTATAGTCTAATATTTATCTAGTCAGGACACTTAAGTCTAACATTTATCTAGTCAGGACACTTATAGTCTAACATTTATCTAGTCAGGACACTTACAGTCTAACATTTATCTAGTCAGGACACTTATAGTCTAACATTTATCTAGTCAGGACATTTATAGTCTAATATTGTTATAAGCGAGTGTTATTGTTATAAGCACAGTTATAAACAAATCATTAGATCGCTCTTCAGAGAGAAAAATACGAATTCAATAAAAAAAAACCTGACTTAAGGGTGGACTGATAATACAGTGTTAGTTTATGAAATGTGTGAGCTACTTGTTCTAGTACCTAAACAGCGACCAGGTGCGACATTTTAAAATTATCCTTACCAGGTTCAGTTGCACACTAAACTGTGGCATGGAGAAAGAGTCAGCAAACACAGTCTTCCCAGTAGAGTCCACAATTTTTGTGTCGTAAGATGTGGCAAAAGCTGGCAGAGTACAAAGGAGAAAAGCAGACGGTTTAAAAAAAGTGATATACACCTAAACATCATCGTTGTCTTCACTCTTCATCTTCCTGTGAAGTACATGCCTTTAGGAAATTAATTTCCAGCCTTCCATCTTGTGCCATCTGTTCAAGGTCTTTCCATATTTTCTTCATCCTTGTCATTTCTATCTCCAGTTTTCTTCTCTGTGTATTTTATCGACATCCCTCTACCTTTTTTACCATCGGCATTTCAGAGCAATGACTGCCTGGTAATGTTATCAACAAGTTCACTCAGTACGTGTTCTGTCCAATGCCAGCACTTTCTTCTCATCTCTTGTTACACTGGCTCTTGTCTGGCACTTGTCATCAGTTCTACATTGGTGACCTTGTCATCAGTTCTACATTGCTGATCTTGTCATCAGTTCTACATTGCTGATCTTGTCATCAGTTCTATATTGGTGAACTTGTCATCAGTTCTACATTGGTGATCTTTTTGTCAGTTCTACATTGGTGATCTTGTCATCAGTTCTACATTGGTGATCTTGTCATCAGTTCTACATTGATGACAATGTCATCAGTTCTACATTGGTGACAATGTCATCAGTTCTACATTGGTGATGTTTGTCATCTGTTCTACATTGGTGACAATGTCATCAGTTCTACATTGGTGACATTTGTCATCTGTTCTACAGTGCTGATATTTTCATGCTACTTCAACCCTTATGTTCTACGAAAGTGTCCATTTATGAAAGTCTGTAAATTTGTGGTTATCCTATGGTCATTCAGTATATCTAGTTCTATGTTAACGTACAGCAATGATGTATTTTATGAGAACAAGTGAGATGCGTATTCTCATGAGAATTGGAAACAACTCAAGAAGATAGACCCCTATAAGTAGTTGGAGAATAAATAAAGACCAATGCAAACAAAAAAACGTCATCATGTTCATGTTCCTTGCAGACTAGCGCCAATGATTATGTCTCACTTTAGCTTCGGTTCTAGTACTTGTACCAGTTTTGTGTGCTTTTTTTCGTTGTCCATTTCATATAACCACATATAAACACATATAACCACATATAAACACATATAAACACATATAACCACATATAAATCTTTCATAAAATTCGCCTCATGCTTCTCTTATCACCACACAGAACATTTTCCCTAATGGGAGTTGGAGAAGGTCATGCAATCTATCTGCTGCTCTCGTTGATCTGAAATTCTTGATGGATATTGGCTTTTTTCTATGCCGGTTTGTTACAGTCATATATCTTCTTTCTTTGATGCCAGTTTGTTACACTGTCATCTTTCTTTGAAGCCAGTTTGTTACACTGTCATATATTGGCTTTCTTTGATGCCAGTTTGTTACACTGTCATATATCTTCTTTCTTTGATGCCAGTTTGTTACACTATCATATATCTTCTTTCTTTGACGCCAGTTTGAAACACTGTCATATATTGGCTTTCTTTGATGCCAGTTAGTTACACTGTTATATACTGCTCAAAAAAAGTTAAAGGCCACTTTCAATTTTTAGGTCATTTCAACTAAGCTGTTATTTTTAAAAACCTGAACACTCAGTCAAAAAAGTTTTGCTGCATTTTGTTGCATGCTTAAACAATGTTTGTTAATCTGACAATAAATCAAATCTGTGTTACGTGTGTGTACCTCCAAGGTCAATCAAATGTACGTGGTGGAAAGGAACATAATGCATGTTTGAAAATGCTTCCTATGGCAAAGCCTGTTGATAACATTGCTGAAATTTGCTTTTCACGTGCAAGTCGTGACTATAGTGAACACATGTCACCCACTTTTCGGAAGGAACAGGCAATGGGTATGTTTGTAACATTTACCATTTTAGCCATGGCTCAGCGAAGACGCTTGACCAATGTTGACAGATGGAGAGCGATGGCATGGCTGCAGGATGATGTAGGGCTGCGAGAAGTTGCTAGGAGATTAGGAGTTGCCCACTCTGTCATACAAATTCTGCGTGATCGTTATAATGCAACCGGCAGTGTCGAAGAACAACGCAGGTCAGGACGTCCAAGGTCTACCACAAGATGGCAAGACACGCTGAGCCATGGCTAAAATGGTAAATGTTACAAACATACCCATTGCCTGTTCCTTCCGAAAAGTGGGTGACATGTGTTCACTATAGTCACGACTTGCACGTGAAAAGCAAATTTCAGCAATGTTATCAACAGGCTTTGCCATAGGAAGCATTTTCAAACATGCATTATTTCCCGTTCCACCACGTACATTTGATTGACTTTGGAGGTACACACACGTAACACAGATTTGATTTATTGTCAGATTAACAAACATTGTTTAAGCATGCAACAAAATGCAGCAAAACTTTTTTGACTGAGTGTTCAAGTTTTTAAAAAAAAACCGCTTAGTTGAAATGACCTAAAAATTGAAAGTGGCCTTTAACTTTTTTTGAGCAGTATATATCTTCTTTCTTTGACGCCAGTTTGTTACACTGTCAATTATTGGCTTTCTTTGATGCCAGTTAGTTACACTGTTATATATCTTCTTTCTTTGATGCCAGTTTGTTACACTGTCATATATTGGCTTTCTTTGACGCCAGTTAGTTACACTCTTATATATCTTCTTTCCTTGATGCCAGTTTGTTAAACTGTCATATATTGGCTTTCTTTGACGGCAGTTAGTTACACTGTTATATATCTTCTTTCCTTGACGTCAGTTTGTTATACTGTCATACATTGGCTTTCTTTGACGCCAGTTAGTTACACTGTTATATATCTTCTTTCTTTGACGCCAGTTTGTTACACTGTCATATATCTTCTTTCTTTGATGCCAATTTGTTACACTGTCATACATTGGCTTTCTTTGATGCCAGTTAGTTACACTGTTATATATCTTCTTTCTTTGACGCCAGTTTGTTACACTGTCATATATCTTCTTTCTTTGACCTAAACTATCTCTTTTCCCATAAAGTAACACATTATAACTGAAACTTTTCTCACCACAAAATCATGCCAATTCCCCATTTCACTGAACTAACTTGTGAGTAACACAGTTTAGTCACAAGCTAGCTAAGAATGCGGTATAAAAACAGACGGAAGGTAAGTGAAAAGCCCCGTCCATATGACCTTTATTATATTGTTGTTATTGTTATTGTTGAGAGCAGGAGAAATGAGCATTAGGACCTACAAGCTGAGAGAGCCAGAAATTAAGACCAGATATCAGGGGCTTATTGCTGCAGCGGTGAGCAACACAGAAGAACAACCTGATGACTTGGAAACCCTCTGGATTAAATTCAAGGATATCATAAAGACAGCTGCTGCAGAAGCATGTGGTGAAGTCCGACTTGGGAACCAGAGAAAGAGGACACCTTGGTGGACAGAGGAAGTCAAAGAGAAAATAAGAGAAAAGAAAATGGCATGGAAACAATACTTAGGAGCTAAAAACACAACAGGACAAATGGAAAAATATAGAGAATATGTGACACTCAGAACAGAAGTAAAGAACAAAGTGCTAGCAGCAAAACAGAAGTCCTGGGAAGAATTTGGAGAAAAGCTAGAAAAAGATGCACAAGAAAACCAGAAATTGTTCTATAAGACCTTAAAGAACATGAGGAAGGAAAAACAATGCCCTCTCAAATTTATAAAGGACAAGCAAGGCAAATTGCTTACTGCCCCAAAGGAAGTAATGGAAAGATGGAAAGAATATTTCTCAGAACTCCTTGATGGTGAGCAAGGTCAAACATCAGAAATGATAACCACTAGCACAGAAGAGGAAACCAATGGTGATGAAGATGACATAAAGATGGAAGAACTGAAGGCAGCACTGGAGAAAATCAAGATGGGCAAAGCAGCAGGGCATGATGGTATAACACCAGAAATGGTTAAGTACATGGGAGCAGCAGGCGACCTGTTACTCTTAAGAGTCCTACAGGCAGCATGGTGCAACAAGACCATACCAAAGGATTGGGAGATCGCCATCATAACACCAATTTTCAAAAAGGGTGACAATCGACAGTGTGGAAACCATAGAGGCATATCCCTTCTCAGTGTCCCTGGAAAAATCTACTCTAGAATCCTAGAGCAGAGACTCCGACGCCTAGCTGAGCCACAATTGGATGAGGTCCAGTGCGGATTCCGAGCAAACCGAAGTACTCAAGACCTAATCTTCACACTCAGACAGCTGAGTGAAAAGGCCCTTGAGTATAAGAGTGAGATCCATCTTTGTTTCATAGATCTGGAAAAGGCGTTTGACAGGGTCCCTTGGAGCAAACTTTGGGACTGTTTGGCAAGGAAGAATATTCCAGCACCTCTGATTCATGCTATACAGAGCTTCTACAAGTCTTGCAGAAATTATGTGAGGACAGCAAACCATAAGTCAGAAGAGTTCAGGACCACCACTGGTGTAAGGCAAGGTGATATCCTATCACCTTACCTCTTCATACTCCTTATGGACGATGTCATCAAGGCATGTAAGGAGAGAACAAGAAGTATTCAGTGGGGTACTGGAAGATGAGACAGGTCTATATTTCGGAGCTGGCATTTGCTGATGATGTTGCCCTGATTGCTAAATCAGAGGCACATCTCCAATCCAACCTGCAAGTCTGGAAGGAAGAGCTGGAGAAGAGAGGGATGGTCATAAGCAGCTCTAAAACAAAATCCATGGTGATATCACGAGAAGAAAGAAGACATCAGATTAAGCTGGGAGAACAGGTCCTGGAGCAGGTCGACCACTTTAAATACCTCGGAGCTATTATAGACCGAAAGGGAGGCATCAAAGAAGAGTTGGCCACTCGAAAAGCAGCAGCTGGGAGACTTTTTCAGGCCATAAATAGAGGATTCCTCAGCAAGAGAGAGGTTGGTAAGAAAACGAAAATGGCTGTATACCGCTCCACCTATGTCCCAGTCTTGACATATGGATGCGAGTCATGGGCAATGACTACAACCCATAAAAGCCAGATCCAAACCTCAGAAATGAGGTATCTGAGGAAGGTGGTTGAAGTAACAAGAAGAGACATGGTACGCAACCAGACGATACGTGAAGGCCTAAAATGCCACCCCCTACAGACCCAAGTAGAACAGTCCCAACTAAGATGGTTTGGCCATGTCTGCAGAATGGGAGAAGATCGGCTACCACGACAAGCATGGGAAACAAAGAGCCAAGGGTCCAGACCCCGAGGACGACCCAGAGTCCGCTGGGAGGACAACATTAGACAATCTTTGAAGGACCGAGGACTAGAATGGAACCAGGCCAGGAGGAAGACAGCCGATAGAATAGTCTGGCGCTCTCTCTTCCAAACCTCTACACCTCACGGTAGAAGGGGAACGACTAAGTAAGTAAGTAAGTTATTGTTGAACAGAATCGACATCATTGTATTCTGGGCAAACCCATAGGTGCTCAGTCTCCCTCAGTATATGTCGAATAGTGTGTATGTTAACTGTTCTTGTAACTCGCTGGTTGTAAACATGACGGATGCCTCCTCTCATACGTCCATCCCTGCTAGCCTTTGATGCCAAATTCCAACAGTCTTAACCTTGATGATTCATCTATTGCAGTGTCATTCTCTAACAGGCGATCATTAATTGTTCTCAGTATCTCTCCCTTATCCATATCCAGTGTCCTCACTGTGGGTGCTCTTGACGCTAGTCTGTCAGCTCTCTCATTACCGCATACCCCTCCATGACCAGGACTAGATCCACACCAGCTCCTGAAGATTCGAAGCTTCTGTGAATGTTTTCCATTCATGCTGTAGCCAACCATTTTGGACCTTTCGAAGCATGGACTGAGAGTCTGACACAATGACTGCCTTTGTTAATGAAGTTTCAGTTAGCCACCTTAAGGCTGCAGTAATTGCCTCTACCTCATGAGAATGGAGAAATTAATTGAAAATCCCTACAGTGGGCGCAAAGTATGTTATGTCGTTACATGATATAGTAGACAGATGTTATCGCAGTGGTATAGGTTAACCCTAATAGAGTGTATGTCTAAGGTTAGCGAGTTCCAACTTGTTAAGACTAGTGGCACACTTGACAAAAGCTGGGCTATTTCGAGACAAAGCGCTTGACATTATTTTGTGGGATGTAGATTGAGGAGCAGGGTGAAACATTCCAAGCACGAGATAATGACTATAATATTACAAATAAAATGGACATAATCTGTTGAGAGAAGTGATCACCCACGCCAGTAGGCATGGTACTTGAAGAAGAGGTGTTTCGCAAAGAGGATATCTGGAGATATGACCACAGAGACTGGTTGTAAACCATGTTCCAGACCGTGAAATATTGAGGGCAAATTTGAAAAAGACGACCTCTATTTATAACTAATCTTACCATTGTTTGTGTCTGACACACGGAAGTAGATTGGTTTGTTGGCGGGAAACAGTTGATATGATCCATCCAGACTAAATATTTCAGTGTTAGGTGGGATGTCGGCCATGTAGAACACTTCCACCCTCAGGTTAACAAAGTCATTGAAAATGCCGACCTGTAGAAACATTGAGAACATTTGAGCTAAAAGTGAGAGCTTCTGAATGTCCAGATTTCCCATAGACAAAAAAAAAAAAAAAAAAAAAAACGAGATGCGTCGAAATGATCAACTCCTGATAAACCCTCTTAAGCGATAACACAGAAACATGCTTAGGTAAACAACAAATAATAATAAAACTAACAATAATAAAAACCTGATTGAAAAAAGAAAAAGCAGACACCATACACGGAACGGAACAACACAATACAAACACTACGTTATTAACACTGTGATTGTAAATCAAATTTAAAAAAAAAAAAAGGTCACAATAATCCCATAGCAGATACTGCCGTTGAGGAATAAAGTGTTAGAGCTTTGCCATATTAGGTTACCAACGGGCTGATCACCCGTTTGCCAGTCACTTCGATTACGGAAACAACAGCAAATGGATTGATTTGCCATTGCCCTAAAGACGCCAATAGGCGTGATGGAAAACAATGGCAAAGAAAACCTATCTGCTGTTGCCCTAAGACGCCACTAGGCGTAATGGCCACTGACTGCTTTGACGGTCGGTGGCTAAGGACTGAAGAAGAAGAAGATATTAGGTCCAGTGTTTTAATGAGGTCACATCTTCGCTGCCTACGCCTTCCCAAACTCAAGAACAGAGTCGGGTACTTATTTAAAGTTGAGTAGACTGGAGCGTGAAGCTACCACGTTTCAATCCCAGAACCCGGGAACTGTGCAGCGGGAAGAAAGTGCTCTAACTGGTTGGCCAATCGACCGCTCGCAAACAAAATCAAAATAAAAAATACATTTCCACAAAGGACCCTATTTAGATTACACTGGCGGCAATAAGAATAAAAATATAGATGCAATGTCAAATTAATGAAGATGCAGTGAAACAGTGATTATTTGCAATGATTTTCATAATGATGTATTACGGAGAGATGAATGTAGTAGTAATTATCGTTATCAACTCTTATACCGGCTGAGGTAGCCGATAATATCTCTCCATAACTTCTTATATCTGGCGTTGTTTATGCGTTCTGTTAGTGACTTCCTCCACGCCACACTGTCAGTCCATCTAGCATTTTGTCTCCCAGTCATCATCTGTAGCTCCCTCAATCTTCCCGGTATCAGAAGTGTCTAGCACTACAAAATTGAAGATGAATAAACCAGTTCTCAACTATCTCATCATCAAGATCGCCCTTCTTGTTTGTACCGATGCCCAAGGGATTCGAGTTTTCACTCTTTTAACCGTGTTTATTTGGCGTTCAGTTGCAGGACTTTCTTGTAAACCCAGATGGTTTCACCAACTCAGAACGAATGGCTCAAAGAATCGTCCAGACTTCAGTGTTTTATCTGAAGGTAACAAATCATAAGACTGCGACGTTTGCACTGAGAGAAAAACTTTCCTGTCCGGAGACATCAAACTAACCTACTACTGCGAAATATGTTCATGTCACTCAGATTTGCAATCTCGCAATTGCTTCAAAAAGTACCCCACAGTTACAAAATATGGCTAACACAGTTTAACATATACATGGCTACCACAGTACTATTGACAATGTTTGACACTTGTGATAGAAGAAAAAACATACAAATAAATACGTGAAAATACAGCACTTGAGAACTTTGTGCTATTTCTGAACAACAAAAATTCTTCCGAGCTGGCTGGCGACATGTAAGGGAAATGACTAATGAGTCAACAACAACTTAAAAAAAGCGCAATTCATTCATTCATGAAATTTTAACTTTTGCTCTCACCGTGTGTTTAATCGTGATCTTTACCTTTATGTATTTCTCCACGAGCGTGGCGTCGTTGTAAATGAGCATTTTGGTCTCAAACAATCCATCTCGTGTATAGGTGTGGACAAACTGTTGTGTTCCCCCCTGAGAAGTGATAGTAAAAGCCGTAGGACCGGCGTCTGTTGTAGAACCGTCACCAAAATCAAACTTTACCATCCCGAGGGTCGGTATTTCTGCCCCCGTGTAGTTAAGTGTAAATGTTGTCGTTGCTGAAAATTGCACAAACAGACGCGTTAAAAATGTTATGGCATTTGTTGTAAAAAAAAAAAAGATTTTTACTATTTTAATTTTAGTACATTTAATGTAACCACATATAACCATTGACTACGAATACGTATTTAAGTCACATTGAAAATTGTTGCTAAAGCTGATACAGACTTTGAATATAAACACATACAAACATTGACTAAAAATGATGAGTATAGGCTCATACAAACAGCGAGTTAACGCTCATAAAACAGTAATTTGGGTGCTTACGTAGAATGGAAGGATTGAAGTGATATGAGACGATCACTTAAGTGGAACTGATGACACGAACCAGACATGTACCAGGGAAACGAGATGAGAATCAAACGCTGGAGATGGATAGGACACACACTGTAGACACCTGTTGATAACATTACCATGTAGGCAGTCCTTGTTCTGTAATCCCCAGGGTAAGAGAGGCAGGGGAAGACAAAGGAACACATGGAGAAGAGAACGGAGACGTGTATGAATAAAGTAAAGAAGACATGGACAAATCTTGAGATGATGGCACGTGACATGACACAAGTTTATTGAAGGACTATGTTCCTCGGTGAGCTGAAGAGTATTAATGATGAAAGTAGTTACAGATATTCATAAATAGGTGCTCGTGCCGAGTACAACTTGACTGGTACCCGGTATAAAAAGATGACCAATGGGGAACTGGCGGCAAGAAACAGACACATGTCACTTAACAGATGAGGGTCAGACATTTAGGTTTCCTCAAAGTGTGTAGGACATACTATCAGGGAAGGAGTTGACAGCATGACATGACAGTCCGTGTTCTGTAATGCTACGAGTAAAAGACATAGAGGGAGATCTAAAAACACGGAGAAGAGAACTGGAGACAGATTTAAAAGCGATAAAGAAGAGACATGAACAAAAAGTTGAATGGATGGTACAGGACATGAAGGCTTGGCATGAACGTATTTAAAACATGTGGCCGCAAGCAACGCCAGTGTTATAATGATAATGGTCAAATATGTTTCTAGCGTTCTAAATGAATTGTATACTTTATTTCTAGTTTGATTTTTCTACAACAGGAATTTTAGCCTTTTCGTTGCTGTAAGTCCATGATTAATTGTGCCTAACTTATTCACATTTGTACTTGATTGTGCCTACATAGAAATGTACTACAATTGATTGTGCCTACATAAAAATGTACTACAATTGATTGTGCCTACATAGAAATGTACTAAAATTGATTTTGACTACTTAGAAATGTACTACAATTGATTGTGTCTACATAGAAATGTACTACACATGATTGTGACTACTTAGAAATGTACTACAATTGATTGTGCATTGCTAGTTTTAAACAATTGTGGCATGTGTCTTAGCTATAACTGAACTGTCTTCGTCTACCCTGCCACCGGCATACGTGACGATGTTGCTCCGCACTTTTCTGTACTTCTTCTTCTTCTTCTTCCGTCCTTAGCCACCGACCGTCAAAGCAGTCAGTGGCCGTTACGCCTAGTGGCGTCTTAGGGCAACAGCAGATAGGTTTTCTTTGCCATTGTTTCCCATCACGACTTTTCTGTACGCAGTACTGATAATCATTTCTGCCGTTGACTACATTCCATGTCACGATGTTAAACTCTGTAGTATTTTCTCTCTCTCGTTCTGTATCTATGTCATCCTAAGATATTTCCTGTTATGACGATATATTCCAGCTGTCGTCTCCTCATGTTATGCACAGACAATATAGACTGCTACTATCTAATATGAGTAATCAGCTAAACAAGATTTAAAAAAAAAATGAAATTTAGGCATGTTCTTGACTAAGCTTACTTGCATGTTCTTGACTAAGCTTACTTGCATGTTCTTGACTAAGCTTACGTTTTATGCAAAAAGGTCCCCAGGCGGATATTGCTGTGTTACGAGACTTCCTTAACTCAATAGCTGGGTGAGCTACCCATTTACAGTTGGGTAGACTGGAGCGTGAAGCCACCAGTTTTAGAATGTGGTAACTTAGCTGTGAACGTCAAACAATTTACCAACCCTGCCACGTCGGACGTTCATCAGATAGGTACAACAGTAAACCCTGTCACGTCGGACGTTCACCAGATAGGTACAACAGTAAACCCTGCCACGTCGGACGTTCACCGGATAGGTACAACAGTAAACCCTGTCACATCGGACGTTCACCAGATAGGTACAACAGTAAACCCTGCCACGTCGGACGTTCACCGGATAGGTACAACAGTAAACCCTGTCACATCGGACATTCACCAGATAGGTACACCAGTAAACCCTGCCACGTCGGAAGTTCACCGGATAGGTACAACAGTAAACCCTGTCACGCCGGACGTTCACCAGATAGGTACAACAGTAAACCCTGTCACGTCGGACGCTCATCAGATAGGTACAACAGTAAACCCTGTCACATCGGACGTTCACCAGATAGGTACAACAGTAAACCCTGCCATGGCGGACGTTCACCGGATAGGTACAACAGTAAACCCGGTCACGTCGGACGTTCACCAGATAGGTACAGCAGTGAACCATGTCACGTCGGACGTTCACCAGATAGGTACAACAGGAAACCCTGTCACATCGGACGTTCACCAGATAGGTACAACAGTAAACCCTACAGCGACAGAGTCGTCTCTTCTGTTAGGGTGGACGTATAACACTGAAAACCTTTAGCTGGATAACAGTGAACTTATAGCCGGATAACAGTGAACACGTACAGCCAGATAACACTGAAAACTTGTAGCCAGATAACACTGAAAACTTGTAGCCAGATAACACTGAAAACTTGTAGCCAGATAATACTAAAAACTTGTAGCCAGATAATACTAAAAACTTGTAGCCAGATAATACTAAAAACTTACAGCCCAAGCTGGTGTCCCCGTTTATTGTGACCAAAACATCAGAGTCCTTCACGCCGATGATGATGGGTACAGATAAAGTGGCCGACACTGTCTCTAAGAATGATGTGGCAGTGACACTGACCGTCTTTTGTGCCATGTCCGTGTAGGTCACATTCTTTGTGTCACAGCCATCTTTGCCGGCACCTTCAGAACAGATGTCATATCAGCACAAAACAATAATCAAACATACATGTCATGTAATCAGTGACTGTAAACGCAGACAAACTTTCAATAGAAAACGTATACTGTATAAACACTTACTGAAAACCGCACTGATACACTTAGTATAAGCACATACATACAGTGACCAGCAGCACACACACACAGTGATCAGCAGCACATACACACAGTGATCAGCAGCACATACACACATTAATCTGCAGCACATACACACAATGATCAGCAGCACATACACACAGTGATCAGCATCTCATATCAGCAGCACATACACACAGTGATCAGCATCTCATATCAGCAGCACATACACACAGTGATCAGCATCTCATATCAGCAGCACATACACACAGTGATCAGCAGCACATACACACAGTGATCAGCATCTCATATCAGCAGCACATACACAGTGATCAGCAGCACATACACACAGTGATCAGCATCTCATATCAGCAGCACATACACACAGTGATCAGCATCTCATATCAGCAACACACATACAGTGATCAGCAGCACATACACACAGTGATCAGCAGCACATACACACAGTGACCAGCAGCACATACACACAGTGATCAGCATCTCATATCAGCAGCACATACACACAGTGATCAGCAACACACACACACACACACACACACAGATCAGCATCTCATATCAGCAGCACATACACACAGTGATCAGCAGCACATACACACAGTGATCAGCAGCTCATACACACAGTGACCAGCAGCACATACACACAGTGATCAGCAGCACATACACACAGTGATCAGCATCTCAGATCAGCAGCACATACACACAGTGATCAGCAGCACATACACACATTAATCAGCAGCTCATACACACAGTGACCAGCAGCACATACACACAGTGATCAGCAGCACATACACACAGTGATCAGCAGCACATACAAACAGTGACCAGCAGCTCATACACACAGTGACCCACAGCACATACACACAGTGACCAGCAGCACATACACACAGTGACCAGCAGCACATACACACAGTGATCAGCATCTCATATCAGCAGCACATATACAGTGATCAGCAGCACATACACACAGTGATCAGCAGCACATACACACAGTGACCAGCAGCACATACACACAGTGACCAGCAGCTCATACACACAGTGACCAGCAGCACATACACACAGTGACCAGCAGCACATACACACAGTGACCAGCAGCACATACACACAGTGATCAGCAGCACATACACACAGTGATCAGCATCTCATATCAGCAGCACATATACAGTGATCAGCAGCACATACACACAGTGATCAGCAGCACATACACACAGTGACCAGCAGCACATACACACAGTGATCAGCAGCACATACACACAGTGACCAGCAGCACATACACACAGTGACCAGCAGCACACACACACAGTGACCAGCAGCACATACACACAGTGATCAGCATCTCATATCAGCAGCACATACACACAGTGATCAGCAGCACATACACACAGTGATCAGCAGCACATACACACAGTGATCAGCATCTCATATCAGCAGCACATACACACAGTGACCAGCAGCACATACACACAGTGATCAGCAGCACATACACACAGTGATCAGCAGCACATACATACAGTGATCAGCAGCACATACACACAGTGACCAGCAGCACATACACACAGTGATCAGCAGCACATATCAGTAGCACATATCAGCAGCTCATATCAGCAGCTCATATCAGCAGCATATATCAGCAGCACATATCAGCAGCACATACCAACGTGCTATATTAAAACATATCACGTGATTGTAAAAGTTAAAGTAGTCCCAAAGCAGATACTACCGTAGGGGGTGAGGTGTTTGAGACTTCACTATACCAGGTCCAGCTTCGAGAAATGGGGTGACAATTTCCCTTCCTCGCTACCTTTGCTTTCCCTAACTCAAGAGTAGAGTCCGGTACCCATTAACATCTGGGTAGACTAGAGCCTGACGCCGCCGTGTTTCGAACTCGGTACCTTTGCCGCGATAGGCCAGCGCTTTAAAGTGTGACTATAAACACATACAACATTTAATATAAACAAATACAACATTTAATATAAACACATACAACATTTAATATAAACACATACAACATTTAATATAAACACATACAACATTTAATATAAACACATACAACATTTAATATAAACACATACAACATTTAATATAAACACATACAACATTTAATATAAACACATACAACATTTAATATAAACACATACAACATTTAATATAAACACATACAACATTTAAAATAAACACATACAACATTTAATATAAACACATACAACATTTAATATAAACACATACAACATTTAATATAAACACATACAACATTTAATATAAACACATATAACCATGGACTATAAACACATATAACCATGGACTATAAACACATACAACATTTAATATAAACACACATAACCAGTGACTATAAACTCATAAAACGTTCAATATTAAAACATATAACCATGGACTATAAACTCATAACACGTTTAATATAAACACATATAACCATGGACTATAAACTCATAAAACGTTTAATATAAACACATATAACCATTGACTATAAACTCATAAAACGTTTAATATAAACACATATAACCAAGGACTATAAACGCATATAACGTTTAATATAAACGCATATAACCATGTACTATAAACACATACAACATTTAATATAAACACATATAACCATGGACTATAAACTCATAAAACGTTTAATATAAACACATATAACCATTGACTACAAATATTTATTGTAATCACATTGACTTGGCTTTCCTAAAACTGATACAAACGTTGAATAAGCACATACAAACATTGACTATAAACAAGTACAAACGATGACAGTGACTTAATGCTCATAAAACAGTGATTATAAATGTATACAAACAGTGACTACAAACATATATAAATAGTGACTGCAAGTTCTTATAAACATCGATTCACACATCAACTCACATATAAACATACAAACAATGACAATGAACTGGGTACAAAAAACATTGACAAGTACATACAACCAGTTACCATAACGTGATAGAAATATTGATCTTAATGACATACAACCAGTTTCCATAACCTGATAGAAATATTGATCTTAATCACATACAACCAGTTACCATAAACTGTTACAAATATTGATCTTAATCACATACAACCAGTTACCACAAACTGTTACAAATATTGATCTTAATCACATACAACCAGTTACCATAAACTGTTACAAATGTTGATCTTAATCACATACAACCAGTTACCATAACGTGATAGAAATATTGATCTTAATCACATACAACCAGTTACCATAATGTGATAGAAATATTGATCTTAATCACACACACACGTTAAGCTGTTACAAAACGTTGACTATAAGCTTTAAAAAAACTGTGAATGTAAACTAATGTAATGAGTAACTATAAAGTAATAGGAATACTATAAAATAATAGCAATATTATAAATTGACATATGCGTAGTTGCAATAAATTGACATATGCTTGGTTGCAATAAATTGACATATGCGTAGTTGCAATAAATTCATACAAACTTTAAGTATAAAAGTACTCAAACAAAGGCTGCTAATTCATACAAACATTAACAATTACTCTTGCACAAACAGTGACTATAAATTCATGCAAAGACAAACATGATAATTAACAGGGGCAAAAAAAACATACAGTATTTGGTAGGACCTGGGCAGAGAGACGTGATAGGACCTGGGCAGAGAGACATGTGATAGGACCTGGTCAGAGACATGTGATAGGACCTGGTCAGAGACATGTGATAGGACATGTGCAGAAACATTTAATAAGACATAGCCAGAGAAAGATGTGATAGGACCTGTCTGAAAGACATGTGATAGGACCTGGCCAGAGACATGTGATAGGACCTGGCCAGAGACATGTGATAGGACCTAGCAAGCGACATATAATAATACATGTGCAGAGACATTTGATAAGACATAGCCAGAGAGACGTGATAGGCCATAGTCAGAAAGACATGTGATATGACCTAGCCAGAGAGATATGTGATAGGTCCTGGTCTGAGAGACACTAATAGGACTTGGCCAGAGAGGCATGTGATAGGTCCTATCCAGAGAGACATGTGAAAGGATCTAACCAGAGAGACATTGGAAAGGACCTGAGCAGAGAGAGATGAGATAGGACCTAGCCAGAGACATGCGATTATAGGACCTAGCCAAAGAGAGGTGATAGGACATTGCCAGAGACATGTGATGAGACCTGGGCAGAGAGACATTTGATAGGACCTAAGCAGAGAGACATGTAATAAGACCTGGGCAGAGAGACATGTGATAAGACCTGGGCGTAGAGACATGGGATAAGACATGGGCAGAGAGACATTAGATATGACCTGGGCAGAGAGAGTTTTCTGAGACAGCTTGAGCAGAAAAAAAACCCATAGAAACAGCGTAAACAGAAAGCTACATTTGTCACAGTGGGCAGAATGACATATTGTCATAATGTCTGGGCAGAATGTCATGTTGTCATAGTGTGGGCAGAATGTCACGTTGTCATAATGTCTAGGTACAATGACGTGATGTCATAATGTCTAGGTACAATGACGTGATGTCATAATGTCTAGGTACAATGACGTGATGTCATAATGTCTAGGTACAATGACGTGATGTCATAATGTCTAGGTACAATGACGTGATGTCATAATGTCTAGGTACAATAACGTGATGTCATAATGTCTAGGTACAATGACGTGATGTCATAATGTCTAGGTACAATGACGTGATGTCATAATGTCTAGGTACAATGACGTGATGTCATAATGTCTAGGTACAATGACGTGATGTCATAATGTCTAGGTACAATGACGTGATGTCATAATTGTGACGAAATCCGTCCTGCACTTTATAACTCTCGTCCCCTCCGGCAGTATTACTTCATTTCTTCATTTTTCTACGTCCTATTATTTGGCATATTTATTGCCCTTACATTCTTTTTGCTGTGACAGCACCTAGACTTGTTTACGTTTCACAAAGTGAACTGTAACAATACCAGGTTGATTACACAGGTCAGCGGTAATACGGTTATTACATACATACACCCAGACATATTTACATATATAGAGCTAATTCTTAGAAAAGAATTTCGCTGGATTTACACCAGCTGGGGGCTTGAACGGGCTAAACCATTGCTTAGTTCTTCACAAAAGGTGACGGACCAATATAAGTTAACAATTGCCCTGCCAAAGAAGCATTGTTCTTGACTTCGGAAATATCTTGTGAAAAATACCTTGGGAAAGAAGCGTCATTACCCTTCTATCTACCACTCTGCCAAGAGTAATCTTGTGCGAACGTAGACACCTATGACGACCCAGATTAGATACTCTTGAGTTTTGGCCACTGGTGGACCAGTACTGCAGAACTAAGGGGAGGCAATCCGTGACAATAATGTCCGTTCACAAAGACAGGAATGACAAACATTATCATCATAATCATCATTACTTTCAGCTCCACAAGAAGCATAGGCCTTCATCAGACGCATTCCAAATCCTCCTGTCACGTGCCATCAGGTCAAGGTCTTTACATGTTTTCCTTATCATTTTCATTCCTGTCTCCAGCTGTCTTCTCCGTGTATTTTATTTCGGTTGACCTCTATTTTGTCTGACCATGTCAACTCCAGCACAAGGACTGTCTAGTAATGCTGTCAACAGATTTCCTCAGTGTGGGTCCTATCCATCCCCAGCGTCTTCTTCTCATCTCTTGTTCCATTGACACTTGTCTGGTTCTTGTTCCATTACACTTGTCTGGTTCTTGTTCCATTGACACTTGTCTGGTTCTTGTTCCATTGATACTTGTCTGGTTCTTGTTCCATTGATACTTGTCTGGTTCTTGTTCCATTGATACTTGTCTGGTTCTTGTTCCATTGACACTTGTCTGGTTCTTGTTCCATTGACACTTGTCTGGTTCTTGTTCCATTGACACTTGTCTGGTTCTTGTTCCATTGATACTTGTCTGGTTCTTGTTCCATTGACACTTGTCTGGTTCTTGTTCCATTGACACTTGTCTGGTTCTTGTTCCATTGACACTTGTCTGGTTCTTGTTCCATTGACACTTGTCTGGTTCTTGTTCCATTGACACTTGTCTGGTTCTTGTTCCATTGACACTTGTCTGGTTCTTGTTCCATTTACACTTGTCTGGTTCTTGTTCCATTGATACTTGTCTGGTTCTTGTTCCATTGATAATTGTCTGGTTCTTGTTCCATTGACACTTGTCTGGTTCTTGTTTCATTGATATTTGTCTGGTTCTTGTTCCATTGACACTTGTCTGGTTCTTGTTCCATTGACACTTGTCTGGTTCTTGTTCCATTGACTCTTGCCTGGTTCTTGTTCCATTGATACTTGTCTGGTTCTTGTTCCATTGATACTTGTCTGGTTCTTGTTTCATTGATACTTGTCTGGTTCTTGTTCCATTGACACTTGTCTGGTTCTTGTTTTTAGTTGCACATTGTCTTACTATTTCAATCCTTCGATTCTTTGCAAGCATCCATTTATGAAAGTTTACTGACCCACAACATCTTTTTTATGTGTTCTCCATGTTTCACAGCCATACAATAGTATTGACTTGACAGAGCCATACAATAGTACTGACTTGACAGAGCCATACAATAGTATTGACTTGACAGAGCCATACAATAGTACTGACTTGACAGAGCCATACAATAGGACTGACTTGACAGAGCCATACAATAGTACTGACTTGACAGAGCCATACAATAGTACTGACTTGACAGAGCCATACAACAGTACTGACTTGACAGAGCCATACAATAGTACTGACTTGACAGAGCCATACAATAGTACTGACTTGACAGAGCCATACAATATTACTGACTTGACAGAGCCATACAACAGTACTGACTTGACAGAGCCATACAATAGTACTGACTTGGCAGAGCCATACAATAGTACTGACTTGACAGAGCCATACAATAGTACTGACTTGGCAGAGCCATAAAATAGTACTGACTTGACAGAGCCATACAACAGTACTGACTTGACAGAGCCATACAATAGTACTGACTTGACAGAGCCATACAATAGTACTGACTTGACAGAGCCATACAATAGGACTGACTTGGCAGAGCCATACAATAGGACTGACTTGACAGAGCCTTACAATAGTACTGACTTGACAGAGCCTTATAATAGTACTGACTTGACAGAGCCATACAATAGTACTGACTTGGCAGAGCCATACAATAGGACTGACTTGACAGAGCCTTACAATAGTACTGACTTGACAGAGCCTTACAATAGTACTGACTTGACAGAGCCTTACAATAGTACTGACTTGACAGAGCCTTACAATAGGACTGACTTGACAGAGCCTTACAATAGTACTGACTTGACAGAGCCTTACAATAGTACTGACTTGACAGAGCCTTACAATAGTACTGACTTGACAGAGCCTTACAATAGGACTGACTTGACAGAGCCTTACAATAGGACTGACTTGACAGAGCCTTACAATAGTAATGACTTGGCAGAGCCATACAATAGGACTGACTTGACAGAGCCTTACAATAGGACTGACTTGACAGAGCCATACAATAGTACTGACTTGGCAGAGCCACACAATAGGACTGACTTGACAGAGCCTTACTATAGTACTGACTTGACAGAGCCTTACAATAGTACTGACTTGAAAGAGCCATACAATAGTACTGACTTGACATTAGAGTTGAAGATTTGATATTTGTGTTGGACTTGATTTCTTTAAAACCTGTTTAAACGAATAATGTGTTCCATGTTATCAGTGTTCCCGTTGTAAAAAGTTATTTTGTTTCGGTTAATGAAAAAAATGAAACTTTTTCAGGGTGTGTGATATTACGGCAGATGCGTCAAAGATAATATGATAATGTGTCAGGACTACGTTACAATAATAATGTGATATTTGTCAGAAATTTGTCATTACATAAATGTGATGTTACGTTAACAATCGTTTAAAGTAAGAATAATAATAATGATAATAACCCCTTCACTCATAACTGACTATGGGAATGTGCCCCTGCGGTGACAGACCTTCAGTCATAACTGACTATGGGAATGTGCCTCTGAGGTGACAGACCTTTAGTCATAACTGACTATGGGAATGTGCCCCTGCGGTGACAGACCTTCACCCATAACTGACTATGGGAATGTGCCCCTGAGGTGACAGACCTTCAGTCATAACTGACTATGGGAATGTGCCCCTGAGGTGACAGACCTTCAATCATAACTGACTATGGGAATGTGCCCCTGCGGTGACAGACATTCAGTCATAACTGACTATGGGAATGTGCCCCTGAGGTGACAGACCTTCAGTCATAACTGACTATGGGAATGTGCCCCTGAGGTATCAGACCTTCAGTCATAACTGACTATGGGAATGTACCCCTGCGGTGACAGACCTTCAATCATAACTGACTATGGGAATGTGCCCCTGAGGTGACAGACATTCAGTCATAACTGACTATGGGAATGTGCCCCTGAGGTGACAGCCCTTCAGTCATAATTGACTATGGGAATGTGCCCCTGAGGTGATCACCCTCAGCTGCTTTTTTCTTGGTGCTCCTTTCGACGTTTTCTTTTCTCTTCTGCTAGTTGTGAGAGCTTCTTTTCGCCCAGTCTGAGATAGCACCGTAAAGAGCATCGCCGCGTGGTGCGATCGACAGCTTCATCCTCCCATGTTGTTGGAGTTATGTCCAGTGCCCTCATGTCTCTCTTGCACACATCTTTGAACCTCGGCTGCGGTCTCCCAACTGTTCTATTGCCATCTGCCAGTTGTCCGTAGAAGATATCTTTCGGGATGCAGCCATCTTCTTGCGGCGGACATGGCCAAGACAGTGTACGAATCAACATTAGACTGTCTTATCTTATTATTGCTTGGTGCAAAATGTTCAGCCCACAGTTCGGGTTTGACACTAATCCTCATGTACTCAGTGAGGAAAGCAGACAGTGGCGGGACAACACCTAATTGACTGGGGGACTGCCCAGCTTGAAGCGGGCGGTAGCTGTCTAGTCAAATCCTAGTACCACTCCCACTGTCGGAAGTAGCCCCTGGCGCCATGCCTTTTTATAGCAATAATGAGATTATATCACACCTTACAAGTCCACAATATATAATAATAGGGCTACATGACATGGACTTTATCTTCCCACTTTTACTTAATGGCACAAAATGGAATGATAATTTTAATAATAATAACAATAATAGTATAGCCACATGCAAATGATATATTCATGCCCTAAAATAATATTTACATACATAATAAAGTAGAGAGCCGAGGTATCGTGTACTTTATAACCAAAAAAAATAATAATAACTTATTTTATTAACAGCTGATGCACATACAAAACATAACATTGTTCGTGTTTTTAGCCTCGGGTTGAGTGAAACAAGACTTGGAGGTTGTAGACGTTGAGTGGAACAAGAGTTGTGGGTTCTAGACGTTGAGTGGAACAAGACTTGGGGGTTCTAGACGTTGAGTGGAACAAGAGTTGTGGGTTCTAGACGTTGAGTGGAACAAGACTTGGGGGTTGTAGACGTTGAGTGGAACAAGAGTTGTGGGTTCTAGACGTTGAGTGGAACAAGAGTTGTGGGTTCTAGACGTTGAGTGGAACAAGACTTGGGGGTTCTAGACGTTGAGTGGAACAAGAGTTGTGGGTTCTAGATGTTGAGTGGAACAAGAGTTGTGGGTTCTGGACGTTGAGTGGAACAAGACTTGGGGGTTGTAGACGTTGAGGGGAACAAGACTTGGGGGTTGTAGACGTTGAGGAGAACAAGAGGTGAGGGTTGTAGGCGGTGAGTGGAACAAGAGATAAGGGTTGCAGACGGTAATTGGAACATGAGGCGGGGGTTGTAGGCGGTGAGGGGAACAAGAGCTGAGGGGTGTAGACGTTGCGTGGAACAAAAGGTGGGGGTTGCAGACGTTGAGTGGTGTGACAAGTCAAATCTTCGATCGTTACATTTTCCTGTGACCTCCTTCAACTCTCTCTTGTGCCCTCCCTTTCGTTTTTCTCACCCGCTCCATATCGCATTTTTTTCGCTCTCATCGACTAATGGTATCATATCATACCTGTCACTCCCTACATTATCAGACCGCTTGACCTACTTTTGAAGCAAGATTTACGTCTATTTGTGCAGAATTGCGTTGTTTGCTTATTAGATTATGTGCCAGCTTAAGGCCAGACCGGAAAGGTGTCTGCAAGTAGCGAGACGGGTTGATTGAACAAACACCGGCAGAAGGCATAGGACGAAAACCAGGTCGTCTGTCGGGGAAGGTAAATAACAACTGTTGATACGTGGCCTTTTTCACTGGGATGTCGGAAGATGACGCTCTTTTTAAAGATTAAGGCACGGAAAGTGATGTAAAAATTCCAGCAGATTGATTTCGATGTAACAATCAACTACGAGAAAGTAACATCTTGGAGGAGATTATCAGTGAGAGATCTGTGAGGTAGTGAGTTGGTACACATGATAGGCAACAACGGAAGTGGCAACCCTTTATATGGCCATGGAGTTTTAAATACTATGTAAAGGGCGATATCTTATGTTGTCATATAATAATGTTCTACATGAGAGGGTAGGGGATAAACCCCTACCAATATCAGACGCCTTGACGATGGTTGTTTGACATGAGAATACTAAGATAGACTGATTCTGATTAGATCTCTCCTCACCAAAGCAACATGGATGTATGGGCGAAAATTTCGCTTATAACATACAGCTTTGTAAGTCTACTTCACTGACTTCGAATTTCGTCAAGGAGAAATTACAGACCGCCAGGAACACGGAATATTATGACCCCAATGCAGGACCGGCCATAGGACTGGAAGAGAATTCTAAGATTAGAATGAAGTAACTCCAGAATCATCACTTTGTGCCTTAAGTTCTAGGATCCTACTTTAAGTGCACTCAGTTAGACGCCTAACTTACCCGAAGAGACGGCATCTTAAATCAGTTGTCCGATAATATTCTGACTTTTCCTGTGCAAAACGTATGTTGATGTACAGTAGCACATGAAGCTGGCAAATAATTTGACACATGAACCGTCACTGCAAGAGCTGGTGACTGCTTCGTGCAGGTTTCTTCACAAGAAACTAACAGCGGCGGTGGCCACAGGCCCCACAGAGATCGGGGAGTGGACGATAATATCATGGTGTATATATTTATTTTACTAACTTTGTACCCTTCCGCTGTCCAAAAGCACTTTTATCCGACACACTGAGTCTAAAATTAATACTCAGGGAGGGTAAAACTCTGAAGAAGATGAAATGGTGAATGGAAGCGGAAAGGTAAGTTACCTGAAATGCATATCAGGAGACCCAATAATTAAAAAGAGGCATTTGTTTCCCTCTTAGTTTGCGGTACAAGTTGCCAGCAGTCGACGCTATACACCAACACAAAATGGGTCTTGAATACGCTTGACAACCTTTGTAGTTACCCCAGCCATACTGCATGGGACGTGCTACAGCCATCCCAATTAACTACTGGAGAAAAGGACCAGTCCAAAGGACCTGTGGGAACCAACAGCGATTGAAGCAGACACCATCTGACCCCTCAGCGGCAGTTAGGTAACATACAAGCACAGCCAATGGATCTGTCAAATTTGTTCCTATTATCCGCCAAAATCTAACATCTTCTGATAATGACAAATATCATCCCTTCACTTTTGCCATAAACTTTATTTATTGTACATTTTTAACCTATAAGTGATTATTAAACCTGTTTATCTATAACTATAAATCTATAGCTTGGTTCATCACTATTGAGTGAAGTGTATGTCTGCAACCGTATTACTCATATTGTTTTAAATACATAATCATATAGAGCTATCAAATTAGTAGTTGCTGAATTATCTACAGTTGTTGGCATAGAAATACGAGCAATATACCTCCTCACAGAAGACGCGGGATAATAATAATTTCATGCCAGCTTAGATGATCTCAGTTGTTATGCTTGCTTTCCTTTAACATCCTATGAGGCTCCCTGAAGTAGAAGCATCATTCTTCTATTTATATCTCTGCGTAGAGTAATCTTGAGCGAAGGTCGATGACCTTTGACGACCATCATTTTTATACTCTACGTTCGGCCATTGTTACACCACTACTGCAGAGCAGGGGAGACAATAGCGCCACAAGTAGAACAAGAGGTGAAGGCTGTAGACATTGAGTGGAACAAAAGGTGAGGGTTGCTGGTGTTTAGTGGAACAAGAGGTGAGGGTTGCTGGTGCTGATTGGAACAAGAGGTAAGGGTGACAGGTGTTTAGTGGAACAAGAGGTGAGGGTTGCAGGTATTTAGTGGAACAAGAGGTGAGGGTGGCAGGTGTTTAGTGGAACAAGAGGTGAGGGTGGCAGGTGTTTAGTGGAACAAGAGGTGAGGGTGGCAAGTGTTTAGTGGAACAAGAGGTGAGGGTGGCAGGTGTTTAGTGGAACAAGAGGTGAGGGTGGCAGGTGTTTAGTGGAACAAGAGGTGAAGGTTGCAGGTGTTTAGTGGAACAAGAGGTGAGGGTTGCAGGTGGTTTGGCAGGCTGTGTTTAGTGGAACAGAGAGGTGAGGCTGTGCAACAAGGTGAGGGTGCATGTTTTAGTGGAACAACGGGTGAGGGTGGCAAGTGTTTAATGGAACAAGAGGTGAGGGTGACAGGTGTTTAGTGGAACAAGAGGTGAGGGTGACAGGTGTTTAGTGGAACAAGAGGTGAGGGTGACAGGTGTTTAGTGGAACAAGAGGTGAGGGTGACAGGTGTTTAGTGGAACAAGAGGTGAGGGTGACAGGTGTTTAGTGGAACAAGAGGTGAGGGTTGCAGGTGTTTAGTGGAACAAGAGGTGAAGGCTGTAGACATTGAGTGGAACAAGAGGTGAGGGTTGCTGTTGCTGAGTGCAACAAGAGGTGAGGGTTGCAGGTGTTTAGTGGAACAAGAGGTGAGGGTGGCAGGTGTTTAGTGGAACAAGAAGTAAGGTTGACAGGTGTTTAGTGGAACAAGAGGTGAGGGTTACTGGTGTTTAGTGGAACAAGAGGTGAGGGTTACTGTTGTTGAGTGGGACAAGAAGTGAGAAAGCGACGTTATAGTACAGAAAACACACTAAGGAGGTCATCTTTTAGAATGATTGGACAGTCCTTAAGCTAGAACTCCCAGGCCAGAAACAAGAGAGATAGACCTGGAACAGATTCTCCAAGAAAGGAGAACTTGTAAAGACTGAGGGTTTATGCTACGCACGGAGTTACTGAGTAAAGTAAAAGTATAAATATTGAGTTAAAGGCATGCACAAGGTAATTATTACATGACACTGTGTGACAGCCGCGTCACGTGGTTGGTCTTTGATTTAGCGCTCATTTTAAGACATGGCAAGCACAAGACGATGATACAATTGTGCTTGCATGCTACATAGAATGTGAGATAATGAATGTGGCTGGAGTGCCGGACTGTTGGTCGATAGATGTCCGACATGATACATAATATATGAAATATGAGTCTTGATGTAGTATCCAAGTGGTGGTCGTTAGATGTCGGGAGATGATAATGAGAATCTGAGATATGAGCCTGGCTGTGGTAACCGAGTGTTGGTTGCTAGGCATCTGAACATGTTATACAGAATGTGAGATATGAGTCTGGCTGGACAGTCCGAGTTTTGGTCGCTAGATATATGAACATGCTATACAGAATGTGAGAAATGAGTCTGACTGTGGTAACCGAGTGATGGTTGCTAGGCATTTGAACATGCTATAAATATGTCGATATTCGGAGAACACGTGATTGCATGCCAACATGCCATATGTGAAATAACCTACTTGGTATATTCCCTGGCGTTGAGAACGGTCAAGCATGGCGGGAAGACAAGCGGATGTTCATATGAGAACAGATTTATATATAACAACCAGTGTAGACTGACACGTACTCTTTACTAATTCTTACCTCACACCGTTTATGTCAGGAATTTACTTTGATAATATCTGATTTATTTTTACAGAGGACTAAAAACAGTGATATAAGATGGAGACATCAGGTATTTACATTCATAATGAACAACTCGTACATCAAATGTAGATGTACTCGGACATCACTTGAATTCAGTCGCCGCGTGGGTCAACATCAGCATCTCCTGGTGGTGTTCAGTTTTCACAGTGGACTTACTTACAATGGATACTCTATTCTAACATTGTTGGAATGACTGATTATATTTCCAATGGAAGGTTTCTTTCACTATAAATGGCGTTCATATGTTCTACTTTTGGATCTTGCAAAATCTCGAACTGACCTTTTGTCGTAAATGTTTTAGTTATGCAGACTCTTTTACCGTGATCTGTCAACGCTGAAAACTACACCACATACAAAACAAAACTACATTCTCATGCCAGTCATGACAACGGACGTTTGATAGGACACACACTGATGAAACCAGTTGATGGTATTATAAGGTAGTAGCTGTCCTTGAACCCTGGGTAACATAAATAGAGGCAAGCCGAAAAACATTGGCAGAAGGGGGCATTAGAGACGGATTTAAAAGGTAATGAACAAGAATACTTGGAAAGAACTTGAACGGATGGCACATGACAGGAAGTCCTGGTGTCAACTTGGTAAAGTCATATGCTCCACTCTTGATAAGCAGCAATTAATGAGTGAATTTTGACTTGTCCTGTTTACAAAAACTACGTCCGGTAACACTAGTCAACAACCAAAATGTACCAGAAATGAAAATAGCTGATCTTAACTAATTTTGGTGTGCTGAAAACGAAAATGACATTAAAAAATGTTGATTGGCTCTAGTTTTCAAGATATATGCTACTAGTTTATTTAATTACTGTCAATTTATATATATATGACGCAACTGTTGTGGGCGATTGCATAATTTTTTCTAATGACCAATAAAAATGTAACTAGAAACACTTGTCGGACGGGGGGACTTCTTCTGATGATCAGATTGCTTCCTGTTGTATCGCTCTGTAAAGAGTTTCCTATCATGATGATGCAATCCTACCTATGATTACATCACCTTTGTGTATAAATATCTTATCTCTGATAAAACTTTGCCATTAGTTAGTGCATTTGTCCTTATCAAAAGTATCGTAGTTAGAAATGCCTAGGACATGTGTGAACAGTGCTAATAATTTCTGTTATATATGTGGTGAGGTGACATTTCTATCACAAAAACGAAATATAACTAAAGTGATTAAGAAGGCGTACAGTTTGTATTTTGGCTGCAGAAAAGGAGATCAAGATAAGAGCTGAGCGCCACACATATGCTGCAATACATGTGCAGCACATCTTAAACTGTGGTTGACTGGCAAAAGGCAAGCTATGCCTTTTGCAGTCCCAATGATTTGGAGAGAGCCCACTGATCATCTCAACAACTGTTACTTTTGCATGGTCCCTCCAATTGGGAAAGGCATATCAAAGAAGAAAAAAATGGACTCTGGAATGTCCAAACATCCCCTCTGCAATACGTCCGGTACCACATGGCGATGACCTACCAGTTCCCAAAGTGCCAGAATCATTTTCAGCTGCTTCCACTGATGAAGAAGAGGAGATTGTTGGTCCTGAACCATCAACCTCAAGCAACCCAGATTTTGAGCAAACTACATCCACTAAACCACACTTAATAACCCAAGGTGAACTGAATGATCTTGTAAGAGATCTGAATTTACCGAAGAACAAGGCGGAGCTTTTGGGTTCCAGATTGCAACAGTGGAATCTCCTGGCAGAAGATGTTACAATTTCTGTGTATAGGAACCGCCAGAAGCCGCTTATTACATTCTTTTTCAAAGAGGGTAACCTTTCTGCGTGCCACAACATTTCTGGTTTAATGGCAGCCCTCAAAATCAATTACATACCGGAAGAGTGGAGGCTTTTCATTGATTCATCCAAGACGAGTCTTAAAGCTGTTTTGTTGAATAATGGTAATGTGTTACCGTCAATTCCAGTTGGTCACGCAGTTCATATGAAAGAAACTTATGAAAACATTAAGCAGCTTTTGAAGTGTATAAACTACGATCATCATCATTGGTCACTTTGCGGTGACTTAAAAGTGGTCGCTCTTTTGCTTGGACTACAGGGTGGATACACCAAGTACTGTTGCTTTCTCTGTGAGTGAGATAGCCGTGCACGAAGTGACCATTACATCAGAAGACATTGGCCAATCAGGCAGTCATTGCAGCCTGGCAGTAAGAACGTTGAGAACCCAGCACTTGTCGACACCAGCAAGATTTTGTTGCCACCCTTGCACATTCAGCTGGGTCTCATGAAAAACTTTGTCAAGGCAATGGAGAAAACAGATGAGGCTTTCAAATACCTCATCAGAAAATTTCCAAGACTGAGTGAAGCTAAAATAAGAGAGGGAGTATTTGTTGGTCCGCAAATTCGAAAACGTCTTCATGATGACGAGTTTCTTTGCGTGTTGCATGGCAAGGAAAAAGCAGCATGGCTAGCATTTAAGTCAGTGGTGGACAATTTTCTTGGAAACAACAGATCTGAAAATTACAATGAAATTGTAGAAAATCTCCTTCTGAAGTATGAGTCTTGGCTGCAACATGTCTTTGAAAATTCATTTTCTGGATTCTCATCTGGATTTCTTTACGTCAAACTGTGGAGCGGTCAGTGATGAGCATGGTGAACGATTTCACCAGGACATTGCTGCTATGGAGACAAGGTATCAAGGCAATTGGAGCCCTTCAATGCTTGCTGATTACTGTTGGACTGTGACAAGAGACACCTCATCGATTGACTACAAGAAGCAAGCAAAGAGAGCTCGAACAGCGACTGAATAATGATGGAATTGGTTCAAATGTGCCTTTTTAAAACATGATACGTGAACTTTAAATAATGTTTTTATTTTTTCTATCATTTTATGTTGAAATATCAATTAATTGAGTATGTAACCACAATTTTTATAATGCTAAAGTAGAAAGACTAGCTGTTCACCCCAGAGAATTAAACAAGCATACATTATTTGTATTACTGTAATGTAAATTCATCATTTAAAAAAAAACCAGAGCCAATTGGTGAATTTCATTATGATATTTGAAATCAGCATGTCAAAATCAATAAGAAATGGTATATTTAATTTCTGGTACAAATAACTTTTGAAAATTTGTTGACTAGTGTAATTTAGCCTCTAGTGTCCGCCATTTGTTATCCCTTACAGATTTGATCAAAAACGTGGTTGTTTAAAATCAGAGTTGGGATGCTTGTTCTAAATAACTAATACCAAAACATATGAGTTCAAGGACATGAAATTTCAATTCTGTTTTTTTATTTAATTAATCATACATTGCTTTGACTTGAAGTACTAAACAAACAGAAAATATTCCCCAGGTACTGTAATTTCAATCAATCATATACAGCTTTGACTTTAAAAAACTAAAAAAAATGCGATAGTGTGTAAGTCTAATGCTGACCGTTTGCTTACCCTCCCTTACCTAAATCAAAGGTCAGGTTACATAGGTGTCATGTTTTAACTTAAATACAGAATTATAAATTGATGTGACTTGAAGTACTAAAATCAGTGGTCGTGTAATTCTGTCAGTCTCAAAATGTGTCTACTGTTGATCATTTGCTTACCTTGTCTCTGAACCACCAGAGGCGTACTACTATCACCGAAATCAAAAGTCAGGTTACACAGCGTCCCACTAGGTCCTCGGTAAAGACAGAAGGTGACAGAAAAGGGCATGTTCTTGGCAGCGGCAGTAAACTTTTGCTCAAAGGTTGGTCCACTTAGTTTTTCCACGATTGTAATTTGCTGTAGATGTAATAATAATGTTGGCAATAGCGATAAGATAATTGTATTGACGACAATGCCGATGAACATGATCAGCATATAATTAAAATCAATTAAAATAATTCCTCTAGATCATTTGCACAGTCTATAGGGTAGGGCCAAAATAGGACTAATTAGCCACATGAGATCACGGCACTGATGTCTCACAATTCAAGTCTGAAGCTGTCGCCATCTTCGCTTGCGATGGGCAACTATTATTACTATAGGGTAACGAACCAGTGTTTCTACTTCCAAAATAAGTTTCTGTAGAACGTCGTCAAGGATTTCTTGGAAACCCGTGGAATGATTAAACAAACATTCTGAAATACTGCCTACATTTCAAAACATATCAAGATATAATGCACTAATTTTTTTCCCTTCAATTGGAAACACTGGAGTAATCGTTACCGCACTCTGCCAACTGCCGTATTGATATTATTCAGCATGTATTTAAAGTTTGCTTGTTTTTTTTAAAATTGTGTCTGTATCCTTTAGAATTGTTACAGATCACAGCGGCTTCGGCAATGGGACAAAACATCACAATGACAATTATATCACAGCTGGTTTTGTGCTGCTGCTGAGTACTTGTGCCCCAGCTCAAGCATATCCGGGATGATAGCTGTTGTTTATATTTTGTGAGCCACTTGTTAGTGAGTTCGTTTTTTATTGTTTACTACAGGTAAAGTAATAATAATAATAATAATAGCCCCTTCAGTCATAACTGACTATGGGAATGCGCCCCTGAGGTGACAGCCCTCAGCTGCTTATTTTCCTGGTGCTCCTTTCGACGTTTTCTCCTCACCTCTGCTTCTTGTGTCAGCCTCTCTTCGCCCAATCTGAGGTGGCTCCGTAAATAGCATCGCCACTTAGTGCGATCGGCAGCTTCATCCTCCCATGCTGCTGGATCCATGTCCAGTGCCCTCATATCTCTCTTGCACACATCTTTGAACCTCAGCTGTGGTCGCCAAACTGTTCTCTTGCCATCTGCTAATTGTCCGTAGAAGATATCTTTTGGGATGCGACCATCTTCCATGCGGCGAACATGGCCAAGCCAGCGAAGTCTGCGTTGTCTAAGAAGCGTATACATACTTTGAAGGCCAGCACGTGACAACACCTCGACATTTGTCACTTTATCTTTCCACGAGATGCCGAGGATGCGGCGTAGACACCGCAAATGGAAGGTATTGGGCCTTCTTTCTTGCTTAGCATAGGTCGTCCAGGTCTCGCTGCCATATAGGAGTGTGCTGGTGACGCAGGCATTATATACCGCAGCTTTGGTCTTCATTGTGAGTTTAGAGTTTCCCCAAACACGTGATGTGAGGCGGGCAAAGGTAGCTGCAGCTTTGCCAATGCGGCTGTCGATTTCTGTATCCAGTGAGAGTTTGTCATTGATGGTAGACCCTAGGTATGTGAAGTGGTGCACCACTGCCAATTCATAGTTATCGATAGTGATAACTGGTGCAGCACCCACATCCTGACTCAGCACATTCGTTTTCTTTAGACTTATTGTGAGGCCAAAGTCCTTGCATGCTTTAGTGAAGCGATTCATCAAGCTCTGAAGCTCCTGTTGGCTTTGAGTGACGACTGCAGCATCATCAGCGAACAACAAGTCTCTTATAGTGACCCTTCTCATTTTTGTTTTTGCCTTCAGCCTTGAAAGATTAAACAGACGGCCATCTGACCTAGTGTGAAGGCATATTCCTTCAGTTAGGTATCTATGTATTTAAGTTCCCGTATGTGCACGTTGATCATGTGGCAGGAAAGGAACAAAAAGATTGGTTGGTAGAATCAGATGTTAGAAAGTGAGGAAGTTTGCTGAGGGATTAAGAGAGAGAGAGAGAGAGAGAGAGAGAGAGAGAGAGAGAGAGAGAGAGAGAGAACGAACGAACGAACGAACTTTATTTTCAAAGGCTTAAGAATTGGGCACGCAGACCCGTCTTACATTCTGCCCTTCTTCTCTCTGTCATCTTACATACCGTATCCTTTCAATCGCACATGTATTTTGAGCATTATTTAAGCATACAACATTATCAAGGTAAAATAATAACATACATTTGTAACATCCAGTCAAATCAAATTTAAGTACGTAAAAAAAAAAAAAAAAAAAAAAAAGAGGGAGAAAAAGAAAAAAAAATTAATTAATTTAAATAAATTTAAAAATTTAAATTAAAAAATTTTTTTTTTTAAATAAATAAATAAATAAAACATACAAACACACAAAATCTAAACCATTCATACGGTAAATTAGACTTAATTTGAAACGTAATCAGATTATGGTGGCATATAATAAGAACTCGTGACATTTTGGAAATCTGCTGCTGAATGACGTGGGACTTCGTGTGTTGTCAGAGCATGCGGAAAATGTTCCCACAGGTGAGCAACTTTGAGTTCCAAACAGATACTGCCACAGGGAGTGAATTGTTGACGCCTCCACTATACGAGATCCAGTTTTATGACCTATGCTCCTTAGGGAGGTAAAGGGTATTGACTAATAGATGAGAATCGTGCATATAGGCCCGTCTTACATTTTGCCCTTCCTCTTACTCATCTTTTATTGCTAGTTATCCAGACATTCTCCAACATACTTAAGGTTTTACTTTAATGGCGATGCAACATTATAAGTAGTATAAAAGCATACATTTACAGTATCTGATTACAATTAAGAAGTAAGGTATATTAAAATGAAAAACTAGATCATCAGACCCTCCATACAGTATATTAGATAATAATTGGAAATATAATCCCTTAGGGCGGCTTATAATTGGCACTCATAATGTATTTGAACAGTCTACGATTATATGAGGAGGGACTGTGCATGTTTTTCAGATCATGTGGAAGATTGTTCCAAAGATGAGCAGCTGAGTAAGCCAAGCTCTTCTTGAACAAATCTAGCCTAGGCTTGGGTACCAGTAACTTTTTAAGCGATTACTACGTTTTTCATTGAATGAGAGAGAGAGAGAGAGAGAGAGAGAGAGAGAGAGAGAGAGAGAGAGAGTTAGAGAGAGTTAGTTAGAGAGTTAGAGTTTGCCAGTCGCGTTAGATTCCTGAATCTTAATCAAGATGGATTGTCTCTCTGGAATGTCTAATTGTTACGTAGTTGCTGAGATCATTTCTCCAGACCTGTGTATCGTGATGTTTTCTTATATGCCATAGTTGATGAAGGTACCTTGAGTAAATGTTGTCTATTAGACTGGTCAACTATAGCACGTTTCACTAGCTTTGCCCAACTTCAAATGTAATTATCTGATTAACCGTCTAACGTATTAATGCCATTTTTTGCATACGATGTTATATTGGGTTAGACCCAACAAATATATACTTTATATCTGTGCATCTTGTCCAGTTCCCACAAACGGATGAAATCCTTTGATCTTTGTCGGCATACTAATTATTGTGTATCGAGAAAAGAAATTTTACCACTTCAGTCACAGATTTTGTGAATTGAATAGGCATAGGCGTGTCTACTATTACAATAATGTGGCCATCACGTTTGCATATGAATACCTGTTGAAGAAGATTTCTTAAATGATCTGCATGTGAAATACTCGTGACATTGTTTGTCATTGACATTTAATGCGCTACCAAACTGGACCTTCATTGATCTAATTATTTCAATAGGTATCACCTCTTTGTGGTTCATAAATATCATAATGGAAAGTTTCTCCTCTACTGTGCTTGTAAATAACGGTAAGGTCATCTTTAAAGAAATTAAACTTCATCCGAATCATAATCAGATGTCTCTGAGAAATTGATAATCAATCTCGGCTGAATGAAGGACAAACCATCATTCGTCCAATATTCCTCTTCCTCTTGTAACACATGGTTCTCACATTTCTTCCAATAATCCCTGGCTATGTTCGAGATGGCGGCTTTTGTAAGTATTTCAACATCTTTTAATTTGAACGTCCTATTTTCTGTTGCTACCTGTTCCTTAATTTTAGCCCAGACTAATTCTATTGGGTTTAAGTGAGAATGGTAAGGAGGCAATCTTAAACATCTGTGACAATGTTCATGGATTGCCTTGTCTATGTTAAATATCTTTGTATGCTGTGTATTTTTTACAATTTCAAGTAATTCAGGCTTCAGGGACATTTCGTTGAATGGAATGTTTTTTTTGGTCAGCCAAATCTTTATTACATCTTTAGTACTTGATGAATTAGGAACTTTATCTTCTGGTGCCACAACGTTGTGATATGAAGCATTGTCCATTATCAAACACGACGGTCTATCCAATGAAGGAAGTACATGATTCACAATCCAATCTTGAAATATCTTGCCATTCATCTCTGTATGATAATCCCTATTATCTGTGGATTTTGAAACAAATATGAGTTCAGTATTATTTAGAAGCCCATGATGGCTGCTTCCTGCATGTGCAATTATTAGGCGCTGTCCTTTGCTGCTTGGTACTAGTCTCTTAGTTGTTCCATCAGATGATTGCCATTCTCGTTCATTACTGTGGTGCGCATTGATCCAAGTTTCATCTAAATACACAAAATCATAACAATCTCTTCTCATTTCTCTGACCTCGCGTAAATATTTGCTCCTCATTGCAACTATATGAGGCTTCTCACAAATAAGGTTTCTACCACCAACATATTTTCTAAAAGTGAATCCCAAACTCCTAATAGTCCTCCATAGCGTAGATTTGGAAATATCAATGTCATTATTCTTTCTTAACCAAATTTTCAATTTCCTTAAAGTCACTGCCTCATTATTGTGAAACATATTGCAAATTTCTCTGCGGATCAATTCTCTGTCAAAATTATCCACCACTCTTGGCCTAATTTTCGTGTGTAAAACACTGGAATTAGACATTTCAGATGTCGCTATCCAGCGGTGCAATGATCGTTTGCTTATCCCCAAAGCGTGAATAGTCCTCTTTTGTGGGTTTGAAATAGAATGATATAGTTTTCCTCGAGTAGCTTCATTGCAGAAATACTTAAAAATCCTATTTGTGATTTGCTGTAATGTCATAAAATGTACTCGCAGACTCATTTTTCCTTCTTAACCACACAATAATTTTTGTAGACACACCTCTGATTGACAATGTGTGCGTTGCACCGGATATAAACTGTTTTATGTTCAAGAAGTGCGATTTCACGCAATTTCACTCAAAAATCATGCCAAATACTTGATAAACCAAAAATGTGCAAATGAGGTCGTATAATTTACTGTAGACATTTCAATATGTGTGCGTGTGATGTGTGTTGACAAGTAGGATTTTATATTATATCGCAAAGAGACGAAAATTGAAACCAATGGCCGCATTTTAATGAAAAATTTAATTCATAGGGTCTATACCATTTCAAATTCACACACAAAATTTCACTTATATGCGTTATATATTCGCTGAGATATAGCATTTTGAAGTTGGGCAAAGCTAGTGAAACGTGCTATAGTTGTCTTTTTCTTATATTTATTATTATTGTTCTTTATTAATAAGCACATCTTAATTAACCTTCATCGGTTATCTTAGCTGTCCATGGGATTCATAACTTTCTTCTGAGAAAACACAGCTCTTTTCCTTCCAATGAGTGTTGCAGTTGTATAACATACTGGGCATAACTCACTCCCATCCAATAAACTGGTTCAAAGTAGCACTTGAGAACACTTTTTCTTCTGCTCAATTGAAGGAATTATCGCACAAGAAATTCCTCATTTTACGAAATGCTAGTTTTGCCGAGTATATTCTATTCTTCATCTCAGTGACGCATTGTCCATCTGATGGTACCATTGTTCTTAAATAATTGAAACTGTGCGTGTTTTCTAAGTATTCCGTTTATAAGTATTTTGCATTGAATTGGGGGCTATTATTACTCTGTCATCAGCACAGCTTCAGATATTTATATTGTAACCTCCAACTCGTATTACCTGTCCTTCTTTGTTGATTTCACAGTACAGCATATGTCTATTCAGTACAACACTACAACATATATTCAGTACAACACTACAACATATATTCAGTACAACACTACAACATATATTCAGTACAACACTACAACATCTATTCAGTACAACACTACAACATATATTCAGTACAACACTACAACATATATTCAGTACAACACTACAACATCTATTCAGTACAACACTACAACATATATTCAGTACAACACTACAACATCTATTCAGTACAACACTACACTACACCATCTATTTATTCAGTACAACACTACACCACCTATCTATTCAGTATAACACTACACCATCTATCTATTCAGTATAACACTACACCTTCTATCTATTCAGTACAACACTACACCACCTATCTATTCAGTATAACACTACAATATCTATCTATTCAGTATAACACTATAATATCGATCTATTCAGTACAACACTACAACATATATTCAGTATAACACACCATCAATCTATTAAGTAAAACACCACACCATCTGTCTATTCAGTGCAACATTACACCTTCTATCTATTCAGTACAACACTATACCATCTATCTACTCAGTATAACACTACACCATCTATCTATTCAGTATAACACTACACCTTCTATCTATTCAGTACAACACTACACCACCTATCTATTCAGTATAACACTACAATATCTATCTATTCAGTATAACACCACACCATCTATCTATTCAGTACAACACTACACCATCTATCTATTCAGTATAACACTACACCATCTATCTATTCAGTATAACACTATAATATCGATCTATTCAGTATAACACTACAATATCTGTCTATTCAGTACAACACTAAATCATCTCTCTATTCAGTATAACATTACAATATCTATCTTTTCAGTATAACACTTCACCATCTATTTATTTAGTTTAACACTTCACCATCTATCTATTCAGTATAACACTTCACCATCTATCTATTCAGTATAACACCACACTATATATCTATTCGGTATAACACTACAATATCTATCTATTCAGTATAACACTACAATATCTTTCTATTCAGTACAACACTACACCATCTATCTATTCGGCATAAATCTACAATATATATCTATTCGGTACAACACTACACTGTCTATCTATCCAGCACAACACTACACCATCTATCCATTCAGTATCACACTACATTATCTTTCTATTCAGTACAACACTACACCGTCTATCTATTCAGTATAAATCTACACTGTCTATCTATTCAGTACAACACTACACCATCTATCTATTCAGTACAACATTACAATATCTATTCAGTATAACACTACACCATCTATCTATTCAGAACAACATTACACAATCTAGCTATTCAGTAGAACACTACACCATCTATATATCCAGTATAACACCACACCATCTATCTTACTTACTTAGTTGTTCCTCTTCTACCATGAGGTGTAGAGGTTTGGAAGAGAGAGCGCCAGACTATCCTATCAGCTGTCTTCCTCCTGGCCTGGTTCCATCCTAGTCCTCGGTCCTTCAAAAATTGTCTTATGTTGTTCTCTCAGCGAACTCTGCATCGTCCTGGGAGTCTGGATCCCTGGCTCTTTGTTTCCCATGCATAGCCAATCTTCTCTCATTCTGCAGACATGGCCAAACCATCTTAGTTGGGACTGTTCTACTTGGGTCTGCAGGGTGTGAGATTTTAGGCCTTGACATATCATCTGGTTGCGGACCATGTCTCTTCTTGTTACTTCAAAAACCTTCCTCAGATACCTCAGGACCTGTTCTCCCAGCTTAATCTGATGTCTTCTTTCTTCTTGTGATGTCACAATGGATTTTTCTTTAGAGCTGCGTATGACCATCCCTCTCTTCTCCAGCTCTTCCTTCCAGACTTGCAGATAGGATTGGAGATGAGATGTGCCTCTGATTTAGCAATCATCAGCAAATGCCAGCTCTGAAATACAGACCTGTCTCATCTTCCAGTACCCCACTGAATACTTTCTTGTTTTCTCCTTACATGCCTTAATGGCATCGTCCATGAGGAGTATGAAAAGATAAGGTGACATGATATCACCTTGTCTTGCACCAGTGGTGGTCCTGAACTCTTCTGACTTATGGTTTGCTGTCCTCACATAATTTCTGCAAGACTTGTAGAAGCTCTGTAAAGCATGAATCAGAGGTGCTGGAATGTTCTTCCTTGCCAAACAGTCCCAAAGTTTGCTCCAGGGAACCCTGTCAAACGCCTTTTCCAGATCTATGAAACAAAGATGGATCTCACTCTTATACTGAGGCCTTTTCACTCAGCTATCTGAGTGTGAAGATTAGGTCTTTAGCACTTCGATTTGCTCGGAATCCGCACTGGACCTCATCCAATTGTGGCTCAGCTAGGCGTCGGAGTCTCTGCTCTAAAGCAGAGACACCATCTATCTATTCAGTATAACACTACAATATCTATCTATTCAGTACAACATTACAACATATATATATTCAGTATAACACTACACCATCTATCTATTCAGTATAAGACTACAATATCTTTCTATTCAGAACAACACTACTCTGTATATTTATTCAGTGCAAGACTACACCATCTATCTTTTCAGTATAACACTACAGTATCTATCTATTCAGTACAACACTACACCATCTATGTATTCAGTATAACACTACAATGTCTATCTATTCAGTATAAATATAAAACCATCTATCTATCCAGTATAACACTTCATCATCTATCTATTCAGTATAACACTAAACCATCTATCTATTCCATATAACAATACACCATCTATCTTTTCAGTATAACACTACAATATCTATCTATTAAGTACAATACTACAATAGCTATCTAATTCAGTATGACACTACAATATCTTTCTATTCTGTATACTACAATATTTATGTATTCAGTACAATACTGCAATACCTATCTATTCAGTAAAACACTACAATATCTATATATTCAGTATAACACTACAATATCTATTCAATATAATACTACAATATATATCTATTCAGTATAACACTACACCATCTATCTATTCAGTACAACTCTACACCATATAAACACTACACCATCTATCTATTCAGTACAACACTACACCATATAAACACTACTCTATCTATCTATTCAGTACAACACTACAACAGATATCAATTCAGTACTACACCATCTATCTATTCAGTACAACACTACACCATATATCTGTTCAGAACAACACTACACCATCTATACACTACACCATCTATCTAGTTAGTATAACACTACAACATCTAACTATTCAGTACAATACTACACCATCTATCTATTTAGTATAACACTACACCACCTATCTATTCAGTACAACACTACACCATCTATCTATTCAATACAATACTACACCATCTATGTATTCAGTACAACACTACGCCATCTATCTATGCAGTATAACACTACACCATCTATTCAGTTTAACAATACACCATCCATCTGTTCAGTATAACACTACACCATCTATCCAGTTTAACACTACACCATCCGTCTATTCGATATAACACTACACCATCTATTCAGTATAACACTACACCATCCATTTATTCTGTATAACACTATACCATCTGTCTGTTCAGTTTAACACTACACCATCCGTCTGTTCAGTTTAACACTACACCATCCGTATGTTTAGTTTAACTCTACACTATCCGTCTGTTCAGTATAACACTAAACCATCCGTCTGTTCAGTATAAATGTTATATGTAAATTTCATAACACTGTATGTCGATGGTCACTTCCTTGTTGATGTATTTGGAGACCGTTGTCTTGGTTTCAGGAAGTGACGTCAGTACGTCTGCTGGTCACTTTTGCAGACGTGAACTTTGTAAGTCGGCCAGCCAAAGCGTGCCCTGCCGGCATTCGACTGGGTGGTTTCACAAGGTGTAAGACGCTTGTGTATTTCTGCACCAGAGAGTATATGCTTTTCCCTCTATCTTCATTATGTTGTACCATCACTAGATTACGCATACACCTCCGTGCATCAATGCTAGTTATTTTATGCATGATTGAAAGAGGATGCTGATTATTACGTGAGTTAAATAAAATGTATGAAAATGTCCTCGACATGTTTCATTAGTACGAGACTGTACTTCGACGATATAGACCGTCATACTGATGCCTGCTTTGCATGAACATACTCTCTCAGATGTGTTACTGGAGCTGTTTTATGTCTAATAAATTGTATTGTGAAGTGTCCATTCAGGCATTTGGACTGTTCTTATTCTTGACAAGTGTACGGTGTGAGAGCGGGAACTGAACGGGCCTCAAATCATAAATCACATAATATATTACAAGACAGGCCAAGCCACAAGATACAAGTGTATCATATTCAAAACCAGTTTAAGCTGCAGAAGCCTACAACTACAACTATCGAAATCCGCACGCCCGTATCAATAACACTACACCATCTGTCTATTCTGTATAACACTACACCATCCGTCTGTTCAGTATAACACTACACCATCCGTCTATTCAGTTTAACACTACACCATCCGTCTGTTCAGTTTTACACTACACCATCCGTCTGTTCAGTATAACACTACATCATCCGTCAATTCTGTGTAACACTACAACATCCTTGTATTCAGTTTAACTCTACACCATCCGTCTGTTCAGTATAACACTACACCATCTATTCAGTACAACACTACACCATCTATTCGGTATAACACTACACCATCTATTCAGTATAACACTACACCATCTATTCAGTATAACACTACACCATCTATTCAGTATACACCATCTATTCAGTATAACACTACACCATCTATTCAGTATAACACTACACCGTCCGTCTATTCAGTATAACACTACACCATCTATTCAGTATAACACTACACCGTCTATTCAGTATAACACTACACCATCCGTCTGTTTAGAATACCAGTACTTCATCTGTCCATTCGGTATAGCGCTGCTTTGGAAACTCACTGCTGCGCATGTCATACTCTCATACTACATCAGATCTCCTTTCTCTAACGTATCTGCTTCATTTGCCCTCCAACTTTCATGTTGTCAACAAGTGTTAAGGACATTATCACTAACCACATTGAGATCATCCTTGTCGTATAGCGTAATTCTCAGATTACGCGATCCTGTTTAATGGTAATCATTTTAAATAATTGTGTTATACGCGTAAACATAATATAACACGCGATATTGACACACCGAGATTGACTGGTCTGCCGTTATAAAGCGCAGCCCGCGTACAAATCATAACTGCGCTGTACGCAACCATTGAATCTTGTCGCCTTCTGTTTTATTTTGTTTCAGTCCATAAAAAAGTCAAATGTAGACAAATACAGAGTGGTCACACTGACCTTCTGGCAGGTCTTGTTGCCTAGGAAGTTAGATAACTTTGCCGTGACTGTGTAGATGCCCGTGTCTCCGAATGTGTGGGGGTACGGGGTTTGTAGCTGAAGCTCGGGCTGCAGAAAATACAAAGACAACCAAGTTACGTCAAGTAAATGTGTAAATAGTTTGCTTTTAACCCATACACGTAAACTGGATATGTGTAAGCCAAGAACACAGGCAATATGGACTGAAGCAAGTCAAGAACACACGAAAACTTGATATGATCAGGTCAGGAACACAGGTAAACTGGGCATGAGCAAGTCAAGACCACAGGTAAACTTGACATGAGCAAGTCAAGAACACAGGTAAACTTGACGAGCAAGTTAAGAACATAAGTAAACTGGAAGTTAGCAAGTCTAGAAGACAGGTAAACTTGACGAGCAAGTTAAGAACATAAGTAAACTGGAAGTTAGCAAGTCAAGAACACAGGTAAACATGACGAGCAAGTTAAGAACACGTTATGTCCCCGTGGGATGGGAACATTGTGTTGTTATTTTATTTTATTGATAAACTTTTCTCTTTAGTTTTTTTAAGCTAAGTGTTCACTGTCTTGTAGCCCGCCAGAGATGTTGGTTACTTGGTTAGTATTATTTATACACCCAAGTTGGTTCGTCTCCTCTTCGGTTGTTGTTAATGAGAGCAAAAGTGGTAGTACAAAGTAGTATGTAGACCAAACATGTAAGTTATCCAGGGGAAGCTTAACAAACTTAGCAATTGGCGACGAATCATCAGAGGATGAGTAATATGGGCGCTTGGGGGCTGTGCGAATTTCAATGTTGACATGTTCGTTCATGGAGTCATACTTGCTATCTTGATCTAGCGTATCCAAATCAGATTCCTGGCGATATAACAACGTAGTCATTCCTCCACCATTTTCTTCTGTAAAGGCGTTCGTTACATCAGCATTTGAATTTCTTTCTGTTTCAATTCGATCATCGTCTTCCGGAGTTTGCTGTCCTTGACGGGCGATTTCATTTCTCAGATCCTGCAATGGTTCTTCATCGACAGTGTCCCATTCAGAATGTGAAAGGTGGTAACTAGTGGATGGTTGTTCGCTACGAGAGTATGTTTATGTTTGGATCAGGGTGTGTGGTTCCTTTTCGTCCTGTGCAGTCGGTAAACTGTGTGCTTCATCATTCAATCTGGAATCTCGATATATCAAACATTGTCGTAGTTCGGTGAGCGAAATGTCCTCTTCGCTGTCCGACGTATCTCTATGCCGTCTAAGGCGGTTCACTGTATCTGGTGGTGGTGAGAGTTTCGGAACGTACTGTTCTATTTCTGTTTCAACTTCGTCAGAGAAGATACTGGAAGTGTCGCTGGAGTGTTGATAATATAATGTAGACTTTCTTATTGGTCCACTAGGGGTCTGCTTAGTTACAATGGGGCGATGATCATCTCTTTTGAGTTGTTTTGCATGTGCCTTGGTAGTAAGATTTCTTTCTTCGTTCCATATTACATAGTTGGTCGGAGTCGTTTGATCAATAATCTTGAAACCATCTAACCATCTGGCATCTAATTTCGTATTTCCTACATGTTTCTTGTAATGCACTGTCTCCTACCTCGAACTGTTCGAGTTTTGCGTTCTTGTTGCTTTTTCTTGAAAGCTTTCTCAGTGTTCCTATGGGCAATTTGATGTGCTTTGTGTTTTTCTCTTAAGATAATTTCTATGGCATTTTCTTCTGTGTATTTTCGTTGCGGCTGAAGTAAGTTGTCAATCGGGAAATTTGGTTGGCGTCCGTATGTCATAAAATTAACAAGTGATACAACGTAAAAATATCTCGTAAGGATAAAAACATAATGCGTAAGCTGCTGGAATACATGATCGCCCGCGCCGCGGGTCATCAGGTGTTAGACTTGAAGGCAAAACGGAATGAGGATCAAAGGACAAAAATCTGACTGAACGCGTACTTGAACTAGCGAGGTTAATGGACGCAAATTGGTGGGGCAAGGAGGAAAAGTCACGTTTCCCCCCCCCCCCGCCCCCCCTCCCCCCCCAAGTTGACATAAAGTAAGGAATTCGACAGAAGGGACCTTGGATATGATACGCCACAGTCATTTATTGGACGCTTTTGCGATACCAAGCCTTTTATTTGAATTCAGCGGCTAAACGCAGATGCTTGAAATATTACAAAATTCAAAAAGTAACTTTTTCTTAATATTAATGTTAGGAATATAAAAATTAGCTGGCCGGATGGCCCATTCTGAGCAGTGAAATAATATGCTTTTAATTATACAGACGGATAGATAATAATGAAGACATTGACAAAAGACTGTGTTGTTCACAACAGCGAAAGACTGCATTGAATCAAACATCTCACTATTTGCACAAAAATCGCGACCTTGAAGACTCAAGTGTCCAAATCTAGTTAGAATGAAAGAGAAGGGGAATTGGTGGAAGCTGTGGCTAAAAATAACTTTTCAGGCAAAATTGTAGAGGGGATGAATAGGTTGGTTCAAAAAACAAGTACGTTTTTGTGAAAACGCAAGTAGAGACGGACAGACTAACAGATAAAAATCCATACTTGACTGAAGCATGACTGAATATGACTTTAGTGTAGGAAATTTGAATCTAAAAAAACCAAGGCAGTGATTGGCCACAGACAATCATATTATCGGCGCTCAGACGCGCATTTGGGGCCATTCCTCAATAGTTGTTCAGTGATAGACACAGTAAATTTCAAGTGTGGTGATTTCCAAATGAAATAAATTGAAATAAGTTCAGGGACGCCATACTATAGCCAGCAGCTCAGCTGAGTTTTGCTAGCATTTCTGTGTTCTTTATTCATAATCTGGTAAGATTGAAATTATTTCTTTGTATATTTTGAATATTGTTTAATGTTTCGAGTGATTTGATACTGCCATATCGAAATCTAGCCTTACAAACAAGTAGGGATTTGCTCTAGACCCCCCGCCCTAGTTCAGGGTCTAGGGACAAACAATATACATAAACTCCAGCAAGGGTTAGGAAGGACAGATCAAGTGTTGAGAACAATGAAACATATTACCTATCCTATGTTAGGGCAGGAAACTAATAAATATATTTCAGAATCTGTAGTCTGGGAGGACCTATCTGATGTGAAACCACCATGGTAAAATGTGCTGTATGGTCAGAGAGATCTGACCTGTCTATATGGTGTTGTTGTTGTGTAGTGTTGTGTCCAGACATGGTTAGAGAATGGAATTTTGACACATAGCCAATACTTTGATTGCAGAGCTGTGAGTTTCAGTTGTCACCAAGGCGGTGTAAACTAAGTTGGTGATTTTACCAGAGTGGATCCGTGCAGTAACGTTGTGTCAGAGCAGACTATTATTGCCCCCAAGCACGGAGAGGTGGGGCCACCAGATCTCAGCACCAGAGCTACATCTTCAAAGTTGAGTGAGCCTCTGGTCTGCTGGAAATTCACCAACTCCATTTAGTTACTAACAATCCCATAAAATTCCTGCCATTTCTGGACAAGGTGTAGTCAATATAGACTGGAGTGATGAGGCCACCCCAACAGCACAACCATTAACTATCCTCCCAATTAGATGACTAGTATAAACATTAATAAAACTAAATAGTCTAGTACTTACATATGTACACTCTTGCATTTATTATGTAATATTCCATGCATTTCTTTCATAATTTCTAAATCTTTTATAAGTTCTGGTCAAAATAAAACTTGATCCAGAACAAAATAAATGTAAAAAAATTTCTATCAAAAATTTTACACACTTGAGTTAGTTCAGTGTATTATAACATTTGTTAATATTATTAGACTTAGTAAATATCTGTGTGTGTGTCTATAAACTATCACACCACATTACATATCATTACCCTAGACATTTAACGTAGCCACATTCATTAGAAAAAAAAAAAAAGATAAGTGTGAGGTCGTAGTGGTAGCGAGAAGGGCCTTCTGACAACTCTCAGTTACATTTTATCTCAGGAGCCTTCACAGCTGACCTCATGCATCACACGTAGTACCATCACCACCATACAATACCATCAAACCCACTACATATATTGGGGTCTCTTTGTCCCGGGATAATTAGCCCATTAAGTAATATTAGGATCTCCTGGTGGGAGAAATATTGTAAAATTCCCTTAAAATTAAAAGTGTCCCTGCAAATAAAAGTTGGTGAATCTTCACAGCCAGTAATTAGTTAATTAATTAATTAGAATTAGTTAGACTATAGTAATTAGAAGTTCTTTAGAGGTTAGAGATTTATCTTGTATATTATTATATTGTCTAAAAAGTATGGCGGAGCTGGCAAAATTCCGATCAGCTGCTGTGCTGTCGGCAAAGGAGATGGGAATGGAGGGTCAGATTTTAATTCAACATGTAACGGCTGAATGTGATAAATATATTGAACGGGAAGAAAGGAGATTAGACAAAGAGGCTGAAAGAAAATTAGAGTCCGAACGGTTGGCTGAAGAGAAGAGGTTACAAATTGAGGCTGAGACTAAGAGGTTGCAGATTGAGGCTGACAAAGAGGCAGGCATTGGAGGCCGAAGAAAAACGACAGCAAAGGGAGGCAGAATATAAAAGATTGACTGCCGAAAGGGAGGCAGAAGATAGAAGGTTGCAAAGGGAGCACGAATTACGACTAAGGGAGCTGGAGCTACAAGGCCCGGCCCCTGAAAATGGTGCCAGCCCTTTTGCCTCAGATGCTACGCCCAGTCTGGGAGCCTCAAACTCAGCTATGGGGTTTCATTTAGACCATTTTGTTGAAAAAGACGATGACATAGAGGGGTACCTAGGACGTTTTGAGTTATTAGCTACTACATATGGGTTAGAGAGAGAGAGGTGGAGTTTAAAGCTATCACAGGGACTGAGAGGTACTTCTTACGAAGTCTTTGCAAAAATGCACAGAGAAGACCAGGAGAATTATGACATGTTAAAGCAGGCTTTGTTATTGAGGTACGAAAAAAATGGGGAATTTTATCGTAAGAAATTTAGAAATGCCAATTTGTTGTCTGGGGAGACATACCACCAATTCTCTGCCAGACTAGAAACCTATTTGGAGAAATGGACTGCTCTGGGGAAGACCCAAGATCTTAAAGAAATGATCATGATTGAGCAATTGAGAGAGTCCATGGCTCCAGACATGAGAAAATTTCTCATGGAACAAGGTGCAGAGAAGTTGGGGGAGGTTTTAAATGTTGCTGAGAGGTATCAGGCAGCCCAGGCAGAGGTAAGTGGTGCTAAAAAGAAGCACATAGATAATTTTAAAGCTCCACAGCAATTTAATAAATTTGATAATAGGGAGCAGGGAAATAAAGGTAGGACAAACTTTGAACGGCCAAGAAATGACTACAGAGACAGAAACTCACAGTTCAATGACCAAAAATTCAATGAAAGAAAACCGTTGAACCAAGGAAAAAGATGGTGTAAATGGTGCAAGAAGGATAACCATAACACCGAATTTTGTAGAAGGAAACCTTCAAACATTGCTGCAATGAAGTCGGGGACGCAAAGATTAAAGGTTAATCCTAATGGACAACAGGAACCTTATCACCCCCCAGTTTGTGAGGATGTTATTTGTAATGGGGTCACCATAAGGTGCCTTTATGATACAGGTTTGGATTATGATTCAGTTGTGAAGTCTAGCCTAGTGGACCCAAGTCAGTATACCACAGAAACAGTGGAAATACAAGGGGCAACTAAGGACATACCACTCATGACACTTCCCATCGCAAGGATAACGGTGAAAACTCGCTATGTGGAAGGAGAAATCAGAGCAGCAGTGATAGATGAACCAATCTACCCTCTGATATTGGGGTGTAGATACGTCTTCTTGGGGAATCCCGAGAGACCTGTGATCATGGCGACAGTGCAGACCAGGTCACAGAAGAAGGAGGAAGAAGGTGAACCTATAAATGCTCATCCAGAGGAGATGAGGAAGGCGCAGGCTGAGGATAGGACACTCAAGCCATGTTTTAAAAAATTGCCCAAATGCCACACACCTCCGAGCAAGGGAGAATATTTCATGAAGAACAAACTATTATACAGGAAGGCCGGAACTGGAATAAATGGTCACAACCAGCTGGTTCTTCCCACTTCATATAGAGATAAAGTGATGGAACTCGGGCATGCGATTCCCTTCAGTGGTCACATGGGGATCAGCGCCACAGGACAGCGTATAGCTTGTCATTACTTCTGGCCAGGGATAACGGAGGATATAAAAAGATATGTCAAATCCTGCCCAGAATGTCAAAGGGTAGCTCCAAAGCACTGGACTGCTCCTGCAACTCTAGGGGAAATGCCCATAGTGGGAACACCTTTTGAGAGGGTTGCAGTGGATATTGTAGGACCTCTCACTCGGACCATTACTCTGGTGGACACTTGTTCTATGTGGGGAGAGGCGGTAGCCCTGCCATCAATTGATTCAAAACATGTAGCAGAGGCACTACTTACAATATTTACCCGATTAGGATTCCCGCATCAAATCTTGACGGATAATGGATCTCAGTTCAAGGGGAAACTAACGGAAGAGGTTTTTAAACTATTTCAAGCCAGACACTTTCATTGTAGTCCGTACCATCCACAAGGGAACGGCCAGGTAGAGAGGTTCAACGGGACTCTCATTTCTATCCTGAGAAAGCTGGCACACGAAAAACCGGATCTGTGGGATCAATTCCTGCCCGCCGCATTGTTTGCGTACCGGGAGGTACCACATAGTTCAACCGGGATGGCTCCCGCAACTCTGCTATTTGGGAGGCCAATAAAAGGTCCATTAGAAGCTCTATTAAGGACCTGGACAGATGAGAAGGCGGAAGAGACTGTTACCTCATCTTATCAATACGTGAACGAACTGACCACTCGTCTGAAAGCTGGATGGAAACTGGCAAATGATAATTTGAAACAAGCCAGGAAGAAACATGCAGCATATTTTAATAGGAAGGCAAAGGACCGAGAACTAGCTGTGGGAGAGAAGGTGCTTCTTCTACTACCCGGTAGCCAGAATAAATTACAAATTGGTTGGCAAGGTCCATATATGGTTCTAGAGAAGGTGTCTAGAACAAACTATAAAATTGACAAAAAGGGGAAGGAGAAAGTTTATCATGTAAACTTGTTAAAGAAGTATCTGGACAGACCACTCCAGGAAAGCACCCCCTTATTGACCTTGGCTATTGCAACTCAGATGCAAAAGGAACCACTCACCTCACATGAATACCCATTACATCCTTGTGAAACAGCAGCACAGGTAAAAGTCAGTAAGCACCTGACTAAAAATCAGAGGGAGAGAGTTCAACAGGTTCTGGAGGAACATACAGATGTTTTAACAGATAAACCAGGCCATACAAATTTGCTACAGTATGACATGAAACTGGTAGACTCAAACCCAATCTGTATGAGAGCCTATTCTATTCCGTTCGCGAAGGAGAAGGCATTGAAGGAAGAAATAGATTATTTGTTGAAGGAGGGGATTATTTCGCACAGTGAATCATCTTTTAGTTCTAGTGTCGTTTTGTTGAGAAAACCGTCTGGGGAACACAGACTGTGCATAGATTACAGGAAACTGAATGCTGTCACAGAAGGACAAGTGGATCCATTACCCGACACAAAACAGTTATTTGCCAGACTGAACAAGGCAAAATACTTTTCAAAGGTGGATCTTAGTAAAGGCTATTACCAGATCCCAGTGAAGCCTGAAGTGAGACCTTATTTGGCTTTTAGCACTTCGGATGGACATTATGAATTCAATATGCTACCCTTCGGACTGAAAAATGCTCCGAGTGTGTTTTCAAGGATGATGCGCAAATTGTTGGATCCCCTGAATAACCCATGTATCACGAATTTCATGGATGATATTCTCGTCGCCACAGAGACATTTGAAGAACACATTGAAGCTCTAGAAATGTTATTTAATAGGCTTCGGGAGGCGAACTTAACTGCTAGGCCAACAAAATGTTGTATTGGATGCAAAGAGTTGGAATTCTTGGGGCACACTGTATATCAGGGTAATATGACCCCTGATCCTAAGAACTTGGAAAAACTGCAGAGAGCACCTAGACCACAAACAAAATTAGAGTAATGGCAGACGTGAGGAGAGATTTTATCTATGTGTATCACTGGTTTTAGAACTTGCCGTAGGCATGTTTTCAAGTGGGGAGATGTGTCATAAAATTAACAAGTGATACAACGTAAAAATATCTCCAAAGGATAAAATGTAAGGATAAAAAACCAATGCGTAAGCTGCTGGAATACATGATCGCCCGCGCCGCGGGTCATCAGGTGTTAGACTTGAAGGCAAAACGGAACGAGGATCAAAAGACAAAAATCTGACTGAACGCGTACTTGAACTAGCGAGGTTAATGGACGCAAATTGGTGGGGCAAGGAGGAAAAGTCACGTTTCCCCAAGTTGACATAAAGTAAGGAATTCGACAGAAGGGACCTTGGATATGATACGCCACAGTCATTTATTGGACGCTTTTGCGATACCAAGCCTTTTATTTGAATTCAGCGGCTAAACGCAGATGCTTGAAATATTACAAAATTCAAAAAGTAACTTTTTCTTAATATTAATGTTAGGAATATAAAAATTAGCTGGCCGGATGGCCCATTCTGAGCAGTGAAATAATATGCTTTTAATTATACAGACGGATAGATAATAATGAAGACATTGACAAAAGACTGTGTTGTTCACAACAGCGAAAGACTGCATTGAATCAAACATCTCACTATTTGCACAAAAATCGCGACCTTGAAGACTCAAGTGTCCAAATCTAGTTAGAATGAAAGAGAAGGGGAATTGGTGGAAGCTGTGGCTAAAAATAACTTTTCAGGCAAAATTGTAGAGGGGATGAATAGGTTGGTTCAAAAAAACAAGTACGTTTTTGTGAAAACGCAAGTAGAGACGGACAGACTAACAGATAAAAATCCATACTTGACTGAAGCATGACTGAATATGACTTTAGTGTAGGAAATTTGAATCTAAAAAAAACCAAGGCAGTGATTGGCCACAGACAATCATATTATCCGCGCTCAGACGCGCATTTGGGGCCATTCCTCAATAGTTGTTCAGTGATAGACACAGTAAATTTCAAGTGTGGTGATTTCCAAATGAAATAAATTGAAATAAGTTCAGGGACGCCATACTATAGCCAGCAGCTCAGCTGAGTTTTGCTAGCATTTCTGTGTTCTTTATTCATAATCTGGTAAGATTGAAATTATTTCTTTGTATATTTTGAATATTGTTTAATGTTTCGAGTGATTTGATACTGCCATATCGAAATCTAGCCTTACAAACAAGTAGGGATTTGCTCTAGACCCCCCGCCCTAGTTCAGGGTCTAGGGACAAACAATATACATAAACTCCAGCAAGGGTTAGGAAGGACAGATCAAGTGTTGAGAACAATGAAACATATTACCTATCCTATGTTAGGGCAGGAAACTAATAAATATATTTCAGAATCTGTAGTCTGGGAGGACCTATCTGATGTGAAACCACCATGGTAAAATGTGCTGTATGGTCAGAGAGATCTGACCTGTCTATATGGTGTTGTTGTGTTGTGTAGTGTTGTGTCCAGACATGGTTAGAGAATGGAATTTTGACACATAGCCAATACTTTGATTGCAGAGCTGTGAGTTTCAGTTGTCACCAAGGCGGTGTAAACTAAGTTGGTGATTTTACCAGAGTGGATCCGTGCAGTAACGTTGTGTCAGAGCAGACTATTATTGCCCCCAAGCACGGAGAGGTGGGGCCACCAGATCTCAGCACCAGAGCTACATCTTCAAAGTTGAGTGAGCCTCTGGTCTGCTGGAAATTCACCAACTCCATTTAGTTACTAACAATCCCATAAAATTCCTGCCATTTCTGGACAAGGTGTAGTCAATATAGACTGGAGTGATGAGGCCACCCCACAGCACAACCATTAACTATCCTCCCAATTAGATGACTAGTATAAACATTAATAAAACTAAATAGTCTAGTACTTACATATGTACACTCTTGCATTTATTATGTAATATTCCATGCATTTCTTTCATAATTTCTAAATCTTTTATAAGTTCTGGTCAAAATAAAACTTGATCCAGAACAAAATAAATGTAAAAAAAATTTCTATCAAAAATTTTACACACTTGAGTTAGTTCAGTGTATTATAACATTTGTTAATATTATTAGACTTAGTAAATATCTGTGTGTGTGTCTATAAACTATCACACCACATTACATATCATTACCCTAGACATTTAACGTAGCCACATTCATTAGAAAAAAAAAAAGATAAGTGTGAGGTCGTAGTGGTAGCGAGAAGGGCCTTCTGACAACTCTCAGTTACATTTTATCTCAGGAGCCTTCACAGCTGACCTCATGCATCACACGTAGTACCATCACCACCATACAATACCATCAAACCCACTACAGTACAGCATATAAAAAGGTGACATACCGGTGGTATCATTGGTATTAACTCTAATGGCTTCCAGCGCTTGGTTGATATATATATATATATATATATATATATACACGCACACACATCACAGTACTGATGATTTCCTTGTATATATTTGCTTATGACATCATGAAGATTTGAATATGCATTCTTTCATTTCTTCCATTTGACGGGGGGTGGTAATAGCTAGTTGTGGTATGCTGAATGTGTAATCTCCGTAGGTTGACTTTGAATGGGTTTCCAATGAATTGTTTGCCATTATCGTAAATTATACGTTCCGGGCAACCATCTTCTTCTTCCGTCCTTAGCCACCGACCGTCAAAGCAGTCAGTGGCCATTACGCCTAGTGGCGTCTTAGGGCAACAGCAGATAGGTTTTCTTTGCCATTGTTTCCCATCACGCCTATTGGCGTCTTTAGGGCAACGGCAAATCAATCCATTTGCTGTTGTTTTCGTAATCGAAGTGACTGGCAAACGGGTGATCAGCCCGTTGGTAACCGGGCAACCATGTCTTGGGAGAAATTCTTTTAGGAAAAATTCAGTTATTGACTCGGAAGTGGCGTCTTTAAGGGGGTAACTTTCTGGCCATACTGAGTACTGGTCTACCATATGTAGTAAATAATGGTTACCGGAATGAGTGAGTGGGTAGGGACCTGAGATATCAATGCTCACTGTTTCCATGGGAAAGTGGGACTGTTTCATCTCCTGCAGAGGGATCTTAAGTGTCTTCATGTTTCTAGTTTTGCCAACTTTACGTGTCGCAACATATTCAATTATGTCCTTATACACTGAAGGTCAATAATATTTCTTCCTGATTACGTCCACTGTCTTATCACGTCCCATGTGACCATTTTTGTCATGAAACTGGGATAATATCTCCTGTATTAGATGTTTGGGAATGACTTTTCTTAAACTTCCGTTATGTTTATTATCAATAAAATAGAGAGCTTCATCGTAAGGCAAAATTGTGAAATCCTTAACTTTCATTGGGTTCTGCCGAACTTGTTGAATAATTTTCGCCACTTCGACGTCTTTCAATTGTTCCTGGCGTATGTCAAAGGTGTCAGGCTGATGTTCATCTGCTATAGCTGTCATTGTTGCTTCTGAATAGACGTCGATGTGGTGGGATTGATCTCCTTTGCATTGTCATCAATTTCTGTAAATGGTGATTGGGCTGCATCTTGAATGTCATCACTTGTTTGACTATCTACGTACGGAATTATCGATAGTAGGTCGGCACATGTATTTAAGGTTCCAGGGATGTATTCGATGGAGTGCAGCTTGTATGGTCTCGGTGACAGTTTTTGTGTCCTTTCTTATAAGGTGAAGTTTTAGGTGCTCTGCATATAGACTGTCCACGAAGATTCCAACAAGATGGCGTTCTAATTCTTGTGAAGCCACAGAATCATCAAAAATGCCTTCTCTGCTAGGTTAAGAAGTCGGTCTCCGGAAAATTGGACTGGTTCATCCTTCTCCTGCTTAATCTTTCTAAGTAGCGACCACGCATGTTGCGTGTCCGTAATGTCGCTATATCTCTGGACAAGCTCCTTACGCAAAGATGCGTATGTTTCTTCTGGATATAGTTTCGCTCTTCGTCGTGAAAAATCCGTAACCAAAGAGTCCTAGCTAAGGAAGGCAATGCGCTTCCTGTCTGAATCTGTCACTGCATCAATCATAGATGCAAAGTTGTCAATGTCTGTCAGCCATCTTCTGAATTTCTTTGCATCGACACCAAAAAGAGTGATGACAGATCTTATTTGGTTAAATTCCGCATAATGATCCACGTTATGTAACGGGGCTGTTACCTGTTGTAACGCCACCATGGTCGGTTCAGGGTCAGGCGGTAGGGAAACTGATGCTGGATTTAGCATCTGCCATTGCTGCATCTGAGCATATTGTTGCTGTTGCACCTGCTACTGCTGTTGATTTAGCAATTGTTGATCCAATGCTGTTTGATCCATAATTTGTCCTGTTGTGGGTTTCTGTACCATTCTGATCTCTATCCTTCAATATGTATGGCTCTCTAAAGGAGGAGTGGTTACGGCACCATTTAACACGTTATGTGCCAGTGGGATGGGAACATTGTGTTGTTATTTTACTTTATTGATAAACTTTTCTCTTTAGTTTTCCAAGTTAAGTTTTCACTGTCTTGTAGCCCGGCAGAGGTGTTGGTTACTTGGTTAGTATTCTTTATACACCCAGGTTGGTTGATCTCCTCTTTGGTTGTTGTTAATGAGAGCAATAGTGGTAGTACAAAGTAGTATGTAGACCAAACATGTAAGTTATCCAAACAAGCAAAGGAGTTGATTAGCAAAGTCTTCAATTCATCAGAAATTTATTAAGGTAATTTGAATTACCAACAAAATGGTGAACTTTCCAACAGCATGTCAATTATTTACAAGTGTCCAATGCAGTAATATCTTCATGGATAATAAACCTACCTTCTTTAATTTCAATCCACTGTGGGACAAAAACTTCTTCTTTGTTATCCAGGTCCTGAGACCTCGTACTTATCTCTGAGTCATTGTTGGGCAAAATATTAGGCGGATCCTCTACTTCTTTTATAACAGGTAATAGTTTCATTTGACTTCTCGAACACATAGTTATCTTACTAGGTTTTTCTGAAATAGAAAGTCACTCGAGGCTGTACTTACTTGTACCACAAAATGTTATATCTGTTATCTCACAGATTTTCTCAACTAATGCAAAAATTCTTCTTCTTGCTGAACTGCCAAATCTCTTGAATAATAAATAATATGGAAGAAAAAACTGCGTCTGAGTTGATAAATCCAACGTAGGAGCCGGGACTTATGTGGCAGACCGGAGGAGCGCCAAGTTGCTACACCACGCAAGGTTAAAACCACGTCCGTATGCAAGGGCTCTTTCCGTACAACTAACTTCTAGTTAATAATATTTGATCGAGCTAAGGTAGTGCGGTGTCTAGCTACCTTTTCATTGGTTAACTGAATATTTTATTATTTAATTTATTGGTTACAGCTTTGCTGTTCTAACTATCAGATCTGGCTATTCCCATTTACGTCACTCTTCACTAAGCAACTGCCGCCAAAAGATAGCGGTGGGCCGCCCAGTTGAACTATACTGTTCAAAAAAAGAAACGCATAGCTACTGAAGGCACACACATAGCCATAATTTTGACAATAAATAACTTTTTTAATTTAATGAGTTAATTGTTCAAATTGCACACAAGAATACCTTAGGGTTCAACCAATCAATTGACTGTTGTTTTGCATCTGGGTCACGAGAATTTTTTGGCGTACGGGCTTTCCCGTTAGTATGGTGTGTGGCCTCCTCTTGCATCGATCAGCGACTGGCATCTCCTGGGCATGGATGCGATCAGACGTCTGATGTGGGCCTGTGGGATGGCTGCCCACTCTTCCTGGAGTGCCTGGAACAGATCACGACGATTGGCTGGAGCAACGTCTTGGCGACAAACACGTCTATGCATCTCATCCCACAGGTGCTCAATCAGATTCATGTCTGGAGACAGGGATGGCCAGGGAAGGGTGAGAATGTTGTTGGCAGTCAGGAACTGCATGGTCAACCGTGCACAATGGGGTCTGGCGTTGTCCTGTTGAAACACAGACCTTTGGGAGCCAAAAGTGGAAGGACATGGGGTCGAAGAATTTCATTGACGTATCGTTGCGCATTCAAGCCTCCTTCATTGTGCACCAATTGACTCTGTGACAACTTGCCCAATCTTCTCTTCATTTTTTTTATTATTTACGGACATCGTTTTTTTTCTCATCCTCAATGCATGATCGCAAAGTCCCGGGAAGTGTCACGTAGCGTTTAAAGGATAAGAGAATTATTTAGAGGAAATAATAGATAACTGAGAAGGGTGACGAAGAGGGTAAATTCTCCTAACTCGACAGGTCTGGAAAAGATTGTAAGGAGATATTTGGTCTCTCGCTACCGTCGTCCCCTTCTCAGTTATCTATTATTATTATTCTTTAAATTATATTATATTTTACGAGCCCCCCCTCCCTTATAAAGGAAGATAAACATAGACAATATTCAACATCTAATGGAAGGAACAAAGCGTGGGGTACAGTATATACACCCAATTGGTTTATTGCAATAAAGTGAATAGATGGTGAATGATAGTATTGTCGATGGAATTAGTGTCTGCTGTATGTATTATGTGTCTCACAATTCACGTGTTTTTCATCATGGATGACTAAACTTTGTGGCATTGATTAGGTGAGTTTCCTTTGTCGTGGACTTAGCTTTTCAGCCCCCGGCTGATAGTGAAGTGTGGTTAGTTCTCCGGTCTCCTGACGTTGCCCCGGTAGGTCTTGAATGGTTCGGATTTGCCTTCTCTGTGCTCGACTCCGTATTCTGCGCTGAGATTGGACTGTCGTGCAAGGCTCCACCATAGACTACTCAAAGATGGACGCTAACCCGCAATTAGACACGTGGCTTCAGTGCTTTTAATGCGAGAATTCGCCGATAATTGGGTTAGACCTAGCTGTCTCAAGGGTTCCGGGCAAGTGAAGAATGCCTGTGTTTGGCGCACTTTTAGCGGGTCATTTCCGCTTGGACACGTGATCCATAGCGTGCATCATGTGACATTAGCGTCAAATAAACGCTCCAATCAATAGCGTTAAAAGTCACGTGGGGTCTTCCTAAAGTGGCATAAACTGGTTTTATCAGCTTAAGCAGTCTTAAATTAAAACAGGTTCCTAGCTACCGAGGTCATTGGTCAACAATGACGTCGTATCTAAAAATAGCGAGGAGAAAATACTGAATACTAGGAGAATTTCCGCAAGTGACACTTCCCGGGACTTTGCGATCATGCATTGAGGATGAGAAAAAAAACGATGTCCGTAAATAATAAAAAAAATGAAGAGAAGATTGGGCAAGTTGTCACACAAGAGTGTCACGTAGCGTTTAAAGGATAAGAGAATTATTTAGAGGAAATAATAGATCTGATGTGGAAGATTTGGCTCAAGGAATCCCTGCTGGGTTTTCCCACTTCCGAAGGGTGACGAAGAGGGTAAATTCTCCTAACTCGACAGGTCTGGAAAAGATTGTAAGGAGATATTTGGTCTCTCGCTACCGTCGTCACCCTTCTCAGTTATCTATTATTATTATTCTTTAAATTATATTATATTTTACGAGCCCCCCCTCCCTTATAAAGGAAGATAAACATAGACAATATTCAACATCTAATGGAAGGAACAAAGCGTGGGGTACAGTATATACACCCAATTGGTTTATTGCAATAAAGTGAATAGATGGTGAATGATAGTATTGTCGATGGAATTAGTGTCTGCTGTATGTATTATGTGTCTCACAATTCACGTGTTTTTCATCATGGATGACTAAACTTTGTGGCATTGATTAGGTGAGTTTCCTTTGTCGTGGACTTAGCTTTTCAGCCCCCGGCTGATAGTGAAGTGTGGTTAGTTCTCCGGTCTCCTGACGTTGCCCCGGTAGGTCTTGAATGGTTCGGATTTGCCTTCTCTGTGCTCGACTCCGTATTCTGCGCTGAGATTGGACTGTCGTGCAAGGCTCCACCATAGACTACTCAAAGATGGACGCTAACCCGCAATTAGACACGTGGCTTCAGTGCTTTTAATGCGAGAATTCGCCGATAATTGGGTTAGACCTAGCTGTCTCAAGGGTTCCGGGCAAGTGAAGATTGCTTGTGTTGGCGCCTTTTAGCGGGTCATTTCCGCTTGGACACGTGATCCATAGCGTGCATCATGTGACATTAGCGTCAAATAAACGCTCCAATCAATAGCGTTAAAAGTCACGTGGGGTCTTCCTAAAGTGGCATAAACTGGTTTTATCAGCTTAAGCAGTCTTAAATTAAAACAGGTTCCTAGCTACCGAGGTCATTGGTCAACAATGACGTCGTATCAAAAAATAGCGAGAAAATACTGAATACTAGGAGCATCTCCGCAAGAAACACTTCCCGGGACTTTGCGATCATGCATTGATGATGCGAAAAAAAGGATGTCGTATAAATAAAAAAAAAAATGAAGAGAAGATTGGGCAAGTTGTCACACAAGCCCCTCCTCAAGTTTGACGTTCCGTCCAACTCCTCTTGTCCTGTCTTCCTCTTCTTTTCCAGTTTCTCATATCTCCTCGGTTGCGTCCGGATGTCTGCTCAAAAAATCTGCCCCTACGTTGTTCTTCCCAGGTATGTATTCTATGTGAAAGGAATATGGCTGCAACAGTAGTGACCATCTCATAAGCCGGGCATTAAGGTTCTTCGACGCTGCAAGAAATATCAACGGTTGGTGATCACACTGCACCGTGAACTTTTTCCCGTATAAATATGGTTGAAACTTCTGCACAGCCCATATTAGCGACAGACATTCTCGTTCGATGGTAGAGTAGTTCTGTTCAGCAGGGTTCAATTTCCTACTAGCATATGCGATGGGGAATAGAGTTGCAGAAGGTCTATCACTAGGCTGCAGGAGAGTGGCTCCTATCCCTATATTGCTAGCATCTGTTCGCAGCGTAAAGTTCAGAGTTAAGTCAGGCAGTCGCAGAATTGGCCTAGCTGTGAGTTTCTCCTTCAGCAGCGTGTAGGCATTTTCGCACTCCGCTGTCCAGGTTACTTTGTCCGGGTTCCCATTCTTGGTTAATGCGGTCAATGGCGCACTCAGGGTATTAAAATCTTTAATATATCTCTGGTAGAAGCCACATAGAGACACAAATGACCTTACATCCTTTTTAGTCTGGGGTCGTGGGGCCCGCTGTAACTTCTCAATATTACGCGCATCTGGGAACATGCATCCATGCGAGATAGTGTGTCCCAGGAATTCTAGTTGCTCGCAGGCAATTTGACATTTTGTAGGGCGAGCGGTGAGTCCTGTTTCTCTAAGTCTTTCGAAGAGTAGGGAAACTGCGTCCAGGTGCTCCTCAAAGGTGTTCGTGGCAATAAGTATGTCGTCCATGAAATTACTTATCCCAGGGTGGTTCAGGGGTTCCAGTAGCTTCCTCATCATACGAGTAAAGACGCTTGGGGCGTTGCTTAGCCCAAATGGCAATACATTAAACTCGTAATGGCCTTCAGAAGTACTAAATGCTAACATATGTCGAATTTCCTCTTTACCGGGATCTGGTAGTACCCTTTGCTAAGGTCTATCTTCGAAAAGTATCGTGCTCTACTCAGCTTGGTGAAAAGCTGATTCTGATCCGGTAAGGGCTCCGCTTGAAATTCCGTTACAGCGTTGAGCCTTCGGTAGTCTATGCAGGGGCGATGTTCTCCTGTGGATTTTTTAAGCAACACTACACTCGCACTATAAGGCGACTCTGATTTTGAGATAATATTTTCCTTAAGCAGGTACTCGATTTCCTCACTCAATGCCTTTGCTTTAGCATAAGGAACAGGATAGTTCTTAACTCGTACCGGGGCGAGGTCTGTTAGCTTCATATCAAATTCTATCAGGTTGGTCATGCCAGGTTTATCCGTGAGTGTACTAGTGTGTTTTCTCAACAACTGTTGAACCCGTGCCTGCTGATCCTCCGTTAAAGTTGAACTAATCTGAACATCTTGATGAGTTTCGCACTGACGAAGAGGGTATTCACAGGAGGTCAGGGGTTCTGCCTCAGTTTCCGTCGCAATAGCCAGTGTCAGGAAATGTGCTGGTTCTGCACCTGGTCTTTCATAATATCGCTTCAGCAGGTTTATGTGGTAAATTTTCTGCTTCCCCTTTATGGCAATCTTGTAATTGGTGCGCGACATTTTCTCAACAATTTTATATGGACCTCTCCACCCGATTTGCAAATTATTGCTACTGGGCAGGAGTAATAATACCTGTTCTCCTACTTCTAGCTCCCTATCCTTCGCAGTGCGGTTGTAGTAACGCGCATGTTTACGACGGGCACGGCGTACATTTTCCTTTGCCAGTTCCCATCCTGTTTTAAGGCGTTGGGTCAACTCCTTCACGTATTGGGATGCAGAGGTGACCGTCTCATCAGCTTTATCATCTGTCCAAGTACGTAACAGTGCCTCTAAAGGTCCTTTTATAGGTCTACCAAACAGCAATGTGGCAGGAGGCATCCCAGTAGAATTGTGGGGTACTTCGCGGTAAGCAAATAGTGCTGCGGGTAAGTATTGATCCCAGCTCTCTGGTTTTTCCTGCGCAAGTTTCCGAAGGATGGAAATAAGGGTCCCGTTAAACCGCTCCACCTGGCCATTTGCCTGGGGGTGGTAGGGAGAGGTGTGGATATGTCGGGCCTGAAATATCCTAAACACTTCCTCGGTGAGTTTTCCTCGGAATTGGGAACCATTATCTGTCAGGATCTGTGACGGAAACCCTAGCCGAGTAAATATGGTGAGCAGAGCCTCAGCAACATGCTTAGAATCACAGGCGGGCATAGCAATTGCCTCTGCCCACATGGAGCAACAATCCACTAACGTGAGTATATAACTGTTTCTCTTTTTTGCTACGAGTAAGTGGACCCACAATATCCACCGCTACTCGTTCGAAGGGTGTGCCCAAGATTGGCATTTCTCCCAGAGTGGCTGGGGCCGTCCAGTGTTTCGGCGCTGTCCTCTGGCACTGCGGGCATGATTTCACATATCTCTGGATATCGGCGTTGATACCTGGCCAATAATAATGACATGAAATACGCTGAATCGTGGCACTTATGCCCATGTGGCCACTAAACGGAAGGGCATGGCCCATTTCTAGGACCTGGGCTCGGTATGCTGATGGAACCACAAGTTGCCCATGTTCCTGTCCTCCATTTCCTGCTTTTCGATGCAACAGTCCATTTTTCTTGTAGAAGTCTCCCTTTTGGAGAGGAGTGTGCGCTCTCGGTAGTTTTTTGTAGCAGGGTGCTAGAGATTGATCCTCCGTTTGTGCCTTTTTTAATTCCTCAGGAAGGATGTTGGGTGGGGATTCCAACTCCGTATTCCGTTTGGCCTGTCCTCTAGTGGTGACAGCCGCCACAACCAGAGGGTGAATGGGTTCTCCCAAGAACACATACCTACACCCTAAGATCAAGGGATAAATAGGGTCGTCCAAGATCGCTGCACGGATTTCCCCAGTCACATATTTTGATTTGACCTTAATCTTGGCTATGGCCAAACGCATAGGTGCTGCACTTTTAGTAGGTCCTTGTATTTCTATAGTGTCTTCTGTCATCTGGTCAGGCTTGACTAGGGATGCACAGACAACTGCGTCGAATGCAAGGCCTGTATCATAAAGGCAGGTCACCTCTTGGTCATTTACGAGGACTGTCTCAACGACCGGGGGATGTCGGGGTTTGTCCAGAGGTTCTTCCGGTCCATTTCCCCTTGCGGCACTTTTACGTAAGCAGGCAGCATGATGAGGTGGGTTTTTCCGGTTGCACTCCTGCGTATTGTGGGTGATGGTTCTACAGTGCTTACACCATTTTTCCCCTTGCCTCTGCTGCTGGAAATTAGATCTCTGAGTAGTCTTGTAGTCTGGCTTGTCAGGCTTTTTGAAGTTAGTATACGGTGGTTTCACTTGGGGGTCCATGTGTGACTGAGCTGTCTGTCTAGGTACGTAATCTGGTTGTTTCCGTCTGGGTGGTGGATTCTCTGATAGTGCTGCCTGATATCGTTCCGCTAACTGGACTATGGATTCTAAAGTGCTGGCCCCATTCTCTGTCAGGAATCTTCTCATGTCGGAAGTCATGGTGTCCTTCAGTTGTTCGATCATGACCATTTCCTTCAGGCCTCCCAATCATGAGTAAAATTCCCTAGGGCACCCCACTTCTCCACGTAGGAATCCAGTCTCGCAGCAAACTGAGCAAAGTTCTCTCCGACTTCCCTCCTAGAGTTACGGAACCTCTTCCTATAGGCGTCAGCATGTAGCTCATAACGAACCAATAGTGCCTTTTTCAAAGAGTCGTAGTCATCCTGTAAACCTGGAGGAAGCTTGCTATACACGTCATAAGCAGTTCCTCTAAGCCCTTGCGACGTTTCAGGTTCCATTTGCTCTTCTCCAAACCAAACGTGGTGGCAAACTTCTCAAATTTGTCCAGATACCTATCGATCGAGTCGGCTTGTTCCGAGAAAGCTTCGAATGGAAACGTCAAGGGTCAAAAAGTTCACAGGAGGGAGGCTGGCAGAGGTCCTGGGCCCCCGGCGTGCAGGGAGGGCATATCATCTGACAGTGGCGATAGGTTGCGTGAGGAGGTAGATGCGGTCGCACCGGCTACCGGTTCAACTCTTTGAGCCTGTCCCCTGCATCTCTAACTGCTTCATCTTCAATGCATGCTCGCGTTCATCTCTCTCGCTTCTTTCTCTAGCGTCTACAGCTTTTATCCTCTCATCTATTTCTGCTAACTTTATTCGCTCTTCTCTTTCAGCTTTCGCTGTTTCTCGAGCGTAATACTTATCAGTCTCGACACTGACATAATTTGCAAGGTCCACCCCACTATAACCTAGATCTCGACCGGCCTCCCCTAGTGCTGCCTTAAGCTTAACTATTTCAGCCATCTTTTGCAGTTAAAGTCCACACTGAGTAAGCTAGTGCTACCTTCCAATAGTATTTCTAGCAACAAGTAAATACTAATTATTTATCCGACTGCTGTAGAATGAAATTACTACAGTTATGGAGACTTAAGGTCTGTAATTCAATGAAATACAAAATCAAGAACTAACTTAATTAAACACAACATATATAAAGGGATTCACCAATCAATGCCTGACTTTCTAGAAAAAATGTTTTCTGTCTTTCTAGAGCTCACTGTGTGAAAATACATGTGTTAAAATGGTATACTGTAATGACTGAATGGATGATACTATCCCAGAGGTATGATAAAATACATAAGTTCAAATCCCGGACCGAGACACCAGTGTCACGTAGCGTTTAAAGGATAAGAGAATTATTTAGAGGAAATAATAGATCTGATGTGGAAGAGCCTTTTGGCTCAAGGAATCCCTGCTGGGTTTTCCCACTTCCGAAGGGTGACGAAGAGGGTAAATTCTCCTAACTCGACAGGTCTGGAAAAGATTGTAAGGAGATATTTGGTCTCTCGCTACCGTCGTCCCCTTCTCAGTTATCTATTATTATTATTCTTTAAATTTTATTATATTTTACGAGCCCCCCCTCCCTTATAAAGGAAGATAAACATAGACAATATTCAACATCTAATGGAAGGAACAAAGCGTGGGGTACAGTATTTACACCCAATTGGTTTATTGCAATAAAGTGAATAGATGGTGAATGATAGTATTGTCGATGGAATTAGTGTCTGCTGTATGTATTATGTGTCTCACAATTCACGTGTTTTTCATCATGGATGACTAAACTTTGTGGCATTGATTAGGTGAGTTTCCTTTGTCGTGGACTTAGCTTTTCAGCCCCCGGCTGATAGTGAAGTGTGGTTAGTTCTCCGGTCTCCTGACGTTGCCCCGGTAGGTCTTGAATGGTTCGGATTTGCCTTCTCTGTGCTCGACTCCGTATTCTGCGCTGAGATTGGACTGTCGTGCAAGGCTCCACCATAGACTACTCAAAGATGGACGCTAACCCGCAATTAGACACGTGGCTTCAGTGCTTTTAATGCGAGAATTCGCCGATAATTGGGTTAGACCTAGCTGTCTCAAGGGTTCCGGGCAAGTGAAGATTGCTTGTGTTGCCGCCTTTTAGCGGGTCATTTCCGCTTGGACACGTGATCCATAGCGTGCATCATGTGACATTAGCGTCAAATAAACGCTCCAATCAATAGCGTTAAAAGTCACGTGGGGTCTTCCTAAAGTGGCATAAACTGGTTTTATCAGCTTAAGCAGTCTTAAATTAAAACAGGTTCCTAGCTACCGAGGTCATTGGTCAACAATGACGTCGTATCTAAAAATAGCGAGAAAATACTGAATACTAGGAGAATTTCCGCAAGTGACACTTCCCGGGACTTTGCGATCATGCATTGAGGATGAGAAAAAAAACGATGTCCGTAAATAATAAAAAAAATGAAGAGAAGATTGGGCAAGTTGTCACAGACTCCTTCCGTTGTAACTGATCATTCCCCACACCATTGCACCTCCACCACCGTGCGGCGGAGCTTCATCAACGCAAGTTTGGGCAAAACGTTCATTTCGCCTACGGTAGACCCTACGCCGTCTATCATGACGCTGCAACAAAAAGAAAGATTCGTCACTAAACTAGACACGTCTCCATTGATTGTCAGCTGCCCAGGGACGATGCTGGTTGGCCCAAAGAAGTCGATTTTGGCGATGGCGGCGCATAAGGACAGGTCCTCGGTGAGGTCGTTGTGCCCAAAGTCCAGCGTCATGCAGTCTATTCCGGACAGTTTGATCAGACACATGACGTCCTGCAGGCAATGACTGGGCAGTTGAGGAAACTGTTGTAAACCTGTCTCTGAGGTGACGAAGCCGAATAATGCGATCCTCCGCTGCTGTCACTCTGGGTCGCATGCCGGTCTTCAACTGAGCCAGTGGCTTGGAACCGGTGCCAAAGTCGACTGATGGTACTCTGATGCACGTTTAGATGCCTGGCAACCTGACTTTGACTTTCGCCTGCATGCAGTCGGCCAATAGCAATGTTCCTTAAATTTATCGATAATAATAATAATAATAATAAATTCTTTAAGCGCCAAACACGGCGCATAAGGCAGAAACCAGTGCTCTCCAGGTTGTTCGTTGTGACGCCACTCCTCTTAGCTCTTGCACATTATTTAGGCCCAACGTTCTTCCTTCTCTTATTATTGTTCTTCTGAGTGTTTCTTTTGGTCTTCCTTTTTTCCGCTTACCCTCAGGAACCCAAGTGAGCGCCTGTAGTGGTATTCTGTTGTTTTGCATTCGTAGGACATGACCGATATATGACCATCGTCCTTTTCCTTATATAGTCGGAGACATATTTCTGCCTAGAGTCTTCTCTTATTTGTCGATTAGTCTTGAATTCTTTCCAACTGATGTTCATGAGTTTTCTAAGACATTTGTTCTCGAATGTATTCAGCTTGTTCTCCAATGATTTTGTTATTTTCCAACTCTCACAGCCGTATGTTAACACTGAGATAACATTTGAATTAAACAGACGAAGCTTGGTATGTATATTCAATGATCGTAATTTCCAAATGTTAGATAATCTATTGAAGAAGGCGCTAGCTGCCAAAGCAATTCTAGTATGGATTTCTCTTGTTGTGTCACCATCCTGAGTCATTTTACTGCCTAAATAATTGAAACTTTCAACTTTCTGTAGTTTTTCCCCGTTCAAGATGATATCAAAGGTCTCGTTAGAAAAGTTCATAGCTTTAGTTTTAGAGGCATTTATTTGGAGACCATTTTTAAACCGAGATGACACAAATTATTTATTGCTTCTTGGGATTGTCTTGGGTGTTGAACTTAAGAATGCTACATCATCTGCGAAAATCCAGGTCCCCCAGGAATTTTCCATTTGTCCATTTTATACCCAATTGTTCATTGTGGGTATAGTTTCTCATAACCCAATCAATAGCTATTCCAAAAAGTAGTGGTGACATAATACAGCCTTGTTTCACCCCTGTTTCTACTGTAAACCATTCTGTATTCCCTTTTTTTGTTCTAACACAACATCTTGCATTGTCATATAGCGTTATCCCGTTATAGGGTTTCAGTTGCGTAGTCAGTGAATAGTGTTCACCCCAAATTTTGTTGCTTTCACGTGCGCGCAACATGAGCTGTGGTCAAAAATTGCGTCATAAACACTATTGACCACTGGGTTGTAACGATTACAAAAACGAACGCAATTCAGGTCAACACGTGCATTTGACACTGTAAAGAACATTTGAGGCTGGTTTTTATATACCCTAGCACCAAATTTTACTTACACTTACAAACTCATAAAAACGCGCCCTCCGATAGCTATGCGTTTCTTTTTTTGAACAGTATAGTTTCAGTTTCACTTTTATTTTTATCTTATACTTAGCGTAACTCATGTTTTTGTTTATTACGAAATGTCGTAACTGCTTGGTTTATTTTCTATGGTAATTAATAGCTGTTTTACTCATTTGATATAATGACTAATTGTTAGCACGAAGGATGCTATAGTAATAGGTCATCCGGTAACGCATAGGTAAACGTGATATGAGCAAGTCAAGAACACAAGTAAACTGGAAATTAGCAAGTCTAGAACACAGGTAAATGTGACATGAGCAAGTCAAGAACACAAGTAAACTGGAAGTTAGCAAGTCTAGAACACAGGTACTCGCGACATGAGCAAGTTAAGAACACAGGTAAACTTGACAAGCAAGTTAGAAACACGGGTAAACGTGACATTAGCAAGTCAAGAACACAAGTAAACCTGACATGGGCAAGTAAAGAACACTGGTAAACTTAACGAGCAAGTTAAGAACACAGGTAAAATGGAAGTTAGCAAGTCAATAACACAAGTAAACTTGACGAGCAGGTTAAGAACACAGGTAAACTAGAAGTTAGCAAGTCAAGAACACAAGTAAACTGGAAGTTAGCAAGTCAAGACTACAGGTAAACTTGACATGAGCAAGTCAAGAACGCAGGTAAACTGGTAGTTAGCAAGTCTAGAACACAGGTAAACTTGACATGAGAAAGTCAAGAACACAGGTAAACTTGACTTGCTGTCGCTTTATCTCTATCGACACACGTGTGCTTGAGCGAAAGAGTGGTGGTGGTAATTGTGATAGTGATGGCGTTAATGGTAGTGGTGGTGTTGGTGGTAGTGGTGCTATGATAGGGGTAGTAGTGGTGATGGTAGTAGTGGCAGTGGTAGTAGTAGCTGTTGTGGTATTGGTAGTTATAGTAGTGGTGTTGGTGGTGATAGTGGTGTTGTTGGTGGTAATAGTGATGATGAATGTGGTGGTGGTCGTATTGGTATTTGTTATGGTGCTGGTGGTGATGGTGGTGCTGGCAGTGGTGGTGGTGAGTTATGGATGGTAATGGTGTTGGTAGTGGTGGTTTTGGTAGTGAATGTGTGGCAGTAGTGATGGTGGTAGTGGCGTTTATGGTAGCAATGGTAATGGTAGTAATGAAAGTAGTGGTGGTGATGATGATAGTGGTGGTGATGGTGTTAAAACATATTGCCACAAAAAGCACCGCTGTGTACATGAGTGCTTTGGTAGAGTTGTGGACTCACGTAGATATCTTTGCTCTGTGGCTCTCCCCAGTTCAAGGTCAAGGTTGGCTCTGTTGGCATGGCGCTGGCTCGGAAGGTCAGGTTGACGTAGGCAGGAGGGTAGTAGAGGGCGTAGTCTACCAGGTCACAATCAATGGCTGCAACGCTAACCAGGACCAGAATATGTACACTTCTTGTGTATGTCCCTGTTAGAGAAGCACGCAGGATGGTCACGTGACAAATAGTAGATTAATTCGTCACATGTAGACAATCGATAATCACATGACAAACGGTAGATTTGTGTACTTCAGAGGTTGACAGTGTACAGTCAAACGACAAAAGGTAGATTAGTGACTTACATGACAGGTAGACAGTGGATGAGATGCTGATGGCTGCAGTTACAAAGATGGTGACCGTCTTATTATCATCATGATAATTACCCTATTGTTCCCCGTAGAGCATAGACATTCAGGCGGTTCACACCACGCCTCCTTGTTATGTGTCATCTGTTCACACCAAGCCTCCTTGTTATATGTCATCTGTCCACACCAAGCCCTCCTTGTTATGTGTCATCTATTCAAACCAAGCCCTCCATGTTATGTGTCATCTGTCCACACCAAGCCCCCTTGTTATAAGTCATGTTCACACCAAAGTTTCCTTGTTATGTGTCATCTATTCACACGAGGCCCTCCAAGTTATTTGTCATCAGTTCACACTGAGTTCTCATGTTAATGGCCATCTAATTACAACAAACCCTCCATATTATGTGCCATCTTTTTACACAAAGCCCTCCATATTATGTGTCATATGTTCACACCAGGAATTCCATGTTTATATGTCATCTGTTGTTCAAGATTTCTCTGTCATCATTATTCATCTTAAACTTCTAACATTCTGTAATCCACGTCTATTAAGGCCTCACTCTATTTCCCTACCCAGAACAAGGACAGTATTTTAACGCTATCAGCTGGTTTACACAATGCGTGTACTATCAGAGTGCACCATCAAAACAAGAAATAGAAGACCTGGAGATCCATCGCAGCCGACTTTATATGGCAACTCAACAGATCTGGTCTGATTACGGTTTGAAATGAGAACAATTTCTTACCTGCGGCATTAGCAAAAGTAGCCACCACATTAAATCGTCCTCCGTTCAGGTAGATGTGAGTGAACGTTTTAGGTTTTGACCACTCCGTGCCAGGAGGGCTGGTGTAGTTGTCAGACTCATAATCTCCGTAGTCTAAAGTAAGTGTGACGTCAGAACCAGCGGCCATGTTTACAGTGATTGTGACAACTTCGTGGCTGTGGTAGTAACAGAAAACATTTGACTACAGACATAGACGTAACTACTTTCTCTAGACATGTCAACCTAACACTGCTGTACAGACGTACACATATGGCTCTGTCTTCAAGGCCACCATAAATGCCAGGCTTGGATCTTGCCTGACGTACTCAAATGGCAATATGGTAAAAATATATTAACTATGTGGAGACTTCTGTACTAGATAGCAAGCAGAAATTACAGCAATAAACACCACCCTCACAGAAGTACTCAGCCAATTTAAACTAAAGGAATCGATTAGCCCTCATTATCATAATCTTCACTGATTCGATGTTCAGGCTTTTGAAGAATTCCTCCAAACTGAAAATAAAGAAATAATACTGCTGACTGAACGATTCTCAGTCTGCTAACAACATAGAATATCAGAGTCACTCTTTTGTGGATACCAGGACACACAAACATTCATGGCAACGAACAAACAGACAAGCTACATGAACTTATGCGTCGACATATTCCTCAATTACAAGAATAAACAAAACATGTCGTAAGTACAAATCTTATCAACCATCCCGGGTTAACTGGCCGCTTGACCGGTTCTGCAGCCACGTCGGCGCGTTTGTTTGATTAGATGTATATCTCCTTTGATCCAGCTGAGGAATGGAGACAAACCAAGATATTTTTCAGATAATGTAGATAACAAACGTTTGATTCGTGAACATGACAGGAAAAATTGCCACAAAACCATGTTGTCAGGTTTTCCAATATGGATAACAGATGGTTTTTAAGATAATGTGAAATGGTTAATGGAAGTGGAGATCCCATGGTGTTTATATCAGGAGACCGGGTACTTAAAAAATGCATTTGTTTCCTCTCAGCTTGTGGTACAAGTTGCCAGCAGTCGACGCAAGACGTCTACATCAGACGGGTCTTGGAGACGCTTGCATCCTTAGTAGCTACCCCGGCCTCGCTACAAGGGACGTGCTACTGCCACAGTATTTGACTCAGGAAGAGAAGACAGTCTAAATTACCTCTGGGAATCAGCTGTGACTGAACCCAACATCAACAACAAATCATCGTCTATACCTGGCCAGTTGAGTACAAAGTATTGACACGGTATATGAACTTTGTTGTTAAAATAGCTTTATTTATTCCAGTCTTGTTAACCAGTAATTAATGATTAAACTTGTTATATGTAAATATAAATCTATTATTGGTTGAATTTACACCAATATGACTTGGTTTTTTTTTTTTTTTTTATACACAGGGCTAGTTAAAAGTTGCTGAATCACTTTCAGCGGGGGCTAAGAAAATACGGGTCAATAATTTTCCTTACAGAAGGGACGGAGAATAATGAGTTCATAACGGCTTAGATCATCTCAGTTGTTTTGCTTGCCATTCTGTATAATACCTGTGAGGCTCCCTTAAATATTTATATCTCTGCCAAGAATAATCTTTAGCGAAGTTTGATACATTTGAAGACTCTCATCCTTATACTCTTAAGTTTGGCCATTGTTTGACCACTACTGCAGATCAGGGAGACAAAACCGCCACACCGTGTTTATGTGACATTAAAGGTAAATCTAAACTGCAGTCTTTGGGAGAGTTTGAGGAGTTGTGCGCACGTGGCAGATCTCGGGAGATGAGTTGGGAACCCATTCAGAAAATTTTAGGGGAGAATTAGATTGGTTTTAGTTTTGAGGACCATCTTCATCAGTGCTCCAGTCTCCTCCCTTAGATCACGTAAGGAAGATCTCATCACAGTAATTGAACTCCGTAGCACCGGCGAGGATCCTAAAGTGTGTATACAGGAATCACACATTCTATAAATATTTTTGTGGTGGGTAAGTTTCCTAATTTTTAAATTTTGCCAGGGCAGCGGCCTTATGGCATACTCTTAACGATTTCCGACTGCCGAATGATTATTAACGTGCACAACTTGCACAAGGAGCTCCTATCTTTTTCGCCCTTTTCCGAGAAGGCTAAGCATCAGATCTCACTACACAGGCGATCAGGGTGCAGGTGGGACATCAGATCTTACTACCCAGGCGATCAGGGTGCAGGTAGGACATCAGATCTCACTACCCAGGAGATCAGGGTGCAGGTGGGACATCAGATCTCACTACCCAGGAGATCACGGTGCAGGTGGGACATCAGATCTCACTACCTGTCGTGAATTATTCTAATCCCCATATATAAATTAAAACGTAAATGCAAAGCCTAACAAATAAATTTAATAAAAGGAAAGAAGAATGGTAAAGAACAGTGCTGTCACAATGACTGTACTCGAAATCCCCCTTGTTTTCTACTTCGTCTGCAAATTGTAACGCTTTCACGTTGATAGTAAAAGCCTACTGTATTATTACCCGCTTTCTTCAATGAAACGTGTACTGTATTTCTTGGAAAAACCTTGAGATACGCAAGCTGATCAATGACGTAAATTTAATATTTCATTCATTCCATTTTATACACGGCGTAACTAAAAGACAGATGGACTAAAGGATAGAGAGAAGGGAGGAGCAGAAAGCAGGGACACGTGCAACACTAAACACGCGTCGCGCGATACACAATTGCTGCCATCACGCGTGTAAGGCCACATGCACTAACTTTATTTCAAATCGACAGTGATAAAATTCACTACCCATACCAGAGTTAGGTTTTAAAATCCTGAAAAACGCTTATTGGGAATTATGACATTATACCGGTTTACGTTTGAAAACATGACAGTACCCAGACACCCTCAAGTTTGGAAGTGAGAAGGTAGTAACAGCACGACTATCCTAGAAGAAAATGCAAATTGGCTCCATTAAATTCGTATATTTGGGTTCCTTAGGGTTTGCTGACAAAGAATATGTAAAACGTTACGCAAATAGTCTAGGAATTACCAAGTTATGGCCAAAATAAAATAGTGGGGGTGCCTGACAGCATGAAATCATTTCTGCTCATAAAATTTTTTTATAACGTGTTTGAAGAAACATTACGTTACGGAAATAGCCTACCATGTTAACTCCTATTTGATTGGAGCGCAACAAATGAAAGACTAAACACGATTGGTCGGACTATAAATACTATCTTGTGTTGTCAGGGGAAACGTGAGAAAGGGGTACTTTTTTGAAAAGATGTGTAGACATGGTTTGATTGGGTAGAGCTGCGAATATACTCAATTCAGAGCGTCTGTTCATTGCCACATCTTGTAATAAACCTACTAAGAAGCAGTGCGTTGAGCACCAGTGTATATTTTTTATAAAATAAAGCCTGGGACATCGGCAGATCGGAGTTGTGCTATATTCATTGCCAGTCAACGAAACTGTTTATTATTATTTCCATGAATTGTGGTAAGCTTGAAATATTCAATATTTTTAAATGAAAATTGAATGTAAATTGATAAATTATGTCTGTATATATGTGTGGTTCAGTAGCGAACATGATGTAAAGCCTATAGTGCTCCAGCCTGAACAGAAGGTGTCGGAGGAAAGTAAAACTGCATGGAATGGCCAAACAGTACACTGACACCTAGATTATTAACTAGAAAGAAATAATGCTGGAATTGCAGAGGCGTAGTAACCATTAGGGAGGGAAATACTGGTATAAAGTATTTCAGATGAAGCTGACAGTTGGCCTAACGCTCTGAACTCAATGTTTGTGATGTATTGTGCTCAGTGTAGAAATGGAGTATAAATTAGTTCTGACGTAGAAGGTACAACCTTCTTGTTTCAGGGACCGTGGTCTTAAATGTTATTGAGCAGCACCTGGTCAGAGCTTTGCTGAAGCCAGAGGTGGACAGCATACTCCTTGGTCCATATAGCAACCAGTGGGGTGGCTCCAGAACTCATTACAGTAATCGAGCAGAGGAGTCTTTTACTGCAGTCATCACGCAAGATAAGAGAGTGTGGCCATGGAGCTCAACATTATGTACCCCCATCTTAAAATGACATTGTAAACTAAAATTAAGAGGGGAATTTAATTGTTTTAATACCAGGAACTGAGAACATATCCAATACTAGTTCCAAAAGAAACAAACTATTGAAGTCATGATGACAAATACCAACAGAGCTTGAACAAAACCAAACCAGTATTACCTCATATTAACACTACACAACTGACACACATAGGATACCAGTAATAATATATGTCACTACAAGAATCATATTAATAAATTCTGTACATATAACTTGTAATTAAAATTGATTGTGAGTCCTGGTTCCCTTTGTATTTGAATCAGGACACATATACATTCATGACAGCACTGAATACATATTGTTATTTGAAAAGTTATCAGTGACTCCTTTAAGATATCCTCTTAGAGTGTTTTATGTATGTGAGTGTCACAGTGTTGTCAAGTGTGGTGGAATAAATTAAATTGTTTATCTGTCTGTTGTTGTTATGACTTACACTTCATCATACACATACCCTAGACATATTACGTAGTCATCACACTATTCCAGAATAATTCTGACTGAGGTATACATATGTGGCAGTAAGTAAGGTTATCTATAATACACTACTCTTATTAGATATAGATACCTTCACAGCTGATCTCAGTCAGTACACTAAGTCCCCTATAAATATTTATAACATCCCACTTTACCACACTACCCAGGAGATCAGGGTGGAGTATGACATCAGATCTCACTACCCAGGAGATCTCACTACCCAAGAGATCTCACTACCAATGAGATCTCACTACCCAAGAGATCTCACTACCCAGGAGATCTCTCTCACTACCCAGGAGATCTCACAACCCAGGAGATCTCACAACCCAGGAGATCTCACAACCCAGGAGATCTCACTACCCAGGAGATCTCCCTACCCAGGAGATCTCACTACCCAAGAGATCAGGGTACAGGTGGGACATCAGATCTCACTACCCACGAGATCTCACTACCCAGGAGATCTCACTACCCAGGAGATCTCACAACCCAGGAGATCTCACTACCCAGGAGATCTCACTACACCAAGAGATCTCACTACCCAGGAGATCTCACTACCCCAAGAGATCTTACTACCCAGGAGATCAGGGTGCAGGTGGAACATCAGATCTCACTACCGAGGAGATCTTACTACCCAGGAGATCTCACTACACAGGAGATCTCACTACCCAGGAGATCTCACTACCCAGGAGATCTCACTACCCAGGAGATCTCACTACCCAGGAGATCTCACTACCCAGGAGATCTCACTACCCAGGAGATCTCACTACCCAGGAGATCTCACTACCCAGGAGATCTCTCTCACTACCCAGGAGATCTCTCTCACTACCAAGGAGATCTCACTACCCAGGAGATCAGGGTGCAGGTGGGACATCAGATCTTACTACCCAGGAGATTAGGGTGCAGGTGGGACATCAGATCTTACTACCCAGGAGATCAGGGTGCAGGTGAGACATCAGATCTTACTACCCAGGAGATCAGGGTGCAGGTGGAACATCAGATCTCACTACCCAGGAGATCAGGGTGCAGGTGGGACATCAGATCTTACTACCCAGGAGATCAGGGTGCAGGTGGGACATCAGATCTTACTACCCAGGAGATCAGGGTGCAGGTGGGACATCAGATCTTACTACCCAGGAGATCAGGGTGCAGGTGGGACATCAGATCTTACCACCCAGGAGATCAGGGTGCAGGTGGGACATCAGATCTCACAACCCAGGAGATCAGGGTGCAGGTGGGACATCAGATCTCACTACCCAGGAGATCAGGGTGCAGGTGGGACATCAGATCTCACTGCCCAGGAGATCATGGTGCAGGTGGGACATCAGATCTTACTACCCAGGCGATCAGGGTGCAGGTGGGACATCAGATCTCACTACCCAGGAGATCAGGGTGCAGGTGGGACATCAGATCTCACTACCCAGGAGATCACGGTGCAGGTGGGACATCAGATCTCACTACCCAGGAGATCAGGGTGGAGTATGACATCAGATCTCACTACCCAGGAGATCTCACTACCCAAGAGATCTCACTACCAAGGAGATCTCACTACCCAGGAGATCTGACTACCCAGGAGATCTCTCTCACTACCCAGGAGATCTCACAACCCAGGAGATCTCACTACCCAGGAGATCTCACTACCCAGGAGATCTCCCTACCCAGGAGATCTCACTACCCAGGAGATCTCACTACCCAAGAGATCAGGGTACAGGTGGGACATCAGATCTCACTACCGAGGAGATCTCACTACCCAGGAGATCTCACTACCCAGGAGATCTCACTACCCAGGAGATCTCACTACCCAGGAGATCTCACTACCCCAAGAGATCTTACTACCCAGGAGATCAGGGTGCAGGTGGAACATCAGATCTCACTACCGAGGAGATCTTACTACCCAGGAGATCTCACTACACAGATCTCACTACCCAGGAGATCTCACTACCCAGGAGATCTCACTACCCAGGAGATCTCACTACCCAGGAGATCTCTCTCACTACCCAGGAGATCTCTCTCACTACCAAGGAGATCTCACTACTCAGGAGATCAAGGTGCAGGTGGGACATCAGATCTTACTACCCAGGAGATTAGGGTGCAGGTGGGACATCAGATCTTACTACCCAGGAGATCAGGGTGCAGGTGGGACATCAGATCTTACTACCCAGGAGATCAGGGTGCAGGTGGAACATCAGATCTCACTACCCAGGAGATCAGGGTGCAGGTGGGACATCAGATCTTACTACCCAGGAGATCAGGGTGCAGGTGGGACATCAGATCTTACTACCCAGGAGATCAGGGTGCAGGTGGGACATCAGATCTTACTACCCAGGAGATCAGGGTGCAGGTGGGACATCAGATCTTACTACCCAGGAGATCAGGGTGCAGGTGGGACATCAGATCTCACAACCCAGGAGATCAGGGTGCAGGTGGGACATCAGATCTCACTACCCAGGAGATCAGGGTGCAGGTGGGACATCAGATCTCACTGCCCAGGAGATCATGGTGCAGGTGGGACATCAGATCTTACTACCCAGGCTATCAGGGTGCAGGTGGGACATCAGATCTCACTACCCAGGAGATCAAGGTGCAGGTGGGACATCAGATCTCACTACCCAGGAGATCACGGTGCAGGTGGGACATCGGATCTCACTACCCAGGAGATCAGGGTGGAGTATGACATCAGATCTCACTACCCAGGAGATCTGACTAACCAGGAGATCTCTCTCACTACCCAGGAGATCTCACAACCCAGGAGATCTCACTACCCAGGAGATCTCACTACCCAGGAGATCTCCCTACCCAGGAGATCTCACTACCCAGGAGATCTCACTACCCAAGAGATCAGGGTACAGGTGGGACATCAGATCTCACTACCCAGGAGATCTCACTACCCAGGAGATCTCACTACCCAGGAGATCTCACTACCCTGGAGATCTCACTACCCAGGAGATCTCACTACCCAGGAGATCTCACTACCCAGGAGATCTCACTACCCCAAGAGATCTTACTACCCAGGAGATCAGGGTGCAGGTGGAACATCAGATCTCACTACCGAGGAGATCTTACTACCCAGGAGATCTCACTACACAGGAGATCTCACTACCCAGGAGATCTCACTACCCAGGAGATCTCACTACCCAGGAGATCTCACTACCCATGAGATCTCACTACCCAGGAGATCTCACTACCCAGGAGATCTCACTACCCAGGAGATCTCACTACCCAGGAGATCTCTCTCACTACCCAGGAGATCTCTCTCACTACCCAGGAGATCTCACTACCCAGGAGATCAGGGTGCAGGTGGGACATCATTAGGAACCACTGGTTCAGACAAAAATGTCCATCAATTATATTCCCTGTACTGGAGGCGAACCCGATACCTTTTTAATTAGAGGCGGACGCCATATCTCTTAGCCACTCCAACCCCGAAGGAAGAATTAGAATGGAGATGAAGAGTGATTGAAGTAACATTAAAATTTGTCCATGGGAGCAGGAAGGAATTGGACAGACACACAACAAGGAAGGAAACGACTGCGTGAAAACAAAGATGTCTTCGCATAAAGTCCTGTTAACATGGGTTACAGATGAAGTTATGTGATACACGGCGAGAAATGAAAAAGGTTAAGAAAGAGGTTCCTGAAGCAGCATGGCAATACAGTATGGTGAATAAAAATATTAGAAAGAAAATGAAACAGGCCAAAGAAAAATGGGTAGCTGATCAATGTGAGTCCATTAATACGGGGCTAATAAAAGGTAACAGCAAGGCAGTTTTTGACACATTAAGAAGACTATCAAAACCCCAACAGCCCAGGGTAACTGTCATAGAAGATAGCAATGGGGCTCTGCTCAATGAAAAAACAGCTGTAATGAGAAGGTGGACAGAATATTGTAAAGAATTATATAACTGTAAACTTGACGCTGACTTAGGCATATTAAAAAACATTAAGTGCGAAAACAGAGAACTCGGAAATGCAGCAATACTACGGGAAGAAGTGGAAGAGGCTATATGTTCGATGAAAGGAGGGAAGTCACCGGGTGTGGATAATATACCAGCAGAGCTCTTGAAATATGGAGGACCAGATATAGTAAAAATCATGACAACAATTTGCCAGAAGATATGGAATACAAAAAAATGGCCAAAAGAATGGACGCAGTCATTAGTAATACCGCTTCCAAAGAAAGGAAATCTAAAAATGTGCAAGAACTACAGAACCATTAGCCTTATTAGTCATCCAAGTAAGGTGATGTTAAGGATACTTTTGAACAGAATAAAACAGAAATCAGAAGAAATCTTGTCAGAGGAACAGGCTGGCTTTAGACCAAAAAGAAGTACCTCAGAACAAATCTTCAATATTAGATTACTGATCGAAAAACATCTCCAGCATCAACATGATTTATACCATAACTTCATCGATTTCACAAAAGCCTTCGATCGAGTCTGGCATGAAGGTTTATGGCAGATAATGAGAAAATTCAATTTTGATACCAACATCATAGATATCATTGAAGCACTATACAAGGACGCAAGCAGTGCTGTTTTTGCAAGCAATGACATTGGAGAATTTTTCAAAACAACTGTAGGAGTTCGCCAGGGATGTATCCTGTCACCAGTGCTCTTTAACATTTATCTAGAACATATTATGCAGGAGGCTCTCTACGATTATAAATCAACCATATCGATTGGAGGCCGACCTCTGTGTAATCTACGTTTTGCTGATGATATTGATCTGATAGCTGGAACAGAATCAGAACTTCAAGACCTTACCTCTAGACTGGAGAAAGTAACAAGAACGTATGGGATGGAAATTAATATAGAAAAAAGCAAGATATTGGTGAATAGCCATAAGAAACATGTTCCGACCAACATTACGTTAAATGGGCAAACGTTAGAAGAAGTTAACACCTTTAAATATCTCGGGTCCACTATATGTAGTGATGGAAGATCAAATAAAGAAATCAAGACAAGACTTGAGATGGCCACAGCTGCCATGACAAGGTTGAATGTGATCTGGAAAAGTAACATCAGTTTTCCTGTGAAGATCAAGTTATACAAATCACTTGTATTATCTATTCTCTTGTATGGGTGTGAGGGCTGGACACTCACTGCAGATACGGAGCGAAGGATTCAGGCTTTCGAGCATAAATGTTATAGAAGAATTTTGCGCATTTGCTATAAAGAGCACAAAACAAATGTCTATGTTAGAGAGAAGATAAACACCTATGCAGGCCATCAAGAACCACTTTTGTCAATAGTGAAACGTCGAAAGCTTGCCTGGTTTGGGCATGTAACTCGTCATGACTCCCTTTCGAAAACGATCCTCCAGGGAACAGTCGAAGGTAAACGGAGAAGAGGAAGGCAAAGAAAATCCTGGGCTGATAACATCAAAGAATGGGCAGGACACGGTTTCTCCACACTTGTACGCATTGCTGAGAATAGAGAGCAGTGGAGGACCCTGTCTGCTGATGCTTCCACCATGGCACCCCTACGACCCATGACGGGTTATGGGTTGAGATGATGATGATGATGATGATGCAAAACGTCACTTCCTAACTTGTGTAAATGTTCACAACAGGTTAATGCAAAACGTCACTTCCTAACGTGTGTAAATGTTCACAACAGGTTGATGCAAAACGTCACTTCCTAACGTGTGTAACTGTTCACAACAGGTTGATTGAAAACGTCACTTCCTAACGTGTGTAACTGTTCACAACAGGTTGATTGAAAACGTCACTTCCTATGTTCAGATTGCTATGTCTTCATTCCTATTTTACAATTTATTTAAACAGACTTAACTGCCACCGTATTACATTAAATGCTGTGTCACCTCACATTACACTCAGCTTGAGACGTAATCTGTTCAACATATAGTTTTATTGTGGGCAGCCATTTTTGCTATCTCTTGTATTACTATTTGTGTGTTTTTTTTTTTTGTTTTTTCCCCATTCAACCTATCTCTTGTAACGCCAGATTTTTTGCCATTTCAGATTATAGTTTTTATTTATTTAATTTAATTTTACTATAATTTTTGTTCTGGTAATAAAAATATTAAAATTGAAAAACGTATTTCTCAAATGGTATTACTGCTTGTTGTTTTAAAATTTGTTTCGTGTACATCTAATGAATACAAGTGAGGATACAACAATTTAAAAATAATGCGCGACTTTTTAATCACCCAGTTAGGAGTAATTTCTCCCTTGCTTGTGTTAACAACTGTCGTTGTAAACTATACGGTAACTTTTTCCCTGCCTATGTTAATTATTATAGTTGTTAAAATAAGGTAACATCTCATTCTGGCATTATAACGACAATAGTTGTTAACATAAGTTAACTTTTCACCTGCTTGTGTTAACAGTTGAAGATGTTAACGTAGGGTCAACAATCATTGAGAGTATTTGGAAGCTGACGCTGAGGCTGCTGCTGCTGACCAGGTTGCTTGCGGTGATGGTCAGTGGTATGACCGAGGGTGGACGGCCTTTCTGCACGTTTGACCTCCACTGATACTTGCTTGTGTTGCTGAAATCTAGAAAGAGAGAAAATAAATCTCAGACAAGGCAAAACAAGAAGTGTTAAATCCTGCGACATTAAGACAAGTTTGTTTATAAGAACTCTTCTTTCTTGCCACCTTACAAGGCATTTAGTGTCTTCAAACACAAAATTTCTGTCCTCTATACAGGGACAACTTGTACAGTATATCTAAGCTGTTCTTTCATTTCTACATACTAGTTTTGTTTTGTTTTCTCCTCACCAGGCAGTTTTGTGAACCAATCTTTTCTTGTTACTCATCCCATCACTTTCGTGTCTCCATCACTTAATGGAGTAAAGTTTCTCTCCCACCATTTATCTCTCAATCACAACGTCGACCACGTCCACTATCCGTCAGTCGATAGTTCATCTCTGGAACAATTCTACTATCTGTCAGTCGAAAGCTCATCTCTGTAACAATTCTACCATCTGTCAGTCCAAAGTTCATCTCTGTAACAATTCTACTATCTGTCAGTCAGAAGTTCATCTCTGTAACAATTCCACTATCTGTCAGTCAAAAGTTCATCTCTGTAACAATTCTACTATCTGTCAGTCAAAAGTTCATCTCTGTAACAATTCCACTATCAGTCAGTCAAAAGTTCATCTCTGTAACAAATCTACTATCTGTCAGTCAAAACTTCATCTCTGTAACAATTCTACTATTTGTAAGTCAAAATTTCATCTCTGTAACAGTTCTACTGTGAGTCGAAAATTCATCTCTGTAATAATTGTACTATCCGTCAGTCAAAAGTTCATCTCTGTAAATTCTACTATCTGTCAGTCAAAAGTTCATCTCTGTAACAAATCTACTATCTGTCAGTCAAAATTTCATCTCTGTAACAGTTCTACTATCTGTCAGTCGAAAGTTCATCTCTGTAACAATTCTACTATCTGTCAGTCGAAAGTTCATCTCTGTAACAATTCTACTATCAGTCAGTCAAAAGTTCATCTCTGTAACAATTCTAATATCTGTCAGTCAAAAGTTCATCTCTGTAACAGTTCTACTATCTGTCAGTCGAAAGTTCATCTCTGTAACAATTCTACTATCTGTCAGTCGAAAGTTCATCTCTGTAACAATTCTACTATCAGTCAGTCAAAAGTTCATCTCTGTAACAATTCTAATATCTGTCAGTCAAAAGTTCATCTCTGTAACAGTTCTACTGTGAGTCGAAAGCTCATCTCTGTAACAATTCTACTATCTGTCAGTCAAAAGTTCATCTCTGTAACAATTCTAATATCTGTCAGTCAAAACTTCATCTCTGTAACAGTTCTACTGTGAGTCGAAAGCTCATCTCTGTAACAATTCTACTATCTGTCAGTCAAAAGTTCATCTCTGTAAAAATTCTACTATCTGTCAGTCAAAAGCTCATCTCTGTAATAATTCTACTATCCGTCAGTCAAAAGTTCATCTCTGTAATAATTCTACTATCCGTCAGTCAAAATTTCATCTCTGTACAATTCTACTATCTGTCAGTCAAAAGTTCATCTCTGTAACAATTCTAATATCTGTCAGTTCGAAATTACGCTCGAATATTTGTATTAGCTGTTAGTTCGCTGTTCTCTTATCTGGCAAGTCCATGTGATCTTTCGTTTACTTGTGTCCTACAGTAACCTGGCTGTCTTCCTTCTGACCTAGTTCCATTCTAGTCCTCGGTCCTTCAAAGAGTGGCCAATGTTGTCCTCCCAGAGAACTCTAGGTCGTCATGGAGGTGTGGATCCATGGCTCTTAGTTTCCCATACTTGTCGTGGAAGCCGATTCTTCTTTTTCTGTGCATTTATTCCCCGTTAAGCATAGGTCCTCACTTCATGCTACGCCTTCCTGAAGGTTGCCACTCATTTAAGATCTTTCTATGTCTCCTTTATCTCTTGTAAGTCTGTTTCAAAATCCTTTCTCTACGTGTATGGTTCTCCCTCTATTTCTTTCAATCTGTGTGTTCTAGAAAAAATTACTGCATTGTAATGCTATCATCAGGAATCCTTAATGAGTGTCCAATGCAATATCACGTCGGTTTTTTTAGTCTTGTTCCACTGGTTATTGTTTGGGTCTTGTCCGTCAGTTGCCAATATTTGGTTATCTTGCCATATCATTTCAGTCTTTCTATTCTACGCAAACACCTATTTACGAAAGTGTGTAATTTCTTGGTTGGCGTCTCTGTTGTTCTCCATGTTTCACAGCCACACAATAGCCTTGCCAATTAGGTTCAATATTTTTAATTTTGTGTTGGAGTAGATTTCTTTCTATTTCAATATATTTTCCGGTGAAATTAAAGCCCATCTTGCTTTCTCTTTTCTTCTGTTGTACCATTGTCCGTAGCGCCAAATATGTCCTATGTTGCTGCAAAAATGTATGTACGAGTCCACATCTTGTAGACTAGTATGCAATCTGGCAACTATTGTGACAACATTTGTTGTCACAGTCTTTATCTTTTCTATGGGGATTTTCAGATCGTATTGCTCTGACTCTTCATAGAGTGTTCCCATTTAGTCTTGAATCTAGTTTAGGTTTACGATAAAGAGCAAGGTCACCGGCAAAATCTAGATTGTCGAGGTGTTTATCACAGTCTACTGAATTCTACTTCCGGTGGTAGATGTCGTTGTTTGCATAATCCAATCTCTGGCCAATAGGAAGAGAGATGGTGACTATAGGCATCCCTGTTGCACTCTAGTTCTTATTTCAAATGTACCGTACGTTATCATTCAGGCACGGCTCTCTTTTTCATATCTTCAAATGTTTTTTTTTAAATTGTAAGGAATGTAATTATGGTGAACGCGTTAGAGCAGCGAACAACAGCAGGAGCTGTGGAGATCTACTATAGAAACTGATTTATGTAAAGATTTACCTTGATAAAATCGTGTTTTTGTTTCATGTTTCAGAATATTTCAAATTTGGAACAAGTCCCTCCTACATGTGACTTTTATCTCTACCGCACGATCTACCTCCTGCAGTAATATCGACAGTGTAATGACAAATTAAAACTAAATAGTTTACCGAAGCCTACAAAGAAAAGATCACGTTCTTAACTTTTACAGTTCACGAATAAAGTGCATTATAGTAAGCTAGTTTGTGGGTTTTCACTGGGAGTACGGTTATACCTCGAGACGCCAGCGTTTAAGTGCCGGAGGGGTAGGAATAATCTGAAATTTACCTAGGTTAAAAATTCATTCTTACTCCTCCGTCACCTAGAGATCTACCAAATGATTCCCTGGGATTTAGCGGTAGATAAAGATCGACCAGTCGCCGACCCTTGCCTTAGAGACGTCAGTTTCTTGAGTAAATTCTAAACTCTTGAAGATCTTTTCACAGTTCACAAATCCATTTTAAAACCTTGAATTAAATTCCAGGCTCTGTTCTGCTATTATGTGCAGAGTGTGGCTGTGACGAAATGTCTGTCCCTGTCCTTTTGTGTGATCTCTCACACCTCCAGCCCTACGGCAGTATCATTTCTTCTTCTTCATTTTTCTCTCCGATCGCTTTTATTTGGCATTTCATTTTTCCCTTTCATACATTTTACTCTTTATGCTGGACAAAGCATGAGGAAAGTCTCCCCTATGGCAGTATTTGCTACGGGAGTAATTCTTATCTTATTGTGTCGCATTCACGCTTCACGAAGACATGTTAAGTTACGCCAGGTTATTAGACTGTCCGCGACAATATTTTATCGCATTTTGTCTGACCATCTTTTCAAGCGACGGCGCTTGTTTATCCAAGCTTGTGTTGGTTAGGAGTGCTGAATAGATCCAGATTTGTTTGTCTGGCGAAACACAGGTGACTAGCGACCTAAACTGAGTCATTACGCCAAACACGGTTACATTATTATGATGGACAGAGATGTAGTTGTAAGAGTGTATGAAGGGCATCGGACATCATATTACCATATATGGGAGATGTGATCTTTGCAAAGTTTTTCCATGTCGGAAATATTTTGAAAGTACCACACCCGACATGTTTGAATATGATTGGAGCGTTTATTTAACTCCATAACAAATGAAGGCGTGGGAAGGGAGGGAATATAGTCTGACCTTTTCGCAGTTTTATTTCGCTGTGAATTTCACGCTCGCCAAGACAACATCAGACCTCGCCAGAGTGAAGACTAGATTCATAATTCCTTTTGTTAACCGGACCTTTTATCGGAGAACCAAATAAGACTTACAAAGCACAGGAAATCTCTACATTTTAATAAGGAACATCGGGACTAGGAAACAGAAGAAACACACGGAGTCAGAGAGGGAATCTATTGCCAAATTAAAGCCTTCCCCCCCCTCCCCCAGATGCGTGTAAGAGACCGAGTCGTCTCTTTTATTCATCTGAGCTACAAGTCTGTAGCCAGGATTGGCGTAAGTTGTGATTTACATTTCATATTTTATTACTAACATGTGAACTAACATATATGTATATATTACCATGTGAAGTTAAATATGTGAAGCTCGCTATTGGATGTCAAAGTCATTTGAGGCTGGCAACCTCAGTATCTAGAATGATGATTCAAGAACCACCATTGCACGGGCTGGTGATTGCTTTACTGATAGTGTCGTAAAGAGAACTAAAAGCATAAAGTAGTTCCAGGTTCCCTATAGTTTTTTTCCCGAGGGATTAAATTTAATTCTCATCGAGGGTAAATTCTGACAAGAGGTGGTAGAATAGAAGAGGGGGCACATAACTATGTGTCGGAAAACGCCTTGCTCAGAAGAGCGTTTCGTTCCTATTTCTTTTATCAGTTGTTGGTGATACCAGCAGAAAGTACTATATCTGGAACCAAGTGAAGGTAGAAGTGGACTGACGTTGTGCGAGACGCCATCATAAGAGGGTCTTATAGACACACGCATAACCAGCTTGGCCGTTACTCCTTGACGTTCTGGGAACGTGCGGAGCCTGGACTTTGACCAGAGACGAGCGCGAGCAGAGTGAAAAGAACCTACCCATCAGGAGGAGGATTAGAATCAGCATTGGCAGCTAAGTTAATCTATATACTGCCACTTGAACCTCTTATCAAAAGCCATCACCCGAGTGATGACAACTTTATTTTATAATTAACTATTATTCCTTTCTTTTAAACTGTTAAACTTAAGGTGATTATTAAAAAGTGTTATTTGTAATTATACCAATTTAACTTCGAAATCAATCATTTTAAAGTTACTGCATGTTTGTCTCAGTCAAATTACTACACACACTTTAAACAGAGCTATATTATAATAATAATTCCACTGACTAACTCAGGGGTGGGGGCTTAACAAGCTAGAATAAACCATTGCTTAAATTCTTCATAAAAGGTGTCGGCAGATTACAGAATTAACGTGCTCAGCAACAGCCAGCATTGTTTTTGCTTATCTGAATATCTTGTTAAGACTCCCATGTGATAGAAGCTTTACTACTCTTCTATCTACATTTCTGCCAAGAGTAATCGTGTGTAAAGATAGACTCCATTGAAGCCTATAAAAGATACTCATGAGTTTTGGCCACTCTTGGACCACTACTGCAAAGCAGAGGAGGCAATACCGTCACAGTGGCTATGGAATGTCATCCATTCAAGATATGCGTCCATGGGCAGAACATAAGGAAACATAAATACATGTCCTCAACAAAATGTCGGCTCCACAAGAAAGCATTCTAACGAAAAGGTTTAGAATAACATATTGATGGAGAAACTGCATGACAATGACAGAGGCCTGAGACAGACCTCCCGCTTGATGACAGAGGTCGGTGTTGCTGTCTGAGAACAAACGAAGACGATAAAGTATAAAAGGCCGAAGATGAAAAACCAAAACGAACTTACTTGTTATGTGTTGTCCATCAAACACGAACTTGTTATTTTTTGTCCATCAAACACGAACTTACCTGCTATGTGTTGTCCATCAAACACGAACTTACTTGTTATGTGTTGTCCATCAAACACGAACTTACCTGTTATGTGTTGTCCATCAAACACGACCACGAATGAAATATCCGTTCCAGTATCTACTGTCCACTGCAGGTAAAAATCTTGACCTTTCTCGGCCCCGCTGTTGACCATACGAAGGTTGGTGATGGCTTCTAGCACCTTCTCGATGACCTGAGCTGAACCAGTGCTGACGTCATTAGCACACGTGACTACCACGTTATAGGTTCCAGCATTGGCATAAGTATGTCTGGAATAAAGGAAACATTTATCACAATGGCGGCTGAGTTTGCATTGTAAAGCAGACCAGTCAAGATGTATTTTCACAGTCCAATCAAAGCTCATCTTATGAAGTTTTTTATTTGTGTATGAGTATGGAATTATCACTGCAAATGGTTCAGTTATGAGAAGATTTGGATTTGTTTTAGCCCAGGTACAAGAAAAGTGAAGTCTTTCTGGTAAATGGACTACCCGAGTTAACCCCGTCTGGTAAATGATTTGGCTAATAATGTTCTTTATTCTATATCACATATTCTGTTTTTTGTTTTACAATAACTATTGTCTAAATGATATATCCCTTGCCATACTTTGTGACATATTTTTTTTTTTTTTACACTTTCGTGGTCAACAAAAGTGTAGAATAGACTTTCCTGACTTGCTTTATTGTGGTTTATGTTTCACCGATGTTGTGTGGTGAATATTATTTTGTTACTGTATTTGTTTATCCTTAATCTTTTTGATTAGCTCTTAGCTGTTATATGCAGACTCTTGTTTTGGTAATATAAAATTAGGTAGTGTTGTTCGTACTTCATCATGTTAGTAGGTAGTGTTGTTCGTACTTCATCATGTTAGTAGGTAGTGTTGTTCGTACTTCATCATGTTAGTAGGTAGTGTTGTTCGTACTTCATCATGTTAGTAGGTAGTGTACTATGTTGTGCTATGTTGTGCTATAGTATTTTAAAACCTACACCAACGAACTTCCTGGGTTTTTGTTGTGGTGGTTTCTTGTAGCAAGGTTTTACACAATGAAGTAGTTAGTTCCCTTCTGTAGACCACTATATACACAGCCAAAGATCTAGGGCATGGGGCTAGAAATCTCACCATACAAAAGATACAGCTAGAGAAACTATTGATATAAGAGCACACAAAGCGCGTGCTTGGCCAAGATTTCTGCAAGAAAATTAGTTGCAGTGATAGTCCAAAGCTTCTTGAGAGCAAAAAGGGGAGACGATCAAACCAATATTTTACACTTTTTACAAATGCGTATAGTCAAAAGGACTGTTCGAGGACAACAGAGGTAAAAAATCCATCACCAGATTCTAAAGAAGGCCCAAACATTCTTAGATCAGACGTAGAGAATGCAATACATATGTTACAATAAAGAAAATTAGTAGGCATGGACAACATAAAAAGGGGATTTGATAGAAGCCCTGGAGAGCTTTGGTAAAGATACAATCACAGATCTGTGCAACAATATATACAATACAGGATATATACCACATGACACGAAGACTACAGCCTTTATAACATTACCCAAAAAAACCTAATGCAACAGAATGTTCAGACTTCAGAACAATCAGCCTGATGAGTTATGCAATTAAAATACCACTCAAAATCATACAGGAGAGAACAAAAAGTAAGATAGACAGCGAAATCCAAGAATATCAGTTTGGTTTTAGACAGAACAGTGGAACAAGTGAGGCAATATTTTGCCTAAGAATATTAGCAGAAAAATATACAGAGGTCCAAAAAAGTATGTACATGTGCTTTATTAACTATAAGAAGGCTTTTGACAGAGTCCATCACGAGAAAATAATTGAATGCCTCGAAGACATAGGTATTGATGGAAAAGACATGAGAATACTCAGTAACCTTTATTGACACGGAAAAAATGTTCAGACAGTTACAGGAAATGTCAGAACTGAGCATCGGTGGAAGGTCAATAAACAACCTTATATATGCAGATGATAGCGTGTTGTTAGCTGAAAGTGAACGGGATTTAGAAGAACTAGTGAAGCAAGTAAACAGCACAAGTCACGAATGTGGATTGGACATTAACATCCAGGGAAAAAAAAAACTATGTTCATTAGCAAAACAGACGATAAAAATAAAGATAAGCATAAATGAGAAAATTCCGGAACATTTTTAATTATGCATTTATGTACTTTTTTTGTCTAAGAAGGGGTCGGTAACCCTCATAAGAAAATCAAAGTTATCTTTTATTCTTCTTTCCCCTTTCAATTCCCCAGTGAGCATAGACCTTTAGCAGACGTTAGCCAAGTCTTCCTGTCACGTGCCTTCAACAAACGTTAGCCAGGTCTTCCTGTCACGTGCCTTCAACAAACGTTAGCCAAGTCTTCCTGTCACGTGCCTTCAACAAACGTTAGCCAAGTCTTCCTGTCACGTGCCTTCAACAAACGTTAGCCAAGTCTTCCTGTCACGTGCCTTCAACAGACGTTAGCCAAGTCTTCCTGTCACGTGCCTTCAACAAACGTTAGCCAAGTCTTCCTGTCACGTGCCTTCAACAGACGTTAGCCAAGTCTTCCTGTCACGTGCCGTCTGCTCAATGTCTTTCCGTGTCTTCTTCTTCCCCATCATATCTGTCTCCAGTTCTCTTCTCCGTGTGTTCTTTAGCCTTCCTCTACCTTCCTCTACCTTCTCTTATCCTGGGGATATCAGAGCAAGCACTGTCTTGTAATGCTATCAACAGGTTTTCTCAATGCGTGTCCAATCCATCTCTAGAGCCTTCTTCTCATTTCTTGTTCCGCTAGCACTTGTCTAGTTCTTGTCATCAGTTCGACATTTGTGATTTAGTCGTACCACTTCAATCCTTGCGCAAACATCCATATATGAAAGTATGTAGCGTTTTGATTGTTGTTGTTTTTTTTTTTTGTATTCTTTGTTTAAGAGCCATGCAATAGAATTGCAATTATTTCTTCTAAGTCTAAGCCATGCAATAGGACTTACTGGAGTTTTAAATTGAAAATTCTAGTTTTTATATTAATAATAATAATAATAATAAATTCTTTAAGCACCAAACACGGCGCATAAGGCAGAAACCAGTGCTCTCCAGGTTGTTCGTTGTGAAGCCACTCCTCTTAGCTCTTGCACATTATTTAGGCCCAACGTTCTTCCTTCTCTTATTATTGTTCTTCTGAGTGTTTCTTTTGGTCTTCCTTTTTTCCTCTTACTCTCAGGAACCCAAGTGAGCGCCTGTAGTGGTATTCTGTTGTTTTTCATTCGTAGGACATGACCGATATATGACCATCGTCTTTTCCTTATATAGTCGGAGACATATTTCTGCCTAGAGTCTTCTCTTATTTGTCGATTAGTCTTGAATTCTTTCCAACTGATGTTCATGAGTTTTCTAAGACATTTGTTCTCGAATGTATTCAGCTTGTTCTCCAATGATTTTGTTATTTTCCAACTCTCACAGCCGTATGTTAACACTGAGATAACATTTGAATTAAACAGACGAAGCTTGGTATGTCTATTCAATGATCGTAATTTCCAAATGTTAGATAATCTATTGAAGGCGCTAGCTGCCAAAGCAATTCTAGTATGGATTTCTCTTGTTGTGTCACCATCCTGAGTCATTCTACTGCCTAAATAATTGAAACATTCAACTTTCTGTAGTTTTTCCCCGTTCAAGATGATATCAAAGGTCTCGTTAGAAAAGTTAATAGCTTTAGTTTTAGAGGCATTTATTTGGAGACCTATTTTAACCGAGAGATGACACAAATTTTTATATTGGACCCAATTTAATTTTATCTCCATATATCTCCCAATGCAATGAAAGCTCCGCTAGCTTTTGTATTCCTATTTTGAAATCATTGTCTGTCCCTCCAACTGTGCCTATATTGCTACCTGGGTATATGCAAAGGGCTCTAAGGCACACAAAAAATGGTTAAGAAACCTGGCCACAGATGATACACAGACGGGAAGTTGCCAACTTACTTACCTCATGGAAGCGCCAGACTTGGGAGTACTGGTTTCATTGGTCAGTTCCGTATTAGTCTGGTCAGCAAAGTTCCACGTACAGGTGTAATCCGAGCCGCTGGCCAATGTGAAGTTAATAGTAGTAGCGTCTCCCAGAACTGGCCAGAGAAAACCAAAAAAATATTGTAAATTCTTTGTTTATGCGATAGGTGCGTCTCTGAGGATCTAGCGTACATACACAAAACGCGTAAACAAAACAGGTATTTTACAAACACCTGTAAAATAGAATGATTGATTGCGCAGCCCTAGGACAGTCTACAAATGGCGCTATATATTTTAATTAAAGTATACATAAGTTTAAGTAATAATATATAACTATTCCCCCAGAGAAGTACCAATGGCGCAAGAGGTGAAGAAAAGATGTTGAAGTTGGATATGACACATTTTGAGGAGTCTGTTAAAAGCATTACACGGCAGTATTTGCTCCGGAATCCACATGGTAAGAGATCTCGAGGAAAAACACAGAGAGACAGGAGATTTATATACATACCCTCAGCTGAGTCATCCTATTACGCAGAAGGAAGATTATTTTCCTATTAAATTTTTGTGATGATCATTGATGTATATCTATATCTATACTTATGACTAGTTGTGTTGATTAATAAACAGATATGTGTTCTAGCGGTCAGAATTTACTTACTATTTCAACTGTTACCTGAGTGTTGACCTGTCTTTGACTCTATTGCGATATTTCTCAAATCTCGGACAGGAAGAGAGCATGTACGACATTTAAAAGTGTTGCGAGTGTGGCAGGATAGAAGAGATTTTATATATATATATATATATATATATATATAACCTAGTATGGTGAAGTCTCTAGCACTTCACTCCCCTAAGGCAGAATCTACCATGGGACTACCGTTACCTTTTGTTACTGTCTAATACAATAAACTATAGAGTGAGGGTTGAACATTAATATTGACAACACATAGCCACCATAATTACACATACAAATATACGTAGAGAAACTGGTACAAATAAAAATCTTGCATCTTTCGTGGAAATATAATGGCCTAGGATGGAAGATGTCATGCAAAAGCATAGTGGAGAACAGGAATTGTTAAAAATGCTCAACAACTTGAGACAAACTAACATCCGAAGAAACAATAAATAATTTAAGCAAAAAACAAAAGCTTATCATGTGTTCTGTATACTCTCCCTTGTTATATCGTGTAGAAACGTGGACAATGAACGAGCACTTCGAAGAAATAATTGAGGCCTTTTAATGTTGACATGTATAAGAATTAAACGCGTCTTAAGGATACAGATGGAGCCGCGGTAGCACATTGATTAGTGCACTGGTTTCCTAGCTAGGTGGTCCATGGTTCGATATGTTGCATGTGGTTTTTCTCTTATTTGGTTTAGTCTTGTAGTACAAAGAATTATAAACGTTCATTCATCATGCTGACAACACGAATGGACACGGGTATGGTCATCACAGGACATAACTGGCCAAAGAACACAAGACATCTTGTAGAGGGTCCGCGATACGTTTCGTTTGACATTTATTCAACTCAGGAACAATGGCATGGTTGGAGGATATTGAATGAAGTCTCCTCGTAAAATACATATGTATGGTCAGTCCATAAATAAGGCATTCATAGTAGTTAGTCATCAATACATATCGTCTCAATTATTCAGTCCTGGCCGCTGTACTAGAGGTGCGTGCAGACGACGACACCCAAGTAATGTGGACCAGAAAACGTGAATATAAAATAATTCAGTTATACTTCTCTGTAAGAGGTGGAACTTCTGTATACGTTCAGGACCATCTTAGAAAACATAGTGGTGGCCTTCGAAGGTAGTTTATCCCACTTAAATATATAATAATCCTCCACAATTCTGGGAGTTTGAAAAACACGTCTGACTAGGACGACTTGAAGTAACGAAAGGCCACGAATATTAGCCGTTAGCATAAATTAGCGCAAACGCGTTATGTCATTGACAACCGGTGACGTATTAAATATGATGCGTTCATTATAAATTAAAAACAGTGCAAAAACATGAGTTACCACAAATAGACATATTTCCTCAATAACAATGGCTATATGCCTGTGTGTGGCAATAATACATAACATATTAACATTTGTTCTTTAACACGATCCCCAGTTGAGGTGGGATTTTTAGACCGCAAACGGCTTTGGGGTCGAACCAGCCTCATGAATTGGGTACCAGAGCAATTCTGGGAAGGTTAAGGCGGCCGGCGTGATGCTGACCACATGACCCGTAGTGTGCGATGGTCAAGAAAATATAGGCCTAACACCATATTCCCAATATGCTTCAATGGGCGTCGGGATCCTTTACCTCCTAAGGATACATAACAATCTTCTCCTCCCCCCCCCCGAGAAGTGTTATGAAAGTTAGGACTGACAAGATAATTAAGACCATCAAGATAAGAGACGCAAAATAATCTTTTTCAGAGTAGACGATCAAGACATAGATAGAAAACATTGTATCATAGTGTACCACCAAGACAAGAGATAAAAAATAACAATTCTTGAGTGTACAATCAAGACAACAGATTATAGAGTGTACCATCAAGACAGTAGATTTTAGAGTGTACCATCAAGACCAGAGACTGTCAATAGGCTTTTAGAGTGTACCATCAAAATACGAGACAGAAAATAGTCTGCCAGAATGTTACATCAAGATAACAGACAGAAAATGTCTTCCAGAATGTACCTTCAAGATAAGAGACAGATAATAGTCTGCCAGAATGTAACATCAAGTTAAGAGACAGAAAAAAGTCTGCCAGAATGTAACATCAAGATAAGAGACATAAAATAGTCTGCCAGAATGTAACATCAAGATACCTTGTAAGAGATAGAAAATAGTCTGCCAGAATGTACCATCAAGATAAGAGACAGAAAATTGTCTGCCCGAATGTACCATCAAGATAAGAGACAGAAAATAGTCTGCCAGAATGTAACATCAAGATAAGAGACAGAAAAAAGTCTGCCAGAATGTAACATCAAGATAAGAGAAAGAAAAAAGTCTGCCAGAATGTAACATCAAGATAAGAGACAGAAAATATTCTGCCAGAATGTACCATCAAGATAATAGACAGAAAATAGTCTGCCAGAATTTAACATCAAGATAAGAGACAGAAAATAGTCTGCCAGAATGTACCATCAAGATAAGAGACAGAAAATATTCTGCCAGAAGGTAACATCAAGATAAGAGACTGTCAACAGGCTTTTACAGTGTATCATCAAGATAGTACAGTAGTAGCCCCTTCAGTCATAACTGACTATGGGAATGCGCCCCTGAGGTGATAGCCCTCAGCCGTTTTTTTTAAATTTACCTGGGAGTTCAAGCTGGGGTATCCTCTCCAGGGCGCGAGCTTGGGCACAGTTATATGGCGATCAAGCTGTTAATCTTCAAGATAAGAGACAAACAATAATCTGTCAGAGTGTACCATCAAGACAAGAGACAGAGAATAGTCTGCAAGAGTGTACAATCAAAACAAGAGATAGAAAACGGTTCTTTAGAGTGTACAATCAAAACAAAAGACAGACAATCTTGAAGGTCCCTGATATCCCACCTTGGATGTGGAGAATATTCTTTATCAGATTTGAGTGTCTAGTCACAAAATCTTTAGCGAATCTTAAGTAATCTCTGAGACACTAGAGCGCCTATCTGTAGGATCTGCTGTGATAGCGAGACCACTAATCCAGTCAGACTGAGACACTAGATTGCCTACTTGTATGATCTACTGTTATAGCGAGACCGCTAATCCAGTCAGACTGAGACCCTAGAGCGCTTAACTGTAGGTCGGCTGTGATCGCGAGACAGCTAATCCAGTCAGTCTGAGACAACAGAGCGCTTACCTGTAGGATCGGTTGTGATCGCGAGACCGCTAATCCAGTCAGACTGATACACTATAGTGCATACCTGTAGGATCGGCTGGGATCGCGAGACCGCTAATCCAGTCAGTCTGTGACACTAGAACGACTACTTGTAGGCTCTGCTGTGATAGCGTGACCGCTAATCCAGTCAGAGTGAGACACTAGAGCGCTTACCTGTAGGATCGGCTGTGACCGCGAGACCGCTAATCCTGTCAGACTGAGACACTAGAACGCCTACTTGTAGGCTCTGCTGTGATAGCGAGACCGCTAATCCAGTCAGAGTGAGACACTAGAGCGCTTACCTGTAGGATCGGCTGTGACCGTGAGACCGCTAATCCTGTCAGACTGAGACACTAGAATGCCTACTTGTAGGCTCTGCTGTGATAGCGAGACCGCTAATCCAGTCAGAGTGAGACACTAGAGCGCTTACCTGTAGGATCGGCTGTGACCGTGAGACCGCTAATCCTGTCAGACTGAGACACTAGAATGCCTACTTGTAGGCTCTGCTGTGATAGCGAGACCACTAATCCAGTCAGAGTGAGACACCAGAGCGCTTACCTGTAGGATCGGCTGTGACCGTGAGACCGCTAATCCTGTCAGACTGAGACACTAGAATGCCTACTTTTAGGCTCTGCTGTGATAGCGAGACCGCTAATCCAGTCAGAGTGAGACACTAGAGCGCTTACCTGTAGGATCGGCTGTGATCGCGAGACCACTAATCCTGTCTTGAATGACGATCTCTGTGAAGTTATTCTTGTCACTGACAGCGTTGTAGGTTGTGACGTTCACTAGGTAGGTACCTTTGGTCGGGAAGGTGTGAGATAGAATCTTGTCGCGGGTGACCAGGTACTCGGACCCGTCACTCACTGACCAGTTGTAAAAGACGTCATTGCCTGTTGGAAGATGACACAAAATTATGATTTTAGTCAACGCATTCATCACTGACATCTTGTTACTTAAATATGTCTTGAAATCTCGTAATTATAGTCCTGCCGTCAGAACTTGATCAAAACATATTATCGCCCCCTCTTCATATCACATTTTTTAATCGTCGTGATGACATCACCTTTCACCAAGTACTTATTTTATCACTGTTATCAGTGGTTGTCTCCACTTTCTCCTACGACGCTGTCTGTACCTGCCCATCGGAGGTTGCCTCGTGCGGGGTAATCTCCACTCATATGATGTTATAACAGTTAAGCGTTGTATGTACCAAAGAGAAGACAAATTATTCCGTTCGTTCCGTCGCACATCACAATTAAGGACACACACTGAGACACCGACGCGTCTAGCCACTGCGCGCTTTGCCACTGAAATTCTGTGCCTGACACCCCTTATAATATACGCCGCCTGTTGCCCCTCAGTCACAGCCTTTTCACTAGAACACCAAAAACTCAGCGTATTGTGGACTTAGAAAAATTTTGGTGTTTTCTGTACCGCAGCATTTATTGTCCCGATTTCCATTGCCCATTGCGGTTGTTCCACTGCCAGCCTGATGCCTTTTCGGCAGTTTCACTAAGCCTCTTCAGTGCCGTTGTTCTCGACTGTCCCCTCAGCCCCAACAGTTTCAATAAATCCTGCACTGATGCAGCCACACGCCCTCTTGCGCCCACTTCAACAGCCATGACCCTTGCAGTGAACCCATCGTGTCTCAGATCCGCGGCCAGATCACTATACTTGGCCGCTTTGAACGAATGTTGCTCGTCTAATCTGGATTCAAATGGCACGGTCAGTTCAATCAGTATGACCTGAAGCGTTGCTGAAGAATGAAGCACTATATCCGGCCGTCTTCGCGATTTTCTGATACTCTCTGGATATGCCCCTCGTCCAGGTAGGTCTACCGCCATCTCCCAGTCGTTTGCACAGTCAAGAAGAGATGGTAAACTGCTACCAGGTTTTCTCGGTTTGGGGTGTGCTGACTTTCCTGCCCTCAGCAAGTATGTATTTGCGGTGCTCGGCCTGGGTTTCCTATTCGCCTTCATCCTTGCCAGATCTATTGTCGCAGCAAGCTCATTTAGCACTTTGTTATGGCGCCAAGTGTATCGCCCTTGCCCTAATGACACCTTACACCCACCAATTGAGGTTGCCTTCACCTTGTCATGTGAAGTTACTTCCACCCACCTGAGTGAGAGCATCTCCCTGTAATGAAGTCTGATTCATATCTCGGCATCATTCAAAAGTGATCACCGTACAAACCCCGTGGATGTAACTGACCAATGAAAAGCCAGCTTGATATAAATAGTGTCGGACGGTACGCTGCAAATGGGGGAAACGAAAAGTGTAGATGTTAAGGATATTTCGGAAGGCAGTGTGCAACTAATCCTGGACTACATAGATAAAGAAGGACCCAATTCGATAATAGGGATCATTAGCTTTAGGCAGCTAGCCATAGATTCACTGGATGTGTTGTAGAGCCGAAGTTATTATGAATAGAAGGCAGTGGAGTATGAACCATGTTGTGTTTTTCCCTGTTTCGGCTGCTCCAGGGAATAGTCGGATAAAATATAGGAAAAAGTAGACAAACATAATGATAGAACTCTTTTACATGAGTAAAATAAGCCTTAGATGGAGGAAATCGGTGCAGAAATAAGGATTCCATAATTATTTTGGATTTACTATCTTAGCACATCTTGCCTTGCCTACCCGATTTTGGATGCATTCAAACGTACCTTGGCCCAGTTGCCATCTCGTACATCTGCAAGGCCATTATAAAAGGGGAGAGAACCCAAAGACACACTCATTCGCCGTCTAATTCAAACTACAGACACAGAGCACAAGCAGTTATATCAACTCCGTTGCCATCTGCAGAAGTGTTAGCAGACTGTGTAACCATTAAAAGTCTGTCTGTGATTGAGGGTAAGCGATATGTTAATTAAATATATATATATATGTAAATATATTATCAATGAGAGTTAAAGAAATATTAGCATGTGTAGAATCATTGTGTTATTTCTGGAGGAAAACCTGAAGTGTGTAGGTTTAGGTTAATTGTGTAATAAATAAGTAGAACGAATGGATTGAGCAAGTTAGTTGTGGAAAGCGTTTTAAAGATATTATGCTTACTGGAAAGGACTATCCAAACTGGAGGAAGGAATGACTATGACAGATTGATTTTCTGTATTAATTGATATATTACACAATGATAACATAAGGCCTATGTGATTTTATTGAAACAAATCATGGACAAAACTGTAACAAGTGAAATACTGAACTATTGTGCTATAACGTGAACGAATTGTGTTACTCGTGACTTACTATGTCTCTTGTGATTAAACCCAGCTTGTCTGAACTGTCTCATATTACCTCCTAACTGGCTAAGGAGACAATGAGCGATACTACGTAGTATATATATATATATATATATATATATATATATATATATATATATATATATATATATATATATATATATATATATATATATATATCTATATATATATATATATATATATATATATATATATATATATATATATATATAGTTTCAGGTTAAATCCTGCCCTGAGTGTCATACATAATCTCTAGTGACCAAGACAGCAATTAGATGCTCAAGTTTGTCAGAGCTTTTGCCAGTATTAACTGTGTCATCTTGACGAGTGGTGGACCCGCAGTGGTGGGGTTCTATGCAATCATACTGCTGTACGAGGCCTAGGAAGGACTTTATTGCAGATAAGTAGCTCAGTGTTGGGCTACTCTTCAATTTTCAAACACCAAATTAACCCACCAAGGTATAGACTATGTTATGATGAACAAACTGTGGTGTATATAGAAGACATTTGACAGTCATATGAGTCATAAAGTAACATTAATATTCATCTGTTCCAGAGAGCGCCAAATTAAAGACAGATTCCATCAAGAAGCAAGAAACAGTGACTTTGAATTATATGTTAATAAATGAACTGTGTATATATATATGTATATATATATATATATATATATATATATATATATATATATATATATATATATATATATATATATATATATATATATATATATATATATATATATATATATATATATATATATATGAAAGTGACCCATAATTTTATTTTGTATTCAATTGAACTGTATTTGAAAAATTTACAAAGAACAAAGAAGGAAAGATTTTGTACATAAATAAATTCTAAATTGTACCCAGAGTCTTCAGTGAATTATTTAAATTTGGTTTAAACTTCTTGTTGTGTAATTAATTACCCCTAGCAGAGTCAGTGTCTAAGGTTAGTCTGGAGAGGGCCATCATAGTAACTTAAGATAATACATTACCATCTCATCTAGGAACCTATACAGCTTGACTATACCTTTGATGTCGATACACCATTACTCTTTTCAGAGAATGGGGTATTTCTTGTAAGACCAGTCTCTTATCTGGCACTATCCTGGTATCATCTGATACATCTACGTGCCCTGGATAATATCACCATCATTATATCTTTCCTCTCGCTACACTCCTCTACTTGTGTGAGCTTATCTTCACGTACCTATTTGCTACTGTATCCACCTACCTGTGTGAGGCTGCACTGTGAAGGTGATTTGCTCCCCTGATGCACCAAAGGCTGGACCAATCACTACAGACGTGTTAACACCCTCCAGAACGACCACTGTCGTGACTGCCTGAGACACGCTCCCTTGTAGAGTGTTGCTGCTGGCATTGGCTGTCAGCGTAAAGTTTCCCGCAACATCGAATGTGAACGGTAAGAACACCTAGAGATCCAAGTTTCATCCAACTTATTCTTGCAAACATTAGCAGACAACATTTGTGATATATATATATATATATACTTTCCCAAATTGCATGTTATTTAAATTTAAATTCGAGAAAATTCAGATTTAGCACGTGCAATTTATCACAATTAAAAAAAAAAAAAGAACATACAGATATCTTCCTAGAATTCAAATGCCAGGTTGAACTGAATAAAATCAGAACAGTACGACTCAAATTTCTGCATCAAATTCTCCGCCCAGTTCAAAGACTGAGACGGTTTCTGAAGATGCCAATCCAACTCTTCATTTTTGTCAAGTAACCGATTCAGTTTCGGCATCTCTAGTGTGTTGTGCTTGAACACTGATCAGTTTTCATTTTCAAGGAAGCTTCGTACTGAGTTCATTAAAATGTTGAATCACGGATATTGAAGAACGCCTCCTAGCTTTCAAGCTGGCTGGAAATATCAGTATACATATTTTCAGCGTACAATTTTTGTTTCTTAACTTTTTTCCCATGGAATTTTCGTTTACAATCATGTCAGGTCTAAACGTTCTATTTGCCATACTTGTGTTTCCTATTGACCACATGTGTCCTATTGCCTGACTCTTGTTTAACACATAAACAATAAATTAAAAACACGGAAAATTTCGATGTTACTCTTCATCAACCAAAGTTACAAACAGGAAAAAGGATGAGATAAAAAGTCCATGAAAAAACTTTAAAGGACGCAGCAAACATGTGAAACAAAGTAGCAAGTAAAAAATACAGAGCAAGAAAGAAATATCAACGCGAAGAAACTAACTGCAATAATACAGCAAAACATATTTTATTATCAGCATAACATGACATGATAAATGTGGCTTGAGTATTACAAGGTATATACCGTTCAAAAAAAGGAACGCAACTTTTTTGGTGTTACTTTTATAAAAGATATTCGCTGATTAGTCAACCTTTCGACTGTGTCCACCTGGTCATTAACTTCTCGTGGTTACCTGAATTGTACTCACCTCATGATTCGTGAGGTCATGAAAGAGGTCAAGGTCAATACAACATTTTTGACAATAACTCGTGACAGATTCATGAGAATCCCGTGAAACTTACTGAACACAAAACTCTCTGACCATGTTATTGAATGCCTATAAAATATTGACGGTCCTCGAATAAATTCAGTTGAAAATGCAATGCGCAAGTATGGCTCATCTCACTACAGAACAACGACTCATCATCATTGGACGTTTACAGACTGGACAATCACAGGTTCCAGACTGATCAGTTAGCTTTGTGAGACATGTCCGTCTAATTCTCTCTAAGTCTACTGGACAAACGCCGACCTTTTTCCTCGATATATGTAATGCCCTGACCTTTACACGCAAAACTGAGCACATACCTTGTACATGATTTCTGAACACACAAGTAAAGGCCTCTTTAATAACAATGATTTTTATTTATTTATTTGGGGGGGGGGGGGGGGGTCAAATGGACATGCACGACACCAGTAGAGGTGACATGTCTTCTGGCTAAAGAAAAAACCTATAGAACTATTACTTACCAAATGCTACCAATACGAAATCTCGGAATTTCTGACCTCAGTGTTTCGGGGTCACAACAAAGATTAGACGAATGACGAAACAACATTTCCTTCACTGCTAAACAATTGGAGGAATTGTGAGAGAAACTTAAATCTATCCAATGTTGGAATTGGTGTATCTGACCTTCCTTATGGCGGATTCTTTCTTGTATTGTTGTAGTTAGTTTAATAGCGTTGATATTTCTTTCCTGTGTAGTATTTTATTTCTTTATCACTTATTATGTCTCAACATTGTAAATTTTCTCATTATCTTTCTATATGTCTCATCGTTGCTTTTGTTTGTGACTATGGCTGACGAAGAGTTACCCCGAAACATCCCATGATACTATTGCATTGTTCATTTGTCAAACTGATTCCTGTACCATTTTTGTTTATTTTACCTACACCATGCGCCCCTGCACTAATGATTTCTGCATCAATTTGTTTTACATAATGAGGATGATACAGAGCACGTGCACAAGCACACACTAGACGTCTCTTAAGGCAAGAGGGGAGCCGTGTTTGTGCTCCACCTGGCAGAGTAGTTACAATTTACATTAAGTCAATTTATTTAGTGCATAAAGAAACAAAACTTTATCATAAATATACGTTCTGGGGCTTGTAACCTCTTCATTTAAAACACATTGCTACAACAACCACTAGTCTACCAATGTTTTATGCTGGATTCCTGCAAGGCTGGCCCCTATACTCCATAAGCAGCAACAATGGAAATGATGGTGATATTGATGATGGTGATGATGATGGTGATGATGATACGTTATGTTATTGTATAAATAGACAACCAGCAACACTACACACATAACCGGAAATGTTGCAGTGAAGAACAGAACAGGTAATTGCTGGGATACAAATAAAAACTCTAAAGTCAAACTCCGACTTCCTGTCACATATTATACGTCTTTTATTATATCTTCTTTAGGAAGCATGCCAGCTGTTGTTAGCGATCATGTCACTCCATAGCTATTGTAGCGAATCGGCAAAATCACTCTGGTAATTGCACCATAAAGGTCATTTACCTCTAAAATTTGCACCATAATTATCATTTTCATGTAATTTTAGCCGTGGAAATTAATTATCTTTGGGATCTGACGGGAAGTTACGAATCTTTCGGAGATTTTACACAATAGAATTGCATTTGAACTCCGCCTAGGCCCCCCCAAGCCCGGCTGAAAAAGGAGGAGGGCGGCCTGCATGAAGGCCGTAAGGAGGCAGCCCCTCCACCATGCAAAGGCACAACAGGCCAATCACCTGTTTGCTTTAAATCATGATTACGCGAAATGCAAGAGAGAAAACCGGACTGATTCTAAAGGCGACGAACTGGAATGGACTACGGACTACGACTTATGGAACTTGGAACACAAGAAATATATATGGGAAAGAAGAGGAACTGGTGGAAGAGATGAGGAAAGCAAAACTAGAAATCCTGGCTATAACGGAAACAAAGAAAAAGGGACAAGGAGTCATGGATCTCAATGGCAACACGCTGCTCTACAGTGGTGTACCCACATCTGAAAGAGCTAAAGGGGGCGTGGGTTGCATTGTGGCCCAAAATCAAAAAGATAGTATCAAGGGATGGAAGTTTATCTCGGAGCGCATAATGGTTGTAAAACTAAAAGAAGGAGAAACCATAGTCAACCTGGTCATAGTGTATGGGCCAAATGAGGATGAGAGAGCAGAGGTCAAGGAGGAATTCTTCGAGCTGCTTCAAAAGACAGTGGGTGACTGCCTAGATGAAATTAACATGCTCGGAGATTTCAATGCCAGAGTTGGAAATGACCATGCTAGATGGGGTGGAGTTATCGGAAGATATAGAGAAGATACTCTCAATGACAATGTAAAGCGACTCCTTAGATTCTGCAGTGAGCAGAATCTGATCATTACAAACACAAAGTTCCCCCATAAGCGTATACATGCATACACTAGATGTGAACCAACAAAGAATGAGAAGTCAGTGATTGACTATGCCATTGTTAGGAGGAGCTCATTCAAATATGTCCGGGATGCTAGAGTCTGGAGGGGGCCAGAGATTGGAAGTGATCACTACCTGCTTAAAATCAAAAGAACAACTGAAAGAGTTGCACAGCCTAGAAACTGCCCAACATCACGCAAGAAACGAAGTAAACGAACGGGAGAAATGAGCATTAAGACCTACAAGCTGAGAGAGCCAGAAATTAAGACCAGATATCAGGGGCTTATTGCTAAAGCAGGGAGAAACACAGAAGAACAACCTGATGACTTGGAAACCCTCTGGCTTAAATTCAAGGACATCTTAAAGGCAGCTGCTGCAGAAGCATGTGGTAAAGTCCGACTTGGGAACAAGAGAAAGAGGACACCTTAGGGACAGAGGAAGTTAAAGAGAAAATAAGAGAGAAGTAAATGGCATGGAAACAGTACTTAGAAGCTAACATAAATATATAAATTAAAAAATAATATGATATGAAATCAGTTTTATAAGTTAACGGTACACATGAAACAAGGTACGTTTCTGGTTTTTCCCTTCGTCAGCCACAGTTACGAACAGGTGACAAGGACAAGAACTACATATAGGTACTACAAAAATCTATGATGATGAGGAAAATACCAAATGAGCGATACGGGACAAATAGAGAAGTATAGAGAATTTGTAACAGAACAGAAGCAAAGAACAAAGTGCTATCAGCAAAACAAAAGTCGTGGAAAGAATTTGGAGACAAGCTAGAAAAAGATGCGTAAGAAAACCAGAAATTGTTCTATAAGACCCTATAGAACACGAGGAAGGAAAAACAATGCCCTCTTAAATTTATAAAGGACAAGCAAGGCAAATTGCTTACTGCCCCGAAGGAAGTAATGGAAAGATGGAAATAATATTTCTCAGAACTCCTTGATGGTGAGCAAGGTCAAGCATCAGAAATGATAACCACTAGCACAGAAGAGAAAACCAATGGTGGTTAGGATGACATAAAGATGGAAGAACTGAAGGCAGCACTAGAGAAAATCAAGATGGGCAAAGCAGCAGGGCATCATGGTATAAAACCAGAAATGGTTAAGTACATGGGAGCATCAGGCGACCTATTACTCTTAAGGGTCCTATAGGCAGCGTGGTGCAACAAGGCCATACCAAAGGATTGGGAGAATGTCATCATAACACTGATTTTCAAAAAGGGTGACAATCGACAACGTGGAAACCATAGAGGCAAGACTGTTACGTGCAGTCTTTGATATCTTACAATATTATACATTGGTATACTTGTTATGTTCGCAAATATTTTGTAAACAAAATAGATATTTTTTAGTGCTTAAGGGAAAGTCATTATTGAGTTACTTCCCTTGAAAGTTGTGCCGTCTCTTTCGATCGAACTCCGCGGATGAATCCAGTTTTACTGCGATTTATTCTTTGTTTGGGTAGTAATAGATTGTTCTTGCTTCAGAATATCTATGGCCTGAATTTATGTGTATTGTTTGTCTGTGTAGGACGAATCTGTCTTATATCTGTATATCTTTACATATCTAAGTCGAACTATATGTTCTGTTGTCTCTAGAGAGGTCAAAGGCTGTTCGGCGGATGTGTCGCGAGAGAGGTGTGTTTTGGCTTCGCCCTGATGATGGGCTGTGTTTTCTATGTCGGCTTGACGCCGGGGAAAAAGTGATCTCAGTGGTTTTTGGGGAAAGTGATAGTCATCTAGACCTATCGTGTATGCTTTACCCCAGTGTTCATTCTTATTGCCAAGGAATGGCAAAATCATATTTCTGAAAACCAAGGTAATATAGATACTCTTTTGAACTCTCGTACGAAGCCACCGTTTTTCGGTAGGGATGATTTGTACGTCTGAGAGGATACATCTAACTAGATGAAAAAAAAACGATTCTGATTCCTAGCAGCACTATATCCTGTAGAATGCAGTCAATTGTTCATGATCAAATCTACAGAGCAATGAAATGTTTAATGAATGACTAACTTTAGGACAGATTCATTATCTGTATCCAAACGTGAGTGACAGCTCACGAGTGAAGCCATCTTGGAACCAAACATGTAGTGACTTTCAAGAAGAGAAAAGGGATGCCCGTATTATCGCTTGATTAGTCCAGAGATCACTGCTACACATGAGAACCCATTGCTAGCGGTTCAATATAATTATATGGAAAAATCTGTGCTGGACATTATGTTAAGGAATCTTCGCTAGACGAGATTAGGTCTAGAAGCCATCTTGGATATTGTTTATAATCTGACGTGCTTTGTCAGTAAACTCAGTTGATATATATATATATGGGCAATACTGAGTGCTTGGCTACTGACAGTCCATTATACTATTATTCTACATGAGTGCCCATGTAACATAACATTGCAAGACCATTTATCCACTGTACCATGATGTATTATGCCAACCTGTGATTTTTCACTATCTGTGCTGTCGAGTGTGTACGTCCAATTAAACTTTAGTAAAGGTACACAGTCGTTGGTGTCGATGACTTCCAGCCATACATGAGTGTGAGAAAAGAACATTTGTCAACACCACGAACTCTTCCTATCATTCGCACATTATACACTCCATCTATGTCTACACACCACTGCGTAGGTCAAGTTGACATTCCATACTCGAACCACGAGCAACACAACAACACAGTATTTAACTCTGGTGATGTTCGAGCGAGCTTCAGATTTCTCAGCATGTCTCTTGCTCAGGGCAAGGGTCTTGTATTAAGAGTTTATCAACTGATGATGATGATGTCTGCTTCCATCCACTTATATTTATCATTTGGTGGACATCATTAATAAGAAGAAAAGAGATTCTTATCAACTGGTGGACCAGCTTTCTGGGTTTGACCTCGCAGAAGTTCAGAAGTCAACAGATTACCGATACCAGACCGTTTCCTGTGGCTGATACGACACACTTGCAGTATTGGTTTGCTCTTTGTCAACACTTCGTCACGTGAACTGTCAAGTGAATGCAGTATGTAGGTCAGCGTTGTTGACATTTTTACATTAGACATTACAGAGTTTCACAGAACAGTTGGATCAATTCTTGTCAATGTTAACAGGAAGACAGTATTATTGAACTAAGAAGTCCTATTTTCATCGATGGATCTTCTTGTTTTCTATATATGAACTTTAATATTTAAGGCCAGAATATATATTTCAATAAAGTGGCAGTTTATTTATTTTACAAGAATAACTTTGCCATTACTGTAAAACTGAGCCTATTTTGCAACACATTACACACATGATATATGTATTTATGATAGGTTACATGTTATTTGTTTGTATAGTATGTTAGTTTATATGTCAGCGGGTTGTGTTTAAGGTTGGGCGGCGTCCTCACAACAGAATATCCCACGTCATAGAGGGTCCGTTGTGGGCGTTTTCTATAGGTGCAATTTTCTTGATTGAAAATTTGCTTGCGACAACTGTTGCTTTTGTGTTAGCTGTGAAGTCTGTAATTATTGTTATTTTTGTAATATTTCTTTGTTCTTTAGTTTTGTTTTGAATTGTTTGTAATTTGTTGGTCTACCCTTTTCTATCTTTCAGTTCTATTCACAATTTATATTCATATACTGTGACGTCATTTGTGTTGTTATTCTTTGCAGATTCAGTGATTATTTTCATTGATTTCCCTATTTGATTTATTTTGATTTCTGCAAACGTTTTCGTATTGTCAGTCCTATTTGTACTTTATGTATTCTGTTGGTTGACATATGTTTTATATAGGTATATTTCATAAGACACAACTGCCTGTGCACTGCACTTGGATTATGGTATAAACCAGTACCTGATTATTATTACTGTTATACAAGACCTTATTAAGGCTTGTGACCCACAGATATTGGGATAGTGTACTGATTAATCAAGTCATTAAGAACTTGTGGTATTATTATTGTTTCAGGTGATTAGTATTATTGTTAGACACCATGTCTACATTAGAATACTTCATTATACAAGGGAAAGCCCTTGATAAGACTGGTCAACAATTAGAAGAATGGGCAGTTGCTCAATATGACAAAGCATTAGCTGCAGAAGAGAGAAAAGCTCTGGCTGAAGAGAAAAGATTACAAAGAGAAGCTGAGGCTGCTGCTGAACAAAAGAAATTGCAGATGCAGGTGGAGCAAAGGAGATTTGAAGCTGAACAAAAGAAATTAGAAAGAGAAGCTGCTGCTGAACAAAAAAGATTAGACAGTGAAGCTGAACAAAAAAAATTAGAAAGAGAAGCTGCTGCTGAACAAAAAAGATTAGACAGGGAAGCTGAACAAAAAAGATTAGACAGAGAGGCTGAAGAAAAAAAGCAATAAGAGAACATGAATTTGAGTTAGAGAAATTGAGATTGACAAGTATGATTAATGTTAATCAGGCATCTAGGGGTAATGGTAAACCTTCTACTTACAAGGTTAAGGTTCCACCGTTCAATCAGTCCAGTGACGATATTACATTCTGGCTGGATAGATTTGAACGTTCTTGTCGTACACATAATGTGGATAAATCACAATACGCTAATCAATTAGCAGAAAACTTGAAAGGTGAATCTTTGACTAGATTATGCCTTGTAGGAGAAGCAGATAAGGATAATTATGATGTCATTAGGGCGGCTTTGATAAAAAAATACCAGCTAAGTGAGGAAGGCTATCGCCTTTTGTTTAAGACGATGGTGCCTGAGACAGGGGTAGAATTCTCAGAATTCACTGCAAAGGCACGTCTCACAGTTGATCGTTGGATTGAGCTTTCCAAAACAGAAAAAAACGTATGAAGGACTTATGGATTTGTTGCTCAGAGATAAGATTATGTCATGTGTTAACAAACCATTCCTGGAATTTATACATGAGCGTAAACCCAAATCTCTAAAGGAAATGGAAGAATATTGTTCCCAATATGTCACTGCACACCCCGACGTGACTTTTGGCAACACTAAGATTAAGGAGGGTATGCCAGTTGCTTCAGCAACACCATACAATCCCAATTATTCACACAGATTTCAGGGACCTCAAAACAGATTTGATAAAAAAGGTAACCATAATAGTTATCAAAACCAAGGTAACCAATCATTTCAGGGTTCTTCTTCAAAGAACTGGAGACGAGCTGATAGCTCTCGACACAGGGGTGGTCATAATTATAGGAATTTCCGTAGAGGAAGTAATTATAGAAACTATCAGGGTTATCCGTCTTGGAGTCAACAAGATCATAATTACAGAGATACTCATTATAATGAATATGATAATGGTAACCAAGGGAACTATGACTCAAACCCAAATATGGGTTACAATAGAGGTAACAATAACTACAGAGGTGATAATAACCGAGGTAGATCTCAAAACAAAAGACATAAACCACATTTTCAGGCAAACTCTGCACAACAAGAGTCCCATGAAGCCTATAAACAGAGTAAAGATAATAATGATGCTAGTAATATGGCATGTGCCGCTTTTGATTTTGGGAGAGCATCTCAGTGCCTCCAATGCAAAACGTTATTTGAGCCAACCACAGTGTCTACTTTAAGCTGTGGCCATCCTCTTCCTGCTCTTCCGGCATCAGTCGCGCATGATGGAAGAGGTTCTCTTGTCTTACATAAGGGTTTAGTGAATAACAATCCAGTCTCTGTGCTATTTGATTCTGGATGCACCACAATTGGTGTTAGGCAGTCACTCGTAGATCCTTCCCGTGCCACTGGACAAGTAGTCAAATGTATAACATTTGGCGGCACATTAGAGAAATACTCTACTGCTATCATTAGGATTGCTACTCCTTTCTTTACAGGAGATGTACACGCATGTCTTCTCCCGAATCCGATCGCTGACCTCATCATCGGTCGCATTCATGGAGTCAAAGAATGCACTCCGCAACAAATTTCCGCGTGGGAAAGGCAAAACATGCAGATTGCTAACGCTGTAGTCACTAGAGCTCAGGCTCTTAATATGCCTCAAACTTCATCTACTGAAGATAATGAAGTGCATAACCAAGATGATCCCTTGGTAATTTCTCGTGACTCGTTTATAAAACAGCAAGAAGATGATCCCACTCTGAAGAAATTCTTCATTCTTGCAACTAAAGGTGATCCGAATAAAGACACAAGTCGTAAATCGTGGATTACAAAGAAGAATGGCGTACTTGTACGTATGGTTCAAGACTCCATTACGTCAAGTCATTCTCAAATCCTGGTTCCCAAGAATTTGAGAGTTAAAATTTTGCAGCACGCTCACGACTCTCAGTGTGCTGGACACATGGGTTTTTCCCGTACAAAGTCAAGAGTCCTTGCGGCTTTCTTTTGGCCATTGGTAAACAAGGACATACGGATTTATTGTCGATCTTGTAAAGTATGTCAGGAAGTTAAATCCAAAGGTCCACGGCATGCTGCACCCATTCAGGCGGCGGACATTCCTATTCGGCCATTTCAAAAAATGGCCATAGACATTATTGGTCCATTTAAGATCAAGTCTGCCAGAGGACATCAGTTTATCTTGACATGTGTTGATATGTGCACACGTTGGCCAGAGGCTATTCCTCTGAAGAGCATTACTACTGCTGATATTGCAGATGCTCTTTGGCTTATATTTTCTCGTTTGGGTTTCCCCGGAGAGATATTGTCAGACCATGGCACCCAACTAATATCAGATACCATGTCTCAAGTAATGTCTACTCTGCAGATAGATAGATCTTTAAGTAGTATCTACCATCCAATGTCTAATGGTATGGTCGAACGCCTTAATAGAACACTTAAAAACTTACTAGGGAAGATAACTGAGGATCATCCTCAAGACTGGGACAGAGTTTTACCTGCGGCCCTCTTCGCTTACAGAGAGGTACCCAATGAACATACAGGATTTTCTCCCTTTGAACTCGTCTTTGGCGCGCGTCCGCGCGGCCCTATGTCGTTGCTTCACGATCTCATAACATCTGACAATATTGACGATGACACAAAGTCATCCTACGAATATGTCATCGCGTTGAGACAATAGATTATCGAAGCATGCAAATTAGCAACTTCTTCTTCTGAATTTGCGAAACAGAAGGCAAGGCAACTTGCCAATAAGAAGAGATGCTTACGACAACTTTGTCCTGGTGACAAAGCATTTGTATTACTACCTTGTAGGGAAATAATAATAATAAATTCTTTAAGCGCCAAACACGGCGCATAAGGCAGAAACCAGTGCTCTCCAGGTTGTTCGTTGTGACGCCACTCCTCTTAGCTCTTGCACATTATTTAGGCCCAACGTTCTTCCTTCTCTTATTATTGTTCTTCTGAGTGTTTCTTTTGGTCTTCCTTTTTTCCGCTTACCATCAGGAACCCAAGTGAGCGCCTGTAGTGGTATTCTGTTGTTTTGCATTCGTAGGACATGACCGATATATGACCATCGTCTTTTCCTTATATAGTCGGAGACATATTTCTGCCTAGAGTCTCTCTTATTTGTCGATTAGTCTTGAATTCTTTCCAACTGATGTTCATGAGTTTTCTAAGACATTTGTTCTCGAATGTATTCAGCTTGTTCTCCAATGATTTTGTTATTTTCCAACTCTAACAGCCGTATGTTAACACTGAGATAACATTTGAATTAAACAGACGAAGCTTGGTATGTATATTCAATGATCGTAATTTCCAAATGTTAGATAATCTATTGAAGGCGCTAGCTGCCAAAGCAATTCTAGTATGGATTTCTCTTGTTGTGTCACCATCCTGAGTCATTTTACTGCCTAAATAATTGAAACTTTCAACTTTCTGTAGTTTTTCCCCGTTCAAGATGATATCAAAGGTCTCGTTAGAAAAGTTCATAGCTTTAGTTTTAGAGGCATTTATTTGGAGACCAATTTTAACCGAGAGATGACACAAATTATTTATTGCTTCTTGGGATTGTCTTGGTGTTGAACTTAAGAATGCTACATCATCTGCGAAATCCAGGTCCCCCAGGAATTTTCCATTTGTCCATTTTATACCCAATTGTTCATTGTGGGTATAGTTTCTCATAACCCAATCAATAGCTATTCCAAAAAGTAGTGGTGACATAATACAGCCTTGTTTCACCCCTGTTTCTACTGTAAACCATTCTGTATTCCCTTTATTTGTTCTAACACAGGGAAAACAGACTACTTATTTCTTGGAAAGGTCCGTACGATATAATATCGAAAATTTCCGATGTCGACTATATTGTCGATATTGATGGGAAGCATAAAACCTTCCACATCAATATGCTTACTGAATTCCATGAACGTCCGGATTATTTGCAACCCATTTTCCAAGCAACGGACAATTCTCCAGTACAACATGGTCATTACTCATCACTGTCCGTGATACAGGATGAGGAAACAAGTTTTTCAGATGTAAATCTTCCTCTTCCAATGATCCCACTTCATTCTAGTGAATCATGGAAGAACGTTACTGTCTCTCCTGATTTGTCTCTAGGAGAACAGCGACAAGTTTCAACTATGTTGCAAACATTTCAGGATGTACTCACTGACATCCCTGGACAAACGAATGTCATTGAACATGACATTGTTCTAACTGACCATACTCCTATTAGGGTTAGACCTTATCCTATACCTATACATTTTCAAGCACAGGTCGAGAAAGAGTTGGATGAGATGATAGATTTGAAAATAATCGAACCATCCACCTCTGCATATTCTTCGCCGATGGTTATTGTGCGTAAAAAAGACAATAACATACGTCTTTGCGTTGACTATCGAAAATTGAATCAGGTAACGAAGTTCGATGCTGAACCTATGCCTTTACTGGAAGAACTACTTACTCGACTCTCCAAATCTCATTTTTTCACTAAACTTGATTTGTCTAAAGGATATTGGCAAGTTCCTTTATCTGAACGCGCCAAACCTCTCACGGCTTTTTCAACACCTAGAGGTTTGTTCCAATGGAATTTTATGCCTTTCGGTCTTAGAACGCACCAGCTACATTCGTACGCATGATGCGCCGAATCCTATCTTATCGGTCAGATGTCATTGCATATCTAGACGACATCTGTCTTTTCAGCGATACTTGGGAAGATCACTATTCAGGGTTAGATGAATTGCTGTCTACTTTGCGCGAGCACAACCTGACAGCGAAACCCTCTAAAGCCTATATTGGTTTTAGCGAAATTTCTTTCCTAGGCCACCGAGTTGGTCATGGTTTCCTAAAGACAGAGGACCATAATACTAGTAAGATACTTAACATCTCAATCCCTAAGACTAAAAAAACAGGTGAGAAGTCTGTTAGGTCTTATTCAATTTTATGGCAGATTCATTCAGAATCTATCCTCTATCATGGCACCTCTTTCAACACTTCTAAAGAAAGGTTCGCCTAATGTGGTCCACTGGTCTCAGGAATGCCAATGCTCTCTGGATAAGATTAAAACATTGTTTTCAACACCACCTATTTTAGTGCTACCCACTAAAGATAAAACATTCGTTCTTCGTAGTGACGCTTCATCCACTGGGATTGGAGCGGCACTAATGCAAGAGTACTCTGGAACTCTGCATCCTGTAATGTATATTTCCAGAAAACTTAATGCGGCAGAAAGGAATTATTCGGTTTTAGACCGTGAGCTATTAGCTATGGTTTGGTCGATCCTCAAACTACAGAGATTCCTTCTGGGCGCACATTTCATAGTAGAAACCGACCAAAAAGCTCTTACTGCTATACAGAGTAAGAATTTGAAGAGCTCGAGGTCTACTCGATATGCAATTGCTCTTCAACCTTTTCATTTCTCTGTGCGAGCTATTCGTGGATCAGATAATGTGATGGCAGACATTCTGTCAAGATGCCCACATGATTCCACATAACTATTAGGGCTTAGACTTCTTGATATGTCTAGTTCTATAGTTGTTCCTTTTCTATATCATGATAGATACAAATTTATAATTTAATAATATAATGATTGTATCACTACATAGCGGTTCATTGATGTTTATTCACCGCTGTGCTTTGATGATTTTTTCTTCATAAATCATAAATGTAAGACATCTAATACGAAATGATGGTATGAATTTTTTAGGCTTCGTGTAATTGCCAGAATTGTATTATACTTTGATGACACCTTCCTGGAAAAATAAACTTATAGAGAAATAATTTCTCTCAGTTTATGAGACACATTCTCACCAGTCGCTCCATAAGTCGACTTAGCCTCATATTAGGCGTTATATGTATTCCTGATATTTTCATCTGCGCATTATTCATGCGTTGTGAGCCTATTGTACGTTGCTCCTAGATGTATTTAAAAAAGAAAAAAAGTGTTCCATTTTTTTTTCCCGGGAGGTGTGGTAAGACTGTTACGTGCAGTCTTTGATATCTTACAATATTATACATTGGTATACTTGTTATGTTCGCAAATATTTTGTAAACAAAATAGATATTTTTTAGTGCTTAAGGGAAAGTCATTATTGAGTTACTTCCCTTGAAAGTTTGCCGTCTCTTTCGATCGAACTCCGCGGATGAATCCAGTTTTACTGCGATTTATTCTTTGTTTGGGTAGTAATAGATTGTTCTTGCTTCAGAATATCTATGGCCTGAATTTATGTGTATTGTTTGTCTGTGTAGGACGAATCTGTCTTATATCTGTATATCTTTACATATCTAAGTCGAACTATATGTTCTGTTGTCTCTAGAGAGGTCAAAGGCTGTTCGGCGGATGTGTCGCGAGAGAGGTGTGTTTTGGCTTCGCCCTGATGATGGGCTGTGTTTTTCTATGTCGGCTTGACGCCGGGGAAAAAAAAGTGATCTCAGTGGTTTTTGGGGAAAGTGATAGTCATCTAGACCTATCGTGTATGCTTTACCCCAGTGTTCATTCTTATTGCCAAGGAATGGCAAAATCATATTTCTGAAAACCAAGGTAATAAAGATACTCTTTTGAACTCTCGTACGAAGCCACCGTTTTTCGGTAGGGATGATTTGTACGTCTGAGAGGATACATCTAACTAGATGAAAAAAACGATTCTGATTCCTAGCAGCACTATATCCTGTAGAATGCAGTCAATTGTTCATGATCAAATCTACAGAGCAATGAAATGTTTAATGAATGACTAACTTTAGGACAGATTCATTATCTGTATCCAAACGTGAGTGACAGCTCACGAGTGAAGCCATCTTGGAACCAAACATGTAGTGACTTTCAAGAAGAGAAAAGGGATGCCCGTATTATCGCTTGATTAGTCCAGAGATCACTGCTACACATGAGAACCCATTGCTAGCGGTTCAATATAATTATATGGAAAAATCTGTGCTGGACATTATGTTAAGGAATCTTCGCTAGACGAGATTAGGTCTAGAAGCCATCTTGGATATTGTTTATAATCTGACGTGCTTTGTCAGTAAACTCAGTTGATATATATATATATGGGCAATACTGAGTGCTTGGCTACTGACAGTCCATTATACTATTATTCTACATGAGTGCCCATGTAACATAACATTGCAAGACCATTTATCCACTGTACCATGATGTATTATGCCAACCTGTGATTTGTCACTATCTGTGATGTCGAGTGTGTACGTCCAATTAAACTTTAGTAAAGGTACACAGTCGTTGGTGTCGATGACTTCCAGCCATACATGAGTGTGAGAAAAGAACATTTGTCAACACCACGAACTCTTCCTATCATTCGCACATTATACACTCCATCTATGTCTACACACCACTGCGTAGGTCAAGTTGACATTCCATACTCGAACCACGAGCAACACAACAACACAGTATTTAACTCTGGTGATGTTCGAGCGAGCTTCAGATTTCTCAGCATGTCTCTTGCTCAGGGCAAGGGTCTTGTATTAAGAGTTTATCAACTGATGATGATGATGTCTGCTTCCATCCACTTATATTTATCATTTGGTGGACATCATTAATAAGAAGAAAAGAGATTCTTATCAATATCCCTTCTCAGTGTCCCTGGTAAAATCTACTCTAGAATCCTAGAGCAGAGACTCCGATGCCTAGCTGAGCCACAATTGGATGATGTCCAGTGCGGATTCTGAGCAAACCGAACTACTCAAGACCTAATCTTCACACTCAGACAGCTGAGTGAAAAGGCCCTTGAGTATAAGAGTGAGATCCATCTTTGTTTCATAGATCTGGAGAAGGCGTTTGACAGGGTCCCCTGGAGCAAACTTTGGGATTGTTTGGCAAGGAAGAACATTCCAGCACCTCTGCATCATGCTATACAGAGCTTCTACAAGCCTTGCAGAAATTATGTGAGGACAGCAAACTATAAGTCAGAAGAGTTCAGGACCACCACTAGTGTAAGACAAGGTGATATCCTGTCACCTTATCTTTTCATACTCCTCATGGACGATGTCATCAAGGCATGTAAGGAGAGAACAAGAAAGTATTCAGTGGGGTACTGGAAGATGAGACAGGTATGTATTTCAGACCTGGCATTTGCAGATGATGTTGTCCTGATACAACCACGACAGAAAGCAAGGTGGGGTACAAGAAGAGACAGCAACCAGGGATCCAGACCCCCAGGATGACCCAGAGTCCGCTGGGAGGACAACATTAGACAGTCTTTGAAGGACCGAGGACTAGAATGGAACCAGGCCAGGAGGAAGACAGCCGAAAGGATAGTCTGGCGCTCTCTCTTCCAAACCTCTACACCTCAAGGTAGAAGAGGAACGACTAAGTAAGTAAGTAAGAATTGCATTTCGCACTGGTTTCTAACAATAAAAGTAAATCTTATGAAATCTGTTTGAACCCGATTTTTAAAAAGTCACTCTGACAAAAAATTTCATGGGTTGAAAAGCAGACGTCTCGGAAAGCATTGACGTCATGGTCAGCACTGACAAAACGACTGAATACAGGGTATATCCAGACATTTCAGACATAATTCTACTCTTCTCGAATTCACTTCAAGATCTTCTAGCTGAGAAGACTTCGGGCGGACTGACCCACACGTGTAAGAAGCCACAATCCATAGCATGCAGCTGAGAAGAAGCCAAGCTGACTTGCTCTTGTGAGCCCCATTTGCTCAGCGATAAGCTCGAATTATTGTGTCTTAGGGTATGAATGAAACTCTATGGATCGTCAAGATAATCAAGTATCTTTGTGTCATGTAAATTGAAATATTTGAAATTAATGCTGTGATTGACTTTTTTTGTTGTGTGTGGATTATAATAGAATAATTAATATTAAAACCGGTGAGAAATAATTAACGAGCTGCACTCATATCAACTACTAACAGAGATACCCTTGGAGAATAGGATAAGTCTAGAGAGAAGATGACTTACTTAACAGCTTTCTTCTACAACCGTTCTCTTCTCCATTTCTGGGAACTACTTTATTATCTAACATCCATCTCACCATAGCTGTCTGTTCCCACTACTGTTTATCATTTAATGTTGTTGACTTTTTCCTCATGCCTCAATGTTAAACTGTCTCATAGCTCTCTCTTTCTCGTCGTCTATCCACTTTTGTTTTTCACTCTTTTCTCCAGTCGCAGTGTGTTCATGTTTGCCTCTTCTCTTAACATGCCCCAAAAACGTGGATTGTTTACTTCTAGTACAAGATAAACGCATACTTTGCGCCTCGGCCTCTTTCAAGATATCTTCATTACTCGGCTTCCGTGCTTTTACTAATCTTTATATTCTTCCATGAAATATTATCTCTGTGGCCTCATGGGATAGTCTTACATGTTTATCGATTGTCGACGAGTAATTCTATATGACAAAATGGCTCTAAACAAGTCTGAAGGGCGCACTATACCTACAGGCAACAAGTTACCCACCTTTGAACCAGCAGAAGCTATCGCCCGAATGGCGTGTCTGAAATTCATTTTAGCAGCCGTGGATACTGTGTGTGTGGTTCCAACAGGGGACTGTAAGTATAACAGTCATCTATGATGATTTTCACTAGTGCCAACAGTTGTTAATATCTTTGACGAGTACCAACATGTGCTAACATCTTTGACTAGTACCAACATTTGTTAACATCTTTTACTAGTACCAACATTTGTTAACATCTTTCACTGGTACCATCATGCGTACGTCCTGTATAGAATTATGATGTTCGATTGTCCTGTGTACATACCAAAATGTCTGTTGTTTCTGGAACGTACTGGTATCCGGTACTGGTCGTCTGTACTGTGATAACTTGTACAGCCTGGGGGTGGGACGGCGTAGAAGATGTAAGAAGATTAGTTGTACACATTTAAACATACTTACATGTATGTTACGATACATAAATATATTATGTTTACCCGCATAGAGTCCTGCTGATAAATGCATGCATACATAATTATATATTCATAAAGCCCCGTCAAGTTCCCGGGGTCTCTGAAGAGACAGAGACAGAATTGGACTACTACACACTCAGACATGTCGTACAAGGCTACCTCAGACATGTCGTACAAGGCTACCTCAGACATGTCGTACAAGGCTACCTCAGACATGTCGTACAAGGCTACCTCAGACATGTCGTACAAGGCTACCTCAGACATGTCGTACAAGGCTACCTCAGACATGTCGTACAAGGCTACCTCAGACATGTCGTACAAGGCTACCTCAGACATGTCGTACAAGGCTACCTCAGACATGTCGTACAATAGGGTTCCCATTCGTCCCGTTTTTCCAGGGACAGTCCCGCTTTTTGATAAATTGTCCCGGTGTCCAGAATTTATTCCAAATGTCCCGCTTTTTAAGGGTCCTTCCTGAAAAAAAAATCTTTGGGTAACGGATTTTATTCCGTGTTTTAGTAGTGTTACTTTATCAATTTCCGGTTACAGTGGACCCTCGGTTTGAATCTCGAACAAAAATTCTGTACTTCAAAATGCAAGAAGACACTGTGAACAATTTAATTGGTATTGGTTGTCTTGCACATGTGATACATAATGCTGTGCAGATTGCTGCGGATTGCTTACCTATTGATCTTCAGTTAATAATTAACAAGATTTACCAGCATTTCCACATTTATTGTGTACGAGTTGAGGAACTCAAATCATTTTGCAAATTCACCAATACAGAATATAAAACTGTTTTGGGTAACAGCAAGACAAGATGGCTCTCTCTCTTGCCTGCAGTCCAGAGAGTTATTGACATTTTCTCTGCATTGAAGCCATATTTCCTTTCCATTCACAAATGTCCTACCAGTCTCAAAAATTTCTTTGAAAATCCACTTTCAATTACACTCCTGCATTTCATTGCCAGCCAGTTAAAAACCTTTTCTGATACCATCAAATGTGTTGAAAAGCAAGAGACAACAGTAATTGAAGTGAAGGATGAAGTAAACAAACTGGTGGAAAAATTAAACTACAGGAAGGCAGAAAAGTTTCTTACCACTACTGTGAGAAATCAGTTGCATGAATTAGAAAAAGAAGGACACATAACAGTTGAAAAGTTTCAAAGCTATGCATTGAATATATTCAGGAGTGGTGTACACCATTTCTTACGCCTCTTCAGTCTATGGATTGGATCAATTTGAAGGGAAAGGAGTCTGTGGCTTGGAAGAACATCCAAGAAAGCTACATAACTATCTTGCAATATAATACATTTATATACTTATTATGTTCGCAAATATTTTGTAAACAAAGTATTTCTTTTTTAAGTGCTTAAGGAGAAGTCATTTTTGAGTTACTTCCCTTGAAAGGAGTTCCGTCATCTTCGATCGGACTCCGCGGACGAGTCTAGGCCTACTGCGATTTATTCTTTGGCTGGGTAGGAATAGATTGTTCTTGCTTCAGTATATCTATGGCCTGAATTTATACGTAGTGTTTGTATGAGTAGGACGAGTCTGTCTTATTTATGGATATCTTTACATTTCTAAGTCGAACTATGTTGGTTGTCGCTAGAAAAGGTCAAAGGCTATGCAGCGGAAGTATCGCTAGCAGGGGGGTGTGATTCATGGCTGTCATCCTGTCGGGATGTCGAATTTTGTTGTAGCCGGCCTATCGCCGAAAAAGTGATCTATAAGTAGATGGGGAAAAGTGATAGTCATTTAGACATGTTGTATGTACTTTACCCCAGTGTTTATTCTCTTTTGCCAAGGAATGGCAAAGTTATATTTCGCATAGAAAGGTAAAACCACAATTTATTATGAACTTGGGCTTCGCCATCGTTGTCGATAAGCAGATGCACAGTGGTACTTCTGAAAAGAATATTTATTCAAAGGAAGATGACATTCCTATGTGTCAGCACTAGATTATATGATATTATTCGGTTGCCTCTGTGATAGAAGCTGTGAAGAAATGAGGACATTTAACGAATGACCAATTTTGGTCTGTATCCAATAGTGAGTGGAGCTCACGAGAGAAGCACAGCCATGTTGAAATCCATATACTTTGTATTTATCGAGTGAGAAAAAGGGATGCCTGTACTATCGCTCGATGAACCAAGAGATCACTGCTACATGTGAGAACCCATGTCTGGGATTCCTATATCTTTATGGAAAAATATATATATTGAACTTTACGTGAAGGGATATTCGCTAGACGAGGTTAGGTCTAGGAGCCTTCCTATATATTGGTTATGGTCTGACGTGCCCAGTCAGTAAAGCCAGATGATTTACATGATGGAACTCTGAATGCTTATTTACGAATGCTCCATTATGATATTTGCCAAGCATGAATGCTAACTTAAGATGATATTCCTGTGATCAACATTATGCTGTCTATGTCGACATTTGTTCCTGTAACCATACACGTACTGTCCAAGTGTGCGTCTCATTAAATGTTATAAAAAGACCACCGTAGTTCCAGTACTTCTTGAATTCGAACAGTGTGAGTATGAGTGATGTACTACCAACCTGTCAACTCTATCGAATCATTCTACCATTCGCGTTCTGACATTCATATACACACTCATTGTCTACACTCACATTCTTGTCGGAGCCTCATCACGTTCCAGGACAAGATGACCTGTATGACCAAAACTGTGCTGGGTTTAATGAGTTGACAATCGTTACACTTTACTACACCAGTCCCAACATCTACATTTATCAACTGGTGGACATTCACGTCATTTAACAAATAAAGCGTGAGTTAACAACTACTGGCCAGTATGAGTTTAACAACTGGTGTGCCAGCTTCCTGGGTCAACCTGCACAGTGACCATATTGAGAAGTAAACTACTGAGACCAGACGTTCCTTGGGGTCTGTTACGACACACAAATACATCAACAGTACAACTCTACAGTGATGTCAGCGTGACCTGTCCTGTCGAGAGTATGCAGTAACTAGGTCAGCGTTTGTTGACATTTGGTTCGTTGGACATTTGCCATACAACTGACAGTGTTACACAGCAAGCTTGGTTGAAACATAGAACATTACACATCAGGACTGGAGAATATTTGACAGTGTTTGCGAAAGGAAGTGTTATTGAACTGAGAAGTCCTACATCGATTGTTATCATTCACATCAACGATGGAGCTTCTATTTCTGTGTTGAATTTAAAATAATTAGACCAGAAGTATTTGTTTAATAAAGTACCACAGTACTGTACTATTAGGCAGTGTAACTGAGCCTTCTTTACAACACATTCTTTCTGCAACACTCTATTTACATCATATTGCCATACTATTTATGCATTCATGTATTTATGTTTAAATATTTATATGTGATATTTGTTTGTATCCAGCGGGTTGTTGTTTTGGTTGGGCGGTGTCACACAACAGAGTACCCCACGTAATAGAGGGTCTGATGTGTGCGTTTCTATAGGTGCAATTTTCTTGATTGAAAATTTGCTGCGACAGCTGTTGCTATTAGTGTTAGCTGTGAAGACTGTACTCATTGTTGTTTTTGTAATATTCCTCTGTTCTTTAGTTTGTTTTGATTTGTTTGTAATTTGTTGGTCTACCCTATTCTATCTTTCAGTTCTATTCTCAATTTATATTTATATACTGTGGCGTTATTTGTATTTGTTATCCTCTTGCGGTTTATCTTTTATTGTTTTTCCCATTTGATTTATTTCATTTCCGCAAATGTTTTCATGTTCTTCTGTATAACTGTTTTGTTTTGTGCCTGATCGACATACACTATTTTAAATATAGTTGATCATATAAATTGATGTACAAGAATCAACTGATAGTTAATTGCTATTACTAAAGGTACACAGTTGATGATATAAAACACTATTTCTGGTGCACTGCACTTATATTATAAAGTGAACCAGCAACTTATAGCTGTTATTATATAAGGATTTATACAAGACCTTTGTAAGGCTTGTTTCCCACAGTGATTGGGATAGTTAAGTACTATTTTCCACAGGTTAAAAAGTTATCATACAAGGTCTTTGATTAAGACTAAGAAAGTGAATTTATTTACTTTTGCAAATTACTGATCTTATTAGACAAGATGTCTACATTATATTATTTTATCACACAAGGCAAGGCTCTTGATAAGACTGGTCAGCAATTAGAAGAATGGGCAGTTGCTCAATATGACAAAGCATTAGCTGCTGAAGAAAGAAAAGCATTGATTGAGGAGAAAAGATTAGAAGCTGAGGAAAAAAAATTACAAAGAGAGTATGAACAAAAGAAATTGCAGATACAGACTGATGAAAAAAGATTCCAGATGGAAATGGAAAAAGAGAAAAGAGAAAAGAAAAGATGAGGCTGCTGCTGAAGAGAAAAAATTACAAGCTGCTGCAGAAGAGAGAAAATTACAAGCTGAAGCTCAAGAGAAAAAAGCAATAAGAGAACATGAACACCAAAAAGAACTTTTAGCATTTGAGTTAGAAAAGTTAAAGTTAACAAACATAAGTGATGGTAATCAAGCATCTGGTGGTAATGGTAAACCCTTTACTTACAAGGTCAAGGTACCAGCGTTCAACCCTTCCAGTGATGACATAACATTCTGGCTAAATAGATTTGAACGCTCGTGTCGAGCCCATAATGTGGACAAATCACAATATGCTAACCAGTTATCAGAAAATCTGAAAGGTGATTCTCTGACTAGTTTAAGTTTGGTTGAAGAGGCTGACAAAGATAACTATGATGTTATTAGGGCAGCCTTATTAAAGAAGTATCAGTTGTCTGAAGAGGGTTATCGGAAGTTGTTTAAGACAATGGTGCCTGAGGCAGGTGTAGAATTCTCAGAATTCATTGCAAGGACACGTCTTACATTTGATCGTTGGATTGAGCTATCCAAAACAGAAAAGACTTATGAAGCCCTTATGGACTTGATACTCAGAGACAAGATTATGTCAAGTATAAATAAACCTTTCCTCGAATTCTTACATGAGCGTAAACCTAAGTCTCTAAAAGAAATGGAACAGTATTGTACCCAATACGTCACTGCACATCCGGACGTAGCTATTAGCAACAGTAAGGTTAAAGAAGGTATGCCAGTTGCTTCTGCAACACCATACAACCCTAATCACTCTCACAAATTCCAAGGACCTCAAAATAAGTTTAATAAAAAAGGTAACTATTACAGTTATCAGAACCAAGGTAACCAATCATTTTAGGGTTCTTCTTCGAATACCTGGAGAAGAGCTGACAGCCCTCGATTCAGGGGTGGTCATAATTACAGGAACTTTCGCAAAGGAAGTCATTCTAGAAACTATCCAAGTTTTCCTTCATGGAGACAACAGGATCATAATTACCGAGATACTCATTATAATGAATATGATGATAGTAACCAAAGGAGCTATGATTCAAACCCGAGTAGGGGTTATAATAGTGGAAACAATGATAAGTACAGAGGCAATAATAACAGAGGTAGAGCACAATTCAAAAAACATAAAGCTCATTACCAGGCGAACTCTGCACAGCAAGAGTCCCACGAAGCCTATAAACAAAGTAAAGATAATGATGACTCTAATAATATGGCATGTGCCGCTTTTGATTTTGGGAGAGCATCTCAGTGCCCCCAATGCAAAACATTATTTGAGCCAACCACAGTGTCTACTTTAAGCTGTGGCCATCCTCTTCCCGCTCTTCCTGCGTCAATCGCACATGATGGGAGAGGTTCTCTTGTCTTACACAAAGGTTTAGTAAATGACAATCCAGTCTCAGTACTTTTTGATTCTGGATGCACAACTATTGGGGTTAGGCAGTCACTCATAGATCCTTCTCATTCTACAGGCAAAGTAGTCAAATGCGTAACATTTGGCGGCACCATAGAGAAATACTCTACCGCTATCATTAGGATTGCTACTCCTTTCTTCACAGGAGATGTACACGCATGTCTTTTGCCGAATCCGATCGCTGATCTTATCATCGGTCGCATTCACGGAGTCAAAGAATGCACTCCGGAGCAAATTTCCATTTGGGAAAATCAAAATATGCAATCTGCTAATGCGGTAGTCACTAGAGCTCAAGCTCTCAATATGCCTGAAACTTCATCTGTTGAAGATAATGAAGTGCATAACCAAGATGATCCCTTGGTAATTTCTCGTGACTCGTTTATAAAACAACAAGAAGAAGATCCGACTCTTAAGAAATTCTTCACTCTTGTAACGAAAGGTGATCCGAATAAAGATTCAAATTGTAAATCTTGGATTACAATGAAGAATGGCGTACTTGTACGTATGGTGCAAGACTCCACTAAGTCAAGTCATTCTCAGATTCTTGTACCCAAGAATTTGAGAGTTAAGATCTTACAACATGCACACGACTCTCAGTGTGCTGGTCACATGGGTTTTTCCCGTACAAAGTCAAGAGTTCTTGCGGCTTTCTTTTGGCCTTTTGTGAACAAGGACATACGGATCTATTGTCGATCCTGTAAAGTATGTCAAGAAGTCAAATCCAAAGGTCCTCGTCATGCTGCGCCTATTCAGGCTGCAGATATTCCTATTCGTCCATTCCAGAAAATGGCGATAGACATCATTGGTCCATTCAAGATCAAATCTGCTAGAGGACATCAGTTTATCTTAACGTGTGTAGACATGTGCACACGTTGGCCAGAGGCTATCCCTCTAAAGAGCATTACTACCGCTGACATTGCAGATGCTCTTTGGCTTATATTTTCTCGGCTGGTATTCCCCGGAGAAATATTATCAGATCATGGCACCCAACTGATATCGGATACCATGTCTCAAGTAATGTCTACTCTACAGATAGAGAGATCTTTGAGTAGCATCTATCATCCTATGTCCAATGGTATGGTCGAGCGACTAAATAGAACACTTAAGAACTTATTAGGGAAGATAACTGAGGATCATCCTCAAGATTGGGATAGGGTTTTACCCGCGGCCCTCTTCGCGTACAGAGAGGTCCCCAATGAACATACAGGGTTTTCTCCCTTTGAACTTGTCTTTGGCGCGCGACCGCGCGGCCCAATGTCTTTGCTGCATGATCTTATAACAGCTGACAATATTGACGATGACACAAAATCTTCTTACGAGTATGTCATCGCGCTAAGACAGAAGATTATCGAAGCATGAAAATTGGCAACGTCCTCTTCTGAATTTGCTAAGCAGAAGGCAAGACAATTTGCTAATAAGAAGAGAACTTTACGACAACTTTGTCCTGGTGACAAAGCATTTGTTTTGCTACCTTGTCGTGAAAATAGACTCCTTATTAGTTGGAAAGGTCCGTACGATATAATATCGAAAATTTCAGATGTTGACTACATCGTCGATATCAACGGGAAGCATAAAACCTTCCACATCAATATGCTTACGGAGTTCCATGAACGTCCTGACTATCTACAGCCTATTTTCCAGGCAACGGACGATTCTCATGTCAAACATGGTCATTACTCATCACTGTCTGTAATACAGGATGAGGAAACAAGTTTTTCGGATGTTAATCTTCCGCTTCCAATGATCCCACTTCATTCTAGTGAATCATGGAAAGACGTTACTGTTTCTCCTGATTTGTCTCTAGGAGAACGGCGACAAGTTTCGTCTATGTTACAAACATTTCAGGATGTCCTCACTGACATCCCTGGACAAACTCATGTCATTGAGCATGACATTGTTCTAACTGAACATACTTCAATTAGGGTTAGACCTTATCCTATCCCTATACATTTCCAAACACAGGTTGAAAAGGAGTTGGATGAAATGATAGATTTACAAATAATCGAACCATCCACTTCTGCATATTCTTCGCCGATGGTTATTGTTCGAAAAAAAGACAATAACATACGTCTTTGCGTTGACTATCGCAAATTGAATCAAGTTACGAAGTTCGATGCTGAACCTATGCCTTTACTAGAAGAGCTACTTACTCGTCTTTCTAAATCGCATTTTTTCACTAAACTTGATTTGTCTAAAGGATATTGGCAAGTTCCATTATCCGAACGCGCCAAACCTCTTACCGCTTTCTCTACTCCCAGAGGCCTTTTCCAATGGAATTTTATGCCTTTCGGCCTTATGAACGCACCAGCTACATTTGTACGCATGATGCGTCGAATCCTATCGTATCGGTCAGATGTCATTGCTTATCTAGACGACATCTGTCTTTTCAGCGATACTTGGGAAGATCACTATTCAGGGTTAGTTGAATTATTATCAACTCTGCGTGAGTAAAACCTGACAGCAAAACCATCTAAAGCTTGTATTGGCTTTAGCGAAATTGCTTTCTTAGGCCATCGAGTAGGTCACGGTTTCTTGAAGACAGAAGACCATAATATCACTAAGATACTTAACATCTCTATCCCTAGGACTAAAAAGCAAGTGCGAAGTCTTTTAGGTCTCATACAATTTTATGGACGTTTCATTCCGAATCTGTCCTCTATCATGGCACCTCTCTCTACACTATTAAAGAAAGGGTCGCCTAACATGGTTCACTGGTCTCATGAATGCCAATCTTCACTAGAGAAGATCAAAACTATGTTTTCATCACCACCTATTTTAGTGTTACCTACAACAGATAAGACATTTGTTCTTCGTAGTGACGCTTCATCCACTGGGATTGGAGCGGCACTAATGCAAGAGTACTCTGGAACTCTGCATCCTGTAATGTATATATCCAGAAAACTTAATGCTGCAGAAAGGAATTACTCGGTTTTAGACCGTGAATTATTGGCAATGGTTTGGTCAATTCTCAAACTCCAAAGATTCCTTCTGGGCGCGCATTTCGTAGTGGAAACTGACCAAAAAGCTCTTACGGCTATCCAAAGTAAGAACTTGAAGAGCTCGAGATCAACTCGATACGCAATCGCTCTTCAACCTTTTCATTTTTCGGTACGAGCTATCCGTGGTTCAGAAAATGTGATGGCGGACATTCTGTCCAGATGCCCACATGATGCCACTTAACTGTTAAATATTGGTTCTTTTTAATATGTATAACTTTACAACAGTTATTTTTTGTTTCTTTACTAAGATACACATTTGTAATTTAATAATAGAATGATGGTATCTCTACTTAGCGGTTTATTGATGTTTATTCACCGCTGTTCTTTGATGATTGTTTCTTCATAAATCATAAATTTAAGATTATAGTGTGAATTTTTGGTATGCATTGTATAATTACCAGAATTGTATTATAAGTAGATCACACCTTCCTGGAAACATTTATTCGTAGAGAAACAATTTCTCTCAGATTTTGAGATATATTCTCACCGGTCATATTTGGAATTATAGTTATTCCTGATATTTTCATCTGCGCAGTATTCTTGCGTTGTGAGCCTATTCTACGTTGCTCCTAGATGTATTTTTAAAAAAAAATTTTTTTTTTTCCCGGGAGGTGTGGTAAGACTGTAAAGTGCAATCTTTACTATCTTGCAATATAATACATTTATATACTTATTATGTTCGCAAATATTTTGTAAACAAAGTATTTCCTTTTTTAAGTGCTTAAGGAGAAGTCATTTTTGAGTTACTTCCCTTGAAAGGAGTTCCGTCATCTTCGATCGGATTCCGCGGACGAATTTAGGCCTACTGCGATTTATTCTTTGCCTGGGTAGGAATAGATTGTTCTTGCTTCAGTATATCTATGGCCTGAATTTATACGTAGTGTTTGTATGAGTAGGACGAGTCTGTCTTATATATGGATATCTTTACATTTCTAAGTCGAACTATGTTGGTTGTCGCTAGAAAAGGTCAAAGGCTATGCAGCGGAAGTATCGCTAGCAAGGGGTAGATGGGGAAAAGTGATAGTCATTTAGACATGTTGTATGTACTTTACCCCAGTGTTTATTCTCTTTTGCCAAGGAATGGCAAAGTTATATTTCGCATAGAAAGGTAAAACCACAATTTATTATGAACTTGGGCTTCGCCATCGTTGTCGATAAGCAGATGCACAGTGGTACTTCTGAAAAGAATATTTATTCAAAGGAAGATGACATTCCTATGTGTCAGCACTAGATTATATGATATTATTCGGTTGCCTCTGTGATAGAAGCTGTGAAGAAATGAGGACATTTAACGAATGACCAATTTTGGTCTGTATCCAATAGTGAGTGGAGCTCACGAGAGAAGCACAGCCATGTTGAAATCCATATACTTTGTATTTATCGAGTGAGAAAAAGGGATGCCTGTACTATCGCTCGATGAACCAAGAGATCACTGCTACATGTGAGAACCCATGTCTGGGATTCCTATATCTTTATGGAAAATATATATATTGAACTTTACGTGAAGGGATATTCGCTAGACGAGGTTAGGTCTAGGAGCCTTCCTATATATTGGTTATGGTCTGACGTGCCCAGTCAGTAAAGCCAGATGATTTACATGATGGAACTCTGAATGCTTATTTACGAATGCTCCATTATGATATTTGCCAAGCATGAATGCTAACTTAAGATGATATTCCTGTGATCAACATTATGCTGTCTATGTCGACATTTGTTCCTGTAACCATACACGTACTGTCCAAGTGTGCGTCTCATTAAATGTTATAAAAAGACCACCGTAGTTCCAGTACTTCTTGAATTCGAACAGTGTGAGTATGAGTGATGTACTACCAACCCGTCAACTCTATCGAATCATTCTACCATTCGCGTTCTGACATTCATATACACACTCATTGTCTACACTCACATTCTTGTCGGAGCCTCATCACGTTCCAGGACAAGATGACCTGTATGACCAAAACTGTGCTGGGTTTAATGAGTTGACAATCGTTACACTTTACTACACCAGTCCCAACATCTACATTTATCAACTGGTGGACATTCACGTCATTTAACAAATAAAGCGTGAGTTAACAACTACTGGCCAGTATGAGTTTAACAACAGGCCCATAAATCTGATAAATATTCTGATGAATCTGAAATATAAACTTGACTATTGTGTATTTTTTAAAGGTGCGATTTTTCTAATTAAGTATGTTTGTAATTTAGAATTCTTTTTTAAAGTAGAAGTTGTGTTAGTTAATGTGTGTATTTTTATACCAGTATCTTATTTTAAGTGCAACATATAATATGTAATAGATTTATTTGTGCTTTACCTTAATTTTTAACATGTCCCGTTTTTTTACAAAATGTCCCGGGTTTTTTAAGGTAAAAATTTGGAAATGTCCCGGTTTTTAAACAAAACATTATGGGAACCCTATCGTACAAGGCTACACACTCAGACATGTCGTACAAGGCTACACACTCAGACATGTCGTACAAGGCTACACACTCAGACATGTCGTACAAGGCTACACACTCAGACATGTCGTACAAGGCTACAAACTCAGACATGTCGTACAAGGCTACACTAATGTGAGGTTTTGTGTGGGGCTGGCAACCTCATATTATAATACAAATTTCTACAGAAATCAACGCCACAGGAGCACGTGACCTGCTTGATGCAGGCTTCTTGCGGGGGCGGGGGTTAGTTACAGCCGTGGCGCCGTCTCCGTCAGGAGAGCAACTGTCAATAATGATGGTAATGATGATGATGATAGATTAGATAGATAGATAGATAGATAGATAGATAGATAGATAGATAGATAGATAGATAGATAGATAGATAGATAGATAGATAGATAGATAGATAGATAGATAGATAGATAGATAGATAGATAGATAGATAGATAGATAGATAGATAGATAGATAGATAGATAGATAGATAGATAGATAGTGCTTAAAAATCAGTACATATACCTGTACGTGTATGCATGTACATACATATCTTTGTACGACGTATTACTATATACTAGCCGCCATTAAACACGCATCGAAATCGTATCAGGTTTTTACTGTTGAAATGTTTATGCAAGTGAGCGATTTTCAAACCCCGAAAGTGTGCAAGTGATGAAGTTCATGTATTCCCACTTTACTGTCGATGTGATGTTTACGTCAGATTTTGCGTGCTTCACGTGCAAAACGAGGTTTTTGATAAATTCTGGCTTTATTAAAAGTCGAATCACATTGAAATTTGGCACACGCATTAGTCAAGTTTCAGCGAGTAAAAAGCCATTATCTGTTTTCATGGAAAGAAAGTCTGTTAATGTTTTTGTCATGCCTCGACTGTCGTCACAAGAGCGATGGCAAGCTGTTGGTATGCTCGAACCAGCAATTTCGGGCGACAGGTACCACCAATGACCGTCCCAGGCTTGGTCAACCTCGTGTAACAACACTAGCTCAAAGTGACTGAATGAAAGTGAGTGCGACTTTTGTTTTTACACCTAGGGTTGACAACTGCTTAGGAGCCGGTTCTGAATTGCCTCATGTTTAATAATACAGCAAATTTGGGTTAGTAAATGGATCAGAAATGTAAAATCAGTGGTTTCATGTATTTTAAATTTAGCACAACGAGTTGTGGTTCATAAACTAATGCGATGCGTTTTTAATGGCGGCTAGTATATTTGTGTGTGTTGTTTTTTTTTTTTCATTCTACATGTATGCATGCAAGTTTTAGATATGTATTTTGCGTGTTTTTTAACTAAAACCGAATTAGATTGACAAATGTGTAGATACACCACATGTTGACAGAAAGTACTTGACATTAACTAACTTTGACATATTTGCGTCATGAAGAAATTTTACTTATACCGCCATGTTATCTTTAACCTGCAGTCGTTTTGAGCTATGAACTGTGTGGCACGTGGTATCAAGACATGTAGATAATCCTAGAATAATTATTTTAGCAGGAACGTATTTCAGAACTTCACGTTTCGGGCTACTGAACGAGAAATCTCGGGATGTACTCACTTCGTAATTTGTTGCAGTCGACGCGTATCTAGAAGATGCAGGTGTGCATGCTGGCTGGCAGAGCGCGGCCTGGACACAGAACTGTTCATATGCCAGGCATGATGTCACTCTGGAGGAAGATGATGCACAGCTTGTGCTACAGACATTTGTGCTGTAGCAGTAGCTACCGCTGGTGCAACCCGGTTTGAGAAGCTGGAGTAGACATGGAGAGAGAAGACAGTGGAAAGTGAAACATCGAAAAGATAAAACAAGAATGTTGCTCGTTGGTCAAGGGTATTTTTTTTTTTTTCGTCAGTGAGGATAACTGCTGTTTGTATTCAGTTTAGGTGTTAGTTTTCCTCCTGACCTGTACCGTCCACTCAAGATGTTCCCGTTTCATCTTTATCATTGTCATTTCTGTTTCCAACTTTTTTTTTCTGTGTATTTTTTTGTTTTGCTTTTTATGTGGTCTCCCTATTCCGCTTGTTACCCTTGTAATTCCAGATGAAGAACTTACTTGTCATTCTATCATTGTTCCTCGTGGACTCACTGCTTCCTCAAGCATGCGCTAGCTTTAGGTTAAGCGTGGCACTAGCAGCCTCTGAATATAATACACGCTGACACATAAACCACAACTACAACAGTAAATGTAGTTTAACTTAAGTTTCCTAATAGAAATCAACAGCAGAGTTAGGTGGGTCTGTTCTGCTTTAGGATGAAACAAGAAAAAACAGTTGCAGCATCACATACACAAAAGGGAAGATATAGAAGACATCGAAGACCTGTCTGTGCCATCTTCAAGTGCTTGTTCACAAACTAGAACCATACACTTAGCATATTGTATAAATTAATCAAAGTGTTAGATCTTTTGCGTACAACATGATTCTGCAAAAGTCACAGACGTTACAAAATCGGTCAGGACAAAATATAATTTTGACCGGACAAAAACAGACATCTACACGACCAAAACAGACATCTACACGACCAAAACAGACATCTACACGACTAAAACAGACATCTACACGACCAAAACAGACATCTACACGACCAAGATCACAGGTAACCTTTCTAGAAACATTATAGTGACATTTTACAATATATATGATTTTTTATTTTATTTTAGTTTATTTATTTATTTTTACACACACACACACACCCACACGCACACACAAACTGACAGAAATGTATGAACGTGACAGAATCAGTGAAACTCGCCACAAAAACTGACATGAATCCATGACAATTTGTCACAAAAAAGTGAAAGATATTCACAGGCCTGACAGGATCAACGACAACTTACTTGGGCATTTGACAGAAAAATGACAGGAAATATGACAACTTACCAGGACGAGCAAGCTGGACCCTGCTTGACTGCTGGACACAATCATCTCCCAACCAATGATCTTGCCGGTGACAGAAAATTCGGAGGCGTGCAAAATATAGACTGCATTCGTGCCATCCCCAGGCAGGCTTTCCTTAACACTGAGTGCAGGACCAGCCAAAGACAGGGGCGGATCTGTTGGGTGTTAATGGAGGCTCATGTAAAAGTTAATCTATGATAGCAAAATTCTGGAAGTAGAACTTATTTATTCGTTTTTTGTTTTCTTACGTGAAATGTGAATATTTTGTGAAAATAAATTTAAAAAATGACGCAATGTTCTGTTTGGTAGCAGTATTCCCTTCCAGTCATAACAGTGAGATACAAATATCACTGAGATACAAATGTCACAGTGAGATACAAATGTCACTGAGATACAAATGTCACAGTGAGATACAAATATCACTTGGATACAAATGTCACAGTGAGATATAAATGTCCCAGTGAGATACAAATGTCACAGTCATATACAAGCGTCACAGGGAGATACAAATGTCACAGTGAGATATACATGTCCCAGTGAGGGACAAATGTCACAGTGAGATACAAATGTCACATCGAGATACACATGTCACAGTGAGATACAACTGTCACAGTGAGATACAAATGTCACAGTGAGATACAAATGTCACAGTGAGATACAAATATCACAGCGAGATACAAATGTCACAGTGAGATACAATTGTCACAATGATATACAAATGTCACAGTCAGATTCAAATGTCACAGTGAGATACAAATGTTACAGTGAGATACAAATGGCATAGTGAAATACGAATGTCACAGTGAGATACAACAGTCATTGTGAGATACAAATGTCACAGTAAGATACAAATATCACAGTCAGATACAACTGTCGCAGTGAGATACAAATGTGTGATAAACGAGCGCCAAAGCTTTATCGCTCTATCTTTTCCTACTTTTCCTGACCAAACAAACGGCACAAAAAGTTTACCAGTTAGCTAAAATCAAACATTTCCTAGATGAGGAGACACGAACAATGTTCTATACATCCCAGATACAAACACATTTAGACTATTGTTCCACAATTTGGGATGGCTGCATGTGGTAAGTTGGGATTATATAAATAGTTATAGGGGACTTAGTGTACTGACTGAGATCAGCTGTGAAGGTATCTGTATCTAATAAGTGTGGTGTGTTACAGATGACCTTACTTTGCTACCACATTTAGACCTCAATCAGACTTATTCTGGAATATATTGATGACTACGTTGAATGTCTAGGGTTATGATAGTAATGAAGTGTAAGTTCACAACAACCAACAGACAGATAAACACTTTAATTAAGATCCACAACACTTTACAACACTATGACAAGCACATACATATAACACTCTAGAAGACTAGCTTAAGTAAGTCAAGGGTTAACTTTTAAATTATGTATTAGTTTCTTTCAATAATAGATATCCTGATCCAACTACAGAGTGAATCAGGAATCACAATCAAAGGTAAACACAATATTTATGTACAAAATTTATACAAAGGATCTTTGTCCTGACATATAATATTATTACAATATGTGTGTAGTGTTGTGATGTAGTATTATGAGGTAATACTGGCTTTTGAAGCTAGGTTGTTGTTTGTCATCACGACTTCATGTGTTTGTTACTGGTGGAAATAATATTGAAGGGTTCACAGTTCTTTTTATTTGTAAAACAATAACTGTCCCTCTTGATTTAGTATTACAGTCAATTTTAGGGTGGGTTATACAACGGTGAGCTGCTCTGGCTGACGAATTCTTAACTCATGTGTCGGCGGCAGGAAAACTGTCTCCTCTGCTCGCTTGCTTCTCAGTTATCTTTAAATACACCACTGGTCGATATCTTGGACAAGGAGTCTGCTGCCAGCCCTCTGGATCCAGCAAAACTCAGACCAGGTGCTGCTCTAATACTTTAGTACCACGGTCCCTGAAATAAGAAGGTTTTACCTCCTTCTTCAGAACTAATATATTTAATCTATTTCCACAGTGAAGTACAGGACATTACAAACACAGAGTTCAGCGCTGTAGGCCAACTGCTAGCTTCTCATGTGACAATATACACCAGTATTCCTCTCCCTAATGGATACAACGCCTCTGCAATTCCAGCGTTAATTCCTTCTATACAATAGGATAGGTGTCATGGTACTATTTGGCAATCCCATATCTGCATATGCAGTTATACTCCTCTCTGACAAGCTTTTACATGGTGGAGCAATATCTAGGCTTTGCCTTCTGTTTGCTACTGAACCACACACATACAGACACAATTTATCATTTCATATTAAATTTTCATATATATATATATATATATATATATATATATATATATATATATATATATATATATATATATATATATATATATATAATATATATATATATATATATATATATATATATATATATATATATATATATATATAGGAAATATGTCTAGCTTACCACAATTCAAGGAAATATACACAAGTAACGTTGACTGGCGATGAATTTTGGCACAATTTCGATCTGCCTTATCCCAGGCTTTTATTAGAAAAATATTAGCTTGATCTCAACGCACTTGCTTCTCACAAAATTTATCTTCAAAACTGGCCCTGAACTGACGCTTCTATTTGACTATATCGAACGTTCTAACCAATGAGACCATGTTTACAAGAGCCTTTGAAAAAATGTTACCCATCCTACACGTTGCCATTAACCACAATAATAGTATTTGCAGTTCGACTAATAAGGTTTCGCCTTACATATTACTACAGCCAATCAAATCGTATCTAACTTGTTGGCCTCATTTCCCCTAAAGCAGTGTTTTTCAAACATGCCATTATGAGCAAATATGATCTTGTGCTGTCAGACAACCCCACTATAGTATTTTGGCTATAATTTGTTAATTACTAGCCTATTTGCGTAACACATAACATATTCTTTGTCAGCAAGTCCTAAGGCACACAAATATATAAGTTTAATGGGGCTAAGTGGCTTCGTTCAAAATATGTATTATTATAGGATAGTCGTGTATTTGTTTTTTTACCACCCGTTCACTTCTTTATCATGGGATGTCTTCTGTACTGTCAGGCTAATGTCAGGAGCTTAGACATAAATCAGTAGAATGTCAGGTTTCCCAATAAGATTTTAAACCTGTTTTCAAAACCTAACCTCGTATCGTTAGTGTTTTTTATCACTGTTTATTTGAAAAAATCAGGTCTTCATGCCTTTCGCGTGGGATTGGCATTCCTCCGTGCATCTCTCTCTTTCTCTTCTAAGCCCGTCTGTCTTTTAGGTTAACGTAGTGTGTATAATGACATTAATGCTAGTATTATATCTAGGTCATTATGCAGTGTGCCTATCAAGGTCGTCTAAGAAATACAGTACCAGTTTTATTTTTAGAAACGCGTGTATGATGCTGTAGGCTTTTGCTATCGTACGTGGAAGCGTTACAGTTATGCAGACGAAGTAGAAAAAGGGGATCTCTGGTTCAGCCATTATGGCGTTCTACAACACAGGCGTACGCTATTGTGAAAGTACTGGTCTATCACCATTCTTCTTTCTTTTGTATTATTTCGTTCTACTTTACATTTATGTTCTAATTTATCTATGTGGATTAGAATTTTTCACCACACTGCACCATGTCCAACACAAAAAGACTCTATTCATTACAAAAACGTGCAGTGCGCCTAATTTCAGACAAAAACCTCACACAGTGTGTAGACGCATATACATATCTTAACATATTACCACTAAGAAAGCGCCTTCTCTTCAACAAAGCCAAATTTATTCACAAAATCTTGTCACAGAATGCCCCAACGTATCAGTGGCCTATTTTCAAATACAGCGGAAGATGCAGTCAACGCTTAAATAAATTACACATGCCCAAGCCTAGGCTCGACTTATTCAAGAAAAGTTTAGCTTTTTCCGCTGCTCATCTGTGGAATACTCTTCCACACGACTTAAAAAATACTCTTAGTCCATATTCATTCAATCACAGACTTTTCAAATACATCATGAGTGCAGATTACATGCCACCCTAATTTCGTTATGTTCTTAAATAATTACATAACATCATATGTAGGTTTTAAAGATAATTTTGTCCTGTTTAATATTAATTATTATAAGGTACTGTAAATCTGTGTAACTGTTATTGTACTGTTACAATGTTGGGATTTTATTTTATTTTGTTATTTTATTATTTAAGTAATATTTAGGATACATGTGAGAATAAATGGATTCAGTATGGAAGATGAGAGAAAGGAAGGGCAGAATGTTAGACGGGCCTGCGTGCCCAATTCTAAACCCTTTGAAAATAAAGTTCGTTCGTTCGTTCGTTCATACTTCTGTCTTATTTTATTTTCTCCCATATTTGTGCTCTTTCATTCCACATTGGCTCTTTCGTCGTTTTCTAGTAATCTTTAATCACGACTGGTCTTTAAACGGTAATCTTGATTACTCGCATCTGGTATCTAAAGAACCACATTTGTTCTTTCGTTGGTGGTAAAGGAATTCTTTTGATTCAGTTTCCCCCCCCCCCTTTCCCTTGTTAAATACACCTTGTTTTACAAAATCTTGTGAAACCCCAGCTTGGTCCTAAGATAACGTTCTTTGATATCTAGTCCCTGTGTAACTAATTGTCACGTATACCAGCTTGGGATACTATTAATGTGAGAGACGCCAGGTGGACATCTTTTCAATAGGAGCTGTTGTTTAAACTAAACAATGTCTCCGTCCCGCCTAATATAATAGACCCCGCAAACAATGGACTCCAGGAGTGTGATAACAAAGACCCGTGACGCGGAATAACCACCTTCGTTTCCAGAAGAAATACAATAAGCCCGGCACGACAAAGGGACTTGTTAGCATGCAATCGACAATGGACATTAAGATTAGTGACAGTAATATGACAGGTGAGTTTTTCTAGCCGGCCAATGAGCAAACATCGGCGGTGTGGCAAAGACTGACAGGCAACGCGAACGAAAGTTGGAAGGCGGGTGATTTTCTTTGCATCTGTTTGTCATACCGAACGGCATTGAAAGTTGGTGGCGAATTGCCCAACCCACTTTTATACTGACAGGAGACAAGAGAGATCCAAAGTCTTACAAGATGCACGCCTGATAATTGGTTGAGGGGAGGAGTTAGATTATTTCGGACACATTGGCCAAACTAGCGGTATATTGTCCTGCACAGCTCGTTAGAGATCAGTGCAGTTTTCAACATTGTGGTGTAGAGAGAAATCCATAAAGCCTAGCCTTATTCAACACGTACTAATTCAGTGTGGATAAAATAATTCATATATGTGGTGTATTGTGTTCTTAAAGGATTTTGCGAAGGGAAAAGAAGGGTAGTAGATCTTATACAGATTATTAATACTTTTTTCTTATTCTTTATTCATTTTAACCTCAAAGCTAAATGTGCGAAAGGTAAGTTGTTAATTAATTCTTTTCATAAATGATTAATAAAATCAGAAGATTTTCCTCTAAGATGACAGGCTGATATCTAGCTTGTTAAATTATCATCACATTTTTGCATGCGCACACACTCTCATGCACAATAAAGAATTGAACATAGAGATCAATAGTGAGAAGTAGTATAAATGAAAGTCAACTAGTGATATTAAGTGTGAAAATTTACGAAGACTTGTGTGTGTCTTCAGTCCATCAGAAGTCTGAGTCTACATGCTACGTGTCTGACGTCTAACCAGAAATAAGTTATCAAAACGGACATTTGGCTAGCAGAATTCGCCATAGGACATCCTTCATTCCTCAATTAAAAAGGGATATTTCTCGCCCACGATTAAGAAGGTGGACGCAGCATTTTCGTCACCTTATATCACACCAGTTCAATACATAGTTATCAAGTTCAAATCACTCGAAAGCTTACTACAGGAGTCAAGCTAAAGCACACATTTGATTACTCATATCAAGTTCAGCTCCATCAGAAGCTTACCATTTGAAGTCAAGCTAAAGAGTTCAAATGCTGAATATCATATTTATACCAAGTACAACGCACTCTTAAGCGCATTCTATGAAGCAGACTCCAAAGTATATTTTATGAATCACGATTACATACTCAAGGTAATGGGTCTACATATCAAGAACATTTCTGGAAGATATCCAGTCTGGCTAGTACCCTCCGGAGATTAGACAACAGACACTTGCATACGACAACTGTTAACTGTTGGTCAACGCTACATAGATATTATTAAACAGTGACGGACGGTATATTATCAACGTTCTCAGTACAACAGAAGTTTTCTTCAGAACGTCCTCGATTTAGAGATACACCTCCCCCCCTCAAAATAACTTATAACAACTTGGGACATTCTATGCATACATGTGAATCATCCTACCTGGGTGAAGCATTTAGAGACACATGGACTCTGTAGATTACTCACCATTTTGGTAACACGTATCATATCACATCATTATCATTCCGCTTTACACAAGTTCATTCGTCTATTTAATTAACTAAAATACTAATATCTCGTCTGTATGTTTTGTGTGAATCGTCTTGTACCATCATCACCTTCTAATCACTACTAACCCTATCGGTGTAGATATTTAATTAATAAACCCACTAATCGTTTGATCATTATCTAGTTTGTTAATGTATCACTCGTGCTGTTGGTGTTAAATATTTACATGTAGGTAAATTTCTACACTCAGACGAGGTTGGGAGCTTTTTCTGTTACGAGATCTAAGGGCAGAAGCTAAGGTCGTGGGAAAACGGAACTCTTTCCACGATTCAATAGAAAATACTGTCCAGTGGAAAGCATTCGCATTCTCTTCTTCTTGTCCTTATCTCGGATAGGTCTCTATCTTTTTTTTAACGAGCCAATTTCTGGAAACCTTCTACCTAATATATCATAGGCTATTCCTGGCGAAAACTACTGTCGTAGTTGCCTCAACACTCACTACACGACAAGCGAGATATAAATGTCACAGTGAGATACAAATGTCACAGTGAGATACAAATGAGAAGCGAGAAGATTCAGAGATTTAACAGTTGACGGAAACAGCGTCATACATAAACTACCACAACATCATTGTTATGAGTAAAATCATAACATATCTATCGATATCGACAAGGCTTGTTTATAGACCAGCTTGTTGATATTACGTTTCCTGGGTTACTCCCGGAAGTACGTCATTGTCTTTTGGACAAATATTGCAGACGTTTTTGCCGGCTTCACTTAGCAGAAGTGAGCGATACTTCGAGGCCTTTCTTATGTGTTCCTGAGTGTGAACGGACGCATAATTGTCCAGCTCATATTTGTGTGCTCTTGCTACAGAGTTATAAAGATTTACCACAGCTAGATCGTCCATCTGCTTCATGGAGTCTATGCTGGATTGATATATACAAGTGAATGCTGTATATCGAGGAAAGTGAGTGGAAATATTAAATAAAGTATACGGCAACATGTCGAAGACATCTTCGACTGAATAGAGACGTTTCAAGACTGGCTAGGTCATGCCCTTGTCGTACATGAATATTGGATACATGTTAATTGGAGCTTGTTCAAGTAAATAAAATTGATATTCGTCTTCACGTCCAAGCCGGCCTTGAAGACTTCTTTACTGTTGAAGACTAAAAAGGTATTTTAAAAGTCTACATAAAAACTGTTACCGGCATGATGGAATGCCATGTTGAGTTCACACAAGTAAATGAATTATTATGGGAGGGACCTCTCCGATGTTGAATACCCTTACCAAGATAACAAAAGAATAACAACTCATAACAGTTGGGGGCCACAGCCAAAGGATCATCGATCCACAGCCTGAAGAAAAATTGATTTTACAGAAATAACTACAGACGTCGCCTGCAGTTCGTGCCTTGTTCCAGTTTTCAAGGATGGCGCACGTTACCGTCTGCTAGCTTGTGAGAGGTTTTGCGTCAAATTTTGCAGTGCAGTCCTTACTTGTTCCATTCAATAAGGGAACATATTTGAAGCACATCGTATATACTGCATCCTGCTTCGATTGAAGTTTCGAGCTTTCTGCTGAAGATGGCGTGTTTCAAGATAACGACAGACCAAAGTGGAATCCTGTTTGTGTCAGCTGTTTCAGTGTGCTAGACCTAACGTCGGTCTACGTGTCCAGTTCTCATCGGTGCTGCAAGGAACAGACGGTGGAACTACGTGGATTTTGGGTTCTGGCAATAAGATAAGTCACGTTTTAGCTACATACAGTCTGTGTTGCTAGATTATTTTATTTGCCAGCGTAATTTTTTTCTCCATGTTTTATGTTTCAATGTCGTTGTCGTATCTATTGTGCGGGAGGTTGGCTTTGGGACCTTTGAATTTGATTCTATACCCCAATATGTATGGTCGAAAGAGATTCATAGGCGTTCTTTAGGGTATGAATCTGTGTAGTTCAGATTGAGGAGCCGGCGAACATTGCTTTGTGTGATACTGTCTCAATTGAAGTAAGCAGGTCAATTTTTTATCTAGTTGTGCAGTTGTATTAATTGGCAAGTTTGTTTCTGTAGTACAGTTCATTGTAATTTTTTATTCAGTTTCCTACATTATTGTTCGTAACATTGTTGATCTAACCTTGCTATCCTTGATTTAATAGATGTCATAAATGTTGTAAATTCGTGCTGTATTGTCATAAGTGTGGTAGAGCTACATTTTACTAATTTGTTCAAATTCATATATTTCTGCCTTATTTCACTATTTGAATTTGTTTCTGTTAGCTCTGGTCACTGTATTCTGTCATCCTGTTTGTACTTTTCTTTTAATGCTCCATAGTTATAACATCTATATTACTATCTACTATTACATGCAGTTGGGTGAATTTGAATTGGTGAAATAATTATTGAAAATATTATTCACAGATTGATAATATTATAAAATTTACTTTATTGGTTTGCTATTGAAAAGCACAATAATCGTAAATCATGGCAACCTTGAAAGATTTGGTAAAGGTTGGTAAAGATTCTGGTTTGGCGGGTGATGCCTTAAAAACCTATGTAGACAAGGAACTCAAGAGACAACAAGATTTAGCTGAAAAGGCTGAAGAATTGTCTGAAAAAAGAAGACAAGAAGAGTTAAATGAAAAAAGGAGAGAAGAAGAAGTAATTGAGAAAAGGAGACAAAATGAAATAGCTCTTGAGAAAAAAGAAGAGCAGAAGAGATGGCTCTTGAAAAAGAAAAATTAGCCTATGCTCAGGCTGAATTAGCAGCACAAAAAGCTCAGGAAATCAGATTAGATGAATTGGAACTTGAGAAATTAAGATTACCACAACTACAGGTTAATCCCATGAATATTGATACGGGTAGAAGAGACCATACTGCTCATTTTAAGATACATTTACCTAAATTTAACTCTAATATCGACGATATTTCATGCTTCCTCAGCAGATATGAGACGTATTGTCAGGAGTTTAATATTGATAAAACTACCTGGTCTAGTACGCTCATGAACCTATTAGGGGGTGAAGCATGTACTGCAGTTTGTACCATAAATGAACAGTCTAGAAAAGACTATGAAGCTGTAAAAACCTTGCTACTTAAGAAGTATCAATTGGATGAAAATAGCTATAGGTTAAAATTTAAATCACTGCTGCCGGATTCAGCAAAAGATTTTACAGAATTTATTTCATCCATTAAGATGTACTTTACTAGATGGATTGATCTATCTAAGATTGAAAAAAAACATTTGAGGGACTATCGGATTTGATTCTAAGAGATAAAGTTTTGTCTTCAATTAGTGGAGATTTTTTATCCTTTTTGCAAGAAAGGACACCAGAAAATTTGACTAGTTGTGAAACTCTTGGTAGACCATTCCAAGTTGCACATCCAAATAAGAATCTAAGTAAAAATAACATTAAGGATTCCTTGCCAGCGGCATCTGCTAGGATGGTCAATTATAACACACCTAGACAGAGATCAAATAGCATTGATAAAAATTATAGAGTCAATCAGAATGTTCAATAAGGCAATAATAGAGGCAGATATAATTTTAATATGAAATCTTAACAGCCTCAGAGATATTACAACTCTAATGATGAGGGTTATTATGGACCACGGTCATCATTTAGATCCAATGATTACCAAAATAGAGGATATAATGCCAGATCAGGCAGAGGACAAACGTCATTCCATAGGAATAATGACAATTATGGTAATAACAGAGGTTCTTATCAGAACAATAATTTTAGACAGTCAAGGAACCCTGAACGTGCAAATGCTGTCGTAAATGTGAGTGACAATAATACAAGTCAAAATAATGGTGCTATCGGTCATGCGAATGCTTGTAGTGTCGACCTATCCAACAGTGCTAATTGTACTGAATGTATTTCTTTATTTCAACCAGAAGGAGTTCCAAGGCTTGTTGATATTACGTTTCCTGGGTTACTCCCGGAAGTACGTTATTGTCTTTTGGACGAATATTGCAGACGTTTTTGTCCGGCTTCACTTAGCAGAAGTGAGCGATACTTCGAGGCCTTTCTTATGTGTTCCTGAGTGTGAACGGACGCATAATTGTCCAGCTCATATTTGTGTGCTCGAAGACTAAAAAGGTATTTTAAAAGTCTACATAAAAACTGTTACCGGCATGATGGAATGCCGTGTTGAGTTCACACAAGTAAATGAATTATTATGGGAGGGACCTCTCCGATGTTGAATACCCTAGACAAGATAACAAAAGAATAACAACCCATAACAATCATCTACAACAACATCATGTACAACAACATCACCTATAACAGCATCATCTACATCAGCATCATCTATATCATCACTACTCTTCAGTTCTCAGCGGAACTGAGGCCTTTACCAAAGTCATGCCTGTCCTGTGTTATCTGTTCAAGATCTGTCCATCTCTTCTTTGACAGTTCCCTTTCTCGTCAATTTTTCTATCTCCCTTTGTTCTAGGGGTTCTAGAGCAATGACTTTCGTGTAATGCTATCAGCAGTTTTGGGATCAATGTGCGTCCTATTTAAAGCCATTGTCTTTATATCTACACGATCATCTTCATGCTGATATGACTGAAAATAAGGCAGTCGTGCGGACACCTGGCTAATCAAAAACATAAACAACATGGAAAATGGTCTGACCTTCAATGAAGACAGTTGAGGAGAAAGGGCTGACCGAGACTGCCAGTGATAAACTTGATCCCCACCACACGACGCACGTGCAAATTCCCTCCTCGTATGTTCCAAAGACAGGTTCACACGTGACCTCAACTTTTCCGGGAGGAGCATCAACACGTACTGTAGTAGCAGCGACCTGGTTCTGGATGAGTTAAGAAGAAGGACGAAAAAAAAACATGTCTAGTTAGAAACCACTTTCCAAAAACAAATAACCAAGACATATGTGAACGGTGGTTTGGTTTTAGACAAGTAAGTGAGTGTAGATAAATGGTTAGAAAAAAATGAATGGAGTTGTTAAAAGACTGTTCGTCTTTGTTGAAGGGAAGTGATATGTGTGGAGCAGTGCTTTAAGCAAAGGGAGGAAACTCCGTGATTTCCACTTGGAAGATGTAGTAGTTATTTTTAGAGTTAAGCATATTAAGTGAGTCCAAAATTGTGGTGGGACAAATTTGCATTTAAAGTTTTTGTAATAAGAACTGAAGAGAAGTGTATGGTTTTGAGTCAAATCATCAAAGGGAGATAACTTAGAATTACGTCCCTTGTAAGTTTTGGTGGGTGAGCAAGAAGAAAATACGCACGAGAAAGTGGTGGTAGGATGAAGATTTTTTTAGGAGTGAACGTAACATGTTAGAACGGGGAGGAGAGTCGGATTTTTGGAACGCGCTCGGCGTAAGTCAAGAAGTTTTTGCTGTGAGTTGAGAAGTGATAGAAGTGGCAGCGAATGGGAGTTATATCGTGTCGATAAGTCAATAAATGTTTTGGTAGTTTTTTTTCTGTGGGACGGAACAGCGACTACCACCCAGACGCCCAAGCGCATTTCTTGCCATAATTGTGTGCGACACTTTTTCGTCATTTTTAATTCTGAGGACAAGATGCTAGAGAGAGAAAAAGTGTGTATTTCGAAACAAACCAGGTACGTTGAACATTTTGGGTCTAATTACTAATAGTGCAGTTCAATAGACAAACTGACAGGTTAGCGAGATAGAAGACAGATTTTGTAAAGTGTCAGTCCTGGCGGTGAGGCCAGTTTCCTTAAGATATACCAAAGCAGAACATAGACATTTAGTCAGCACATAAGAGAGACAATGTTTTGCATGAACATGCTAGATGGCAGATAAAATTTCTACAACAGTGGTTCTCAAACTGTGACCACAATAACAACTAGAGACATTTTGCTGACTGAAACAAGAAAGAGAGTAAGAGAGAGAGAGAGAGAGAAAGTGATACTGAGATTATTACCAACAGAAATTTTGTTGTACAAGTCTGCCAACCTGAAGAGGAAGGTTAGGCACATCATTTTTTCAACATTTACTATCTGATGTAAATAAAGTTCGACGTTGAATATTTTACTGCTGTCCGGGTAAAATCGATGATCAACTGTTGGTATGAGGAATGTACAGTCTTTTAGGAGAAGGAAGTTTTTTTCCTTATTACCATACAACAACTGCATACTGGTTAGGGCAGTGATCTGAATCGTTATACGAACACTACATAAAATGCAACCACACCATCACGGCCACACATAAGACGCTACCCGCCTTGCCTTGATGCCTCCGTGTCATCGGGTTTCATTGACCTTCAGCTCCTTGAAGCATAGGCGTCAAACAAATTGATGACAAACAAATTGACGACAAACAAATTGACGTCAAACAAATTGATGACAAACAAATTGATGACAAAAAAAATTGACGTCAAACAAATTAATGACAAACAAATTGACGTCAAACAAATTGACGTCAAACAAATTGATGACAAACAAATTGATGAAAAACAAATTGACGTCAAACAAATTAAGGACAAACAAATTGATGACAAACAAATTGACGTCAAACAAATTGATGACAAACAAAATAATGATAAAAACAAATTGATGACAAACAAATTGATGACAAACAAATTGATGACAAGCAAATTGACGGCAAACAAATTGATGACAAACAAATTGACGTCAAACAAATTGATGACAAACAAATTAATGACAAACAAATTGATGACAAACACATTGATGACAAACAAATTAATGACAAACAAAATTGATGACAAACAAATTGATGACAAACAAATTGACGTCAAACAAATTGATGACAAACAAATTAATGACGAACAAATTGACGTCCAAAAATTTGACGTCAAACAAATTGACGACAAACAAATTGATGACAAACAAATTAATGACAAACAAATTGACGTCCAAAAATGTGACGTCAAACAAATTGACGTCATGCCTTCCTGTCATGTGTCATCTATTCTAGGTCTTTCAATCTCGTCTGTATCCCTTATATAACTATCTCCAGTTCTCCTCTCCGTGTGTTTGCTACACTCGAGATACCAGAACAAGGTCTGCCTTATAATACTATCAGCGTGTTCCCTCAAGGCGTGTCTGATCCAGCACCACTGAATTATCCTCGCTTGTTGTTCGATTTGTATCCTCATGGTTCTTTCTATGAATTCCACATTTGTGATCATGTCACACCCATTCAATCATTCTGTTGTGTGCAAGCACACTTTTATGTCGCTTTCGCTTTTCTCCAAGTGTCAAAGCCATAAAATAAGATCGTTTGACAACATTTGAATTCAAGATTCTTATTGGCTTATTGACCGACTTTTTAAATGTCCACCTATATATATATACTGAAGCACATTAAAAACGCACCACCTGTATAATCCAGGAACAGAGTGTGAAATGTAAATATAAGTGTTTACAAGTTTACATATTTGGAATCTCTACTCATTTTCCTATGAATCCATGCTGGTCATTAATTTGTACATTTGATTGTTATGAAATTCATTGCATTCTGTGCAGGCAAGGGAGAAAACCAAAAATGCAACCAATAATAAAATTCATTCACACTATCCTCAGTATCTGGTATGTCCACCGTGTGCTTGCAAACAAGCTTGGCAGCGGCTCCGCATGGAACGCACAAGTCTCTGAAGGAAATTCTGGGGAATCAAGTCCCATTCACGTGTAAGAGCAGCTTCGAGCTGTTGCAGATTAGCTGGAGAACCTTGCCTGTAGACTCTGTGTCCAAGCTCGTCCCACAGATGTTCTATAGGGGACATGTCTGGTGATAGGGCAGGTCAATCAATCGTCACAATGTTCTGCTGCTGTAGATATTGCTGCGTAATGCATGCGGTGTGCGCACGTGCGTTATCCTGCTGGAGAAGCTGCAAGTCTGGATAATTTGTGAACGCAGGAGCAACCAATGCATCCAGAACCTCATCTCGATATGTCACAGCATTAACATTTCCACGGAAGACGTGAAGAGGCAAGCGATGGTGAAAACTTAATCCTCCCCAAATGTGAATACTGCCACCTCCAAATCGGTTGTGCTGACGAACACAGCAATCTGCAAAGCGCTCTCCACACCGTCGCCAAATCCGCATACGTCCATCAGCAAAGGATATGTTGAATCTGCTCTCGTCTGTGAATAGGACAGCATTCCACTGCAGTCTAGTCCATCTGACAGGTTGCTCAGCCCATTGCAGGCGCTGCTGACGATGTCTGTGAGTCAAGTTTGGCCCAACATAAGATCGTCTTGCAGTAAGGCCTGTATCTCTGAGTCGTCGTATGACTGTCATTCGAGAGACTTGCCCACGTCTACCCACTATTGCTCTTGCTGTTTGACTTGCCGGGAGAGAACGATTCCTTAGGTGACTCAGCCCAATATGAAGATCTTGTGCATGGGTAATAACTCGTGGTTGGCCACTCCGAAGTCTATCCCGGGCACTGCCAGTGGTTCCGTAACGTTCATTGAGACGTACAATAGTGCGGTGGTGGCAATTCATCCTTCTGGCAATGGCCCGCGAGCTCATTCCGGTCTCCAACATAAAAATGGCTCGTTGGCGGTCGTTTTCAGATAGTCGTGGAATTTCAAGCACATGTACTGGGTGTTTTGTCTCAACGGCCTTTTTATACCGAGTATACTGCCACAACGCGTACACATTTTCAGGGTCATAGCTGTTGGGAATCGTGTTGCACGTGTAACTTTCATTGTTTTTATGTAGTCTGTACACAAACCCGTGGGCTGAATCATGCACTTCCATTCCAGCAGCCATTCGCTCTCTACCTCATGACAAACACGGGGAAAATCCATTCCCACACTTTTTTTCCAGCTTCTCGGCATCAGTATATATAACAGTGGTGCGTTTTTAATGTGCTTCAGTATATATATGAGGTGTTTCTCCAAGGGCGCAATCTGACTATGTGCCACGTTTTTTTTTTAAACTTTTGCCTTTTCTCTGTGGATTTTCAGACCAAATCGCCTCGTAATCTCACATTGCCTTTAATCTGGTTTTGGTTATAAAGACAGAAGAGCTGGGCCATGGATAAAATTTAGATCACCCAGATGTTCTATTTTCGAGTCCACTAAATTTCAGAATTATGTACAGGGTGTTCATAAAAGATTGTACCCTTTTCAAAAAATGTATTCTCGGCCCCATGATGGGGTACGAGGATACTTTCAATCACAAAAGTAAGATAATCTTTGCAAGTTTTTAAGCATACCTTGCAAAGACTAAATAAAAGTGCGCATATGCGCAGCGGTATTTCAAGTGAAACTTTCGCAGTTGAGTTGCAACCGGTAATTGTTACATGTCTCTCAACACACTGGTCAAGTAGGTGAAAAAAAAAGAAATAGGTACATTCTTTTTAAGTCTTTGTAAGGTATGCTTAAAAACTTGCAGAGATTATATTACTTTTGTGATAGAACGCATCCTCGTACTACATCATAAAAAAAAAAGGTAAAGGAACCCGTTACACGCCCATTGAGGCATATTGGGAATATGGTGTTAGGCCCATATTATCTTGACCGTCGGCACACTAGGGAGTGATGTGGTCGGCATCACGCCGGCCGCCTTAACCTTCCCAGAGTTGCTCTGGTACCAATTTGGGGCTGGGTCGACCCAGGAGCCGTTTGTGGCCTAATACATTCCCACCTCATCTGGGGATCGAACCATAGACCACTACGCTAGGAAGCCAGTGCACTAACCACTATGCTACCGCGGCTCCATACTATGAGTACATCATGGGGACGAAAATAAATTTTTTGAAAAGGGTACAATCTTTTATGGTTTTACTTTTATAATCCAATCTAAAGCCAGTGCAAAAAATAATGTAGCACGAGGCATCCCTGCCGCACCCCAACTCGTATCTCAAATGTTTTCTGTGTCATTGGATACAAATAAAGAATAGAAGCGATTGTGACAAACTCCTGGCTTACCTGGAATGTTTGATTGACGTCAGTGGCGTATACTAAGATAGTGTACTCTCCAGGGGCGTAGTATGTTGTGCTTAGCATGTTGGTGGAATTAGGGGCCGTTATAGCACTGCCGTCGTCGTAGTCAAATTTGTAGATGACATCATTGCCACTGCTGATGCTGACGTCCAGGTTCACTGGGTTGCCGACTCTGAGGACGAGTAATATAGCGAGTGTGTGGCCGGTAACGATTGGACGTGTCTTAAAGAAAGATTTGACATATGGCAAGAAACGATTTGACGTATGGCAAGAAACGATTTGACGTATGGCAAGAAACAATTTGACTATGACAAGGAAAGATTAGACGTATTGCAAGAAACGATTTAACTAGAAAAGATTTGACTATGGCAAGAAACGATTTGACTAGAAAAGATTTGACTATGGCAAGAAACGATTTGACTATGACAAGGAAAGATTTGACGTATAGCAAGAAACGATTTGACTAGAACAGATTTGACGTATGGCAAGAAACGATTTCACTAGAACAGATTTGACTATGACAAGGAAAGATTTGACGTATGGCAAGAAACGATTTGACTAGAAAAGATTTGACTATGACAAAGAAAGATTTAACGTATGATAAGGAAACATTTGACATATGATAAGGAAATATGTGACGTATTACAAGGAAAGATGGTTCGAATGACGGGAAATAGTTGATGTATGATAAGGAAAAAAATTGACTATGACAAAGAATCTGTAGGATCTGTAGGGTTCTAGCACTCGGTGAACGTTTGTATTCATTCATAGCACTGCGCTTAGCTTCAATGACAGGTGCCATCACATCTGATGAAGCATCAAACCAGTCATTTGACTTTGCCGTTTTCTTACCGAAGGTGGCAAGTGCAGTACTTTGAATGGTGTTCCGTAGATGCTCCCAGTTCTCTGTAATAGTATCACCATGCTGAGGGCTGCTGAGTACTTTCTTGAAGGTCGCAGTAAATTGAGCGATCATGACAGGGTCTGACATCTTGCTGGTATCAATGCGTGGTTTCCCTTCATGTTTGACACGATAGAGTTTTCTTGGTTGTGCTCTGATTTTGCAGCAAACCAAGGAGTGATCTGTATCACAGTCTGCACTATGGTACGAGCGCGCGGAGAGCACAGACCTGAGAAGTGGCCTTCTGACGAGAATCAGGTCCAGTTGGTGCCAGTGCTTGGATCGTGGGTGCCTCCATGACACCTTATGCTGGGGTTTTGTCTGAAAGTAGGTGTTGGTCACGCAGAGGTCATGGTGGACACACAACTCTAAGAGCCGTTGTCCATTTTCATTCATCTTGCCAATACCAAACCTGCCCAGACATGAAGGCCATGAAACATTATCGGCACCCACTCTAGCGTTAAAGTCACCAAGGAGAACAAGCTGTTCTTGCCTAGGTATGTTTTTGATAATTGCTGTTAGATTCTCGTAGAACTCATCTTTAGCTTCTGAGGCAGAGTACAGAGTAGGAGCATACACACTGACAAGGGTGATGGGACCTGTGCTAGTTTGCAGGCAGAGCGTTAACAGGCGTTCTGATCCATTCTCGCCTGGTTCAACCATTTTAGTTAGCAATTTTTTGACCGCAAAACCTACTCCGTGTTCTCTAGTTTTATTAAGATCTTTCCCTTGCCAATAAAATGTGTAGTCCTTCTCGCTCACCATTCCAGAGTCCGCCAGGCGCGTTTCCTGAAGTGCAACTATATCCACCTGAAGTCGTTTAAGCTCATCATTAATTATGGCTGTCTTCCTTACATCGTTTACGTCCTGTAGGTTTTCGGATAGTCCAGTCAACATAGTCCGGACGTTCCAGCATCCCAATCTGAGAGTTTGCTTATTTCTATTATTCTGATAATTGCTTCCCCATGCACCCAATGGGGAAAGCAGACAGTGGCGGGACAACACCTTATTGACTGGGGGCTGCCCAGCTTGAAGCGGGTGGTAGCTGTCCAGTGAGATCCTAGAACCTCTCCCACTGTCGGAAGTAACCCCTGGCGCCATGCCCTACGCCAATTGGGCAAAATGCTTATAACCGGTAACTGCTACTTCCCGTGTTTTGCCGACACCTATAGGGTGAAGCTGGAGTGTCCTCTCCAGGGCGCGAGCTTGGGCACAGTTATATGGAGATCAAGCTGTTGCCCATGCAGCATGTTCCCCCTCTCCACACAGCTGGTAGATCCAAAGGAACGGCAGTAGCCGATACAGTTTGGTACCAGCCACGTCGCAGGTTTGCCAGAATAATGCCAAATCGACATTAGACTGCCTTAGGGACTCCGACTCCGGATTTATCCTCAGGGTTTACTCCCGAAGCCAATTCCATAAATGGATATTCCCGCAAGGCAGCGGTGGTTTGAATTCAGAGTTCCTTCTCTTAGATAAGCTACCAACCAAGGATCACGAGCCCTATCTGCCCGAAGCTGCTGGTTTTAAGGCGCCAGTCGCTCGCCTTTGCCCCTTCTCCCGTCAGTGAAAACAGTTCCGCCGGGCTCAAATTGAGCCACACGTGAAGGCCGGGAGCTGGACTTGGTTGTCAGAGGCTGCTTGAGGCGCGTGCCATAGAAGATTTATCTGCAGTGAGAGCTTATCCTCACTACAACTCCCGGCTGTAACAACCTTTGGAACCTATTATGACAAAGAAAATTTGACGTATGACTAAGAAAAATTTGACGTATGACAAGGGAAAATTTAACGTAGGACAAGGGAAAATTTGACGTATGAGAAAGAACATTTGTTGTATGACTAAGAAAAATTTGATGTATGATAAGAAAAAATTTGACGTAAGACAAGGAAAAATGTAACGTATGTAAAGGGAAAATTTGACGTATGACAAGCGAAAATTTGACTTATTACAAGGAAAAATTTTACGTCTAATTTTACGGACAAGGAAAAATTTGACGTATGACAAAAAAAATGTTGACATATCACATGAAAAAGTTGACGTATGAAAAGGAAAAATTTGACCTATAACAGAAAAAAATGTGACGCTTTGGAGTCAAAGATCTAGACTTTTATAACTGAGTGCTCCCTCAGTAATGATATAACAAGAGCGGTCACCAATTTGAAGTGATGGCCAGAACCAGGCAAATACCAGGGGAACAAAATATGAGAATTCGCTGGAATTGATTAGAACACACACACACACACACAATGAGAAACAGCTGATAGCACTATTAGGCAGTCCTTTTGTCTGGAATCCCCAAAGAAATAGAGGGACATCAAGAATACACGGAGAAGACAATTAAGTTTAGACACAATGTGGATAAAGAAAACACCGAAGTACTGAACGATGGACAACGACATGAAGTCTTAGTGTGCATTTGTTGAAGTCCTGTGCTCTAGCTGGAGCAGAAGATTAAAGAATGAGGCAAAGATCTGTTTTTTATTTTATTTTTTTATTTTTTTTTAAATCTTTATTTTGCCCATGATTTAAACCTAATGCACGCGGTCGTAGCAAACATGTTCAGTTTTAAAGACTCTTGAAATAAACAACTAACGTTGTGACCAAAATGTTTGATCTCTAGCTTGTTGTTTTCATTTTGGTTTATTTCTAATAAACTTTGACCTCCGACAGTTGAGTATGACTGTCAGTATTATGACAGACTTTGACCTCCAATAACTGAGTATTACTGTCATTATTATGACAGACTTTGACCTCCGACAGTTGAGTATGACTGTCATTATTATGACAGACTTTGACCTCCAATAACTGAGTATTACTGTCATTATTATGACAGACTTTGACCTCCGACAGTTGAGTATGACTGTCATTATTATGACAGACTTTGACCTCCAATAACTGAGTATTAATAATAGTTGCCCATCGCAAGCGAAGATGGCGACAGCTTCAGACTTGAGTTGTGAGACATCAGTGCCGTGATCTCATGTCAGACTTGAATTGTGAGACATCTGTGCCGTGATCTCATGTCAGACTTGAATTGTGAGACATCTGTGCCGTGATCTCATGTCAGACTTGAATTGTGAGACATCTGTGCCGTGATCTCATGTCAGACTTGAATTGTGAGACATCTGTGCCGTGATCTCATGTCAGACTTGAATTGTGAGACATCTGTGCCGTGATCTCATGTCAGACTTGAGTTGTGACACATCTGTGCCGTGATCTCATGTCAGACTTGAGTTGTGAGACATCTGTGCCGTGATCTCATGTCAGACTTGAATTGTGAGACATCTGTGCCGTGATCTCATGTCAGACTTGAATTGTGAGACATCTGTGCCGTGATCTCATGTCAGACTTGAATTGTGAGACATCTGTGCCGTGATCTCATGTCAGACTTGAATTGTGAGACATCTGTGCCGTGATCTCATGTCAGACTTGAATTGTGAGACATCTGTGCCGTGATCTCATGTCAGACTTGAATTGTGAGACATCTGTGCCGTGATCTCATGTCAGACTTGAATTGTGACACATCTGTGCCGTGATCTCATGTCAGACTTGAGTTGTGACACATCTGTGCCGTGATCTCATGTCAGACTTGAGTTGTGACACATCAGTGCCGTGATCTCATGTCAGACTTGAGTTGTGAGACATCTGTGCCGTGATCTCATGTCAGACTTGAATTGTGACACATCTGTGCCGTGATCTCATGTCAGACTTGAGTTGTGACACATCTGTGCCGTGATCTCATGTCAGACTTGAATTGTGACACATCAGTGCCGTGATCTCATGTCAGACTTGAGTTGTGACACATCTGTGCCGTGATCTCATGTCAGACTTGAATTGTGACACATCTGTGCCGTGATCTCATGTCAGACTTGAGTTGTGACACATCTGTGCCGTGATCTCATGTCAGACTTGAATTGTGACACATCTGTGCCGTGATCTCATGTCAGACTTGAGTTGTGACACATCTGTGCCGTGATCTCATGTCAGACTTGAATTGTGAGACATCAGTGCCGTGATCTCATGTCAGATTTGAGTTTGTGACACATCTGTGCCGTGATCTCATGTCAGACTTGAGTTGTGACACATCTGTGCCGTGATCTCATGTCAGACTTGAATTGTGACACATCTGTGCCGTGATCTCATGTCAGACTTGAATTGTGACACATCTGTGCCGTGATCTCATGTCAGACTTGAATTGTGACACATCTGTGCCGTGATCTCATGTCAGACTTGAGTTGTGACACATCTGTGCCGTGATCTCATGTCAGACTTGAATTGTGACACATCTGTGCCGTGATCTCATGTCAGACTTGAATTGTGACACATCTGTGCCGTGATCTCATGTCAGACTTGAATTGTGAGACATCAGTGCCGTGATCTCATGTCAGACTTGAGTTGTGAGACATCAGTGCCGTGATCTCATGTCAGACTTGAATTGTGAGACATCAGTGCCGTGATCTCATGTCAGACTTGAATTGTGAGACATCAGTGCCGTGATCTCATGTCAGACTTGAGTTGTGAGACATCAGTGCCGTGATCTCATGTCAGACTTGAATTGTGAGACATCAGTGCCGTGATCTCATGTCAGACTTGAATTGTGAGACATCAGTGCCGTGATCTCATGTCAGACTTGAGTTGTGAGACATCAGTGCCGTGATCTCATGTCAGACTTGAATTGTGAGACATCAGTGCCGTGATCTCATGTCAGACTTGAGTTGTGACACATCTGTGCCGTGATCTCATGTCAGACTTGAATTGTGACACATCTGTGCCGTGATCTCATGTCAGACTTGAATTGTGACACATCTGTGCCGTGATCTCATGTCAGACTTGAATTGTGAGACATCAGTGCCGTGATCTCATGTCAGACTTGAGTTGTGAGACATCAGTGCCGTGATCTCATGTCAGACTTGAGTTGTGACACATCTGTGCCGTGATCTCATGTCAGACTTGAATTGTGACACATCTGTGCCGTGATCTCATGTCAGACTTGAATTGTGAGACATCTGTGCCGTGATCTCATGTCAGACTTGAATTGTGAGACATCTGTGCCGTGATCTCATGTCAGACTTGAATTGTGAGACATCTGTGCCGTGATCTCATGTCAGACTTGAATTGTGAGACATCTGTGCCGTGATCTCATGTCAGACTTGAATTGTGAGACATCTGTGCCGTGATCTCATGTCAGACTTGAATTGTGAGACATCTGTGCCGTGATCTCATGTCAGACTTGAATTGTGAGACATCTGTGCCGTGATCTCATGTCAGACTTGAATTGTGACACATCTGTGCCGTGATCTCATGTCAGACTTGAGTTGTGACACATCTGTGCCGTGATCTCATGTCAGACTTGAGTTGTGACACATCAGTGCCGTGATCTCATGTCAGACTTGAGTTGTGAGACATCTGTGCCGTGATCTCATGTCAGACTTGAATTGTGACACATCTGTGCCGTGATCTCATGTCAGACTTGAGTTGTGACACATCTGTGCCGTGATCTCATGTCAGACTTGAATTGTGACACATCAGTGCCGTGATCTCATGTCAGACTTGAGTTGTGACACATCTGTGCCGTGATCTCATGTCAGACTTGAATTGTGACACATCTGTGCCGTGATCTCATGTCAGACTTGAGTTGTGACACATCTGTGCCGTGATCTCATGTCAGACTTGAATTGTGACACATCTGTGCCGTGATCTCATGTCAGACTTGAGTTGTGACACATCTGTGCCGTGATCTCATGTCAGACTTGAATTGTGACACATCAGTGCCGTGATCTCATGTCAGACTTGAGTTGTGACACATCTGTGCCGTGATCTCATGTCAGACTTGAGTTGTGACACATCTGTGCCGTGATCTCATGTCAGACTTGAATTGTGACACATCTGTGCCGTGATCTCATGTCAGACTTGAATTGTGACACATCTGTGCCGTGATCTCATGTCAGACTTGAATTGTGACACATCTGTGCCGTGATCTCATGTCAGACTTGAGTTGTGACACATCTGTGCCGTGATCTCATGTCAGACTTGAATTGTGACACATCTGTGCCGTGATCTCATGTCAGACTTGAATTGTGACACATCTGTGCCGTGATCTCATGTCAGACTTGAATTGTGAGACATCAGTGCCGTGATCTCATGTCAGACTTGAGTTGTGAGACATCAGTGCCGTGATCTCATGTCAGACTTGAATTGTGAGACATCAGTGCCGTGATCTCATGTCAGACTTGAATTGTGAGACATCAGTGCCGTGATCTCATGTCAGACTTGAGTTGTGAGACATCAGTGCCGTGATCTCATGTCAGACTTGAATTGTGAGACATCAGTGCCGTGATCTCATGTCAGACTTGAATTGTGAGACATCAGTGCCGTGATCTCATGTCAGACTTGAGTTGTGAGACATCAGTGCCGTGATCTCATGCCAGACTTGTCAGACTTGACTTGTGACACATCAGGGCCGTGAGCTCACGTCAGTCTTGACTTGTGACACATCAGTGCCGTGATCTCATGTCAGACTTGAGTTGTGACACATCTGTGCCGTGATCTCATGTCAGACTTGAATTGTGAGACATCAGTGCCGTGATCTCATGTCAGACTTGAGTTGTGAGACATCAGTGCCGTGATCTCATGTCAGACTTGAGTTGTGACACATCTGTGCCGTGATCTCATGTCAGACTTGAGTTGTGACACATCTGTGCCGTGATCTCATGTCAGACTTGAGTTGTGAGACATCTGTGCCGTGATCTCATGTCAGACTTGAGTTGTGAGACATCTGTGCCGTGATCTCATGTCAGACTTGAGTTGTGACACATCTGTGCCGTGATCTCATGTCAGACTTGAGTTGTGACACATCTGTGCCGTGATCTCATGTCAGACTTGAGTTGTGAGACATCTGTGCCGTGATCTCATGTCAGACTTGAGTTGTGACACATCTGTGCCGTGATCTCATGTCAGACTTGAATTGTGAGACATCAGTGCCGTGATCTCATGTCAGACTTGAGTTGTGAGACATCAGTGCCGTGATCTCATGTCAGACTTGAATTGTGAGACATCTGTGCCGTGATCTCATGTGACTCATTAGTCCTATTTTGGCCCTACAGGCCATGCCACATACGAGGCACACATGGTTAGAGTCGATAGTAGTGTTGCTGCGCATTCTGGCCTTTCTTGCAGCACGCTTGCCTTCTGCCTTATCAGCTAAATTATGTTCTGCAATGCGAGCGCCTTGAGTAATGTTTGTCCGCCAGGGCGTTCTAAGTGTCTCGCCGTGCTCTTTGCGTTCCACTCCGCGCTGCTGGTAGTTGCCTTCATATCCGTTGAGCCAGCTGATGGCTTCGTTCGCTTAGTCCGCCAAATGCAGTCTTCACATTCTAGGTAGACAAGCCCTGTTTTTCACGAGGGTTTTAATGCCCCTCGGCTACCCTCACCGGGTTTAGCCCGCCAGTCGAGGTGGTGTGCCGGGGTGTGGCCGCTGTGCATGCACTGAGTATGACTGTCAGTAGCATGACAGACTTTGACCTCCGATAACTGAGTATTAATGTCAGTTGCATGACAGACTTTGACCTCCGATAACTGAGTATTACTGTCATTATTATGACAGACTTTGACCTCCGATAACTGAGTATTAATGTCAGTTGCATGACAGACTTTGACCTCCAATAACTGAGTATTACTGTCAGTATTATGACAGACTTTGACCTCCAATAACTGAGTATTACTGTCATTATTATGACAGACTTTGACCTCCGATAACTGAGTATTACTGTCAGTATTATGACAGACTTTGACCTCCGATAACTGAGTATTAATGTCAGTTGCATGACACACTTTGACCTCCAATAACTGAGTATTACTGTCAGTATTATGACAGACTTTGACCTCCGATAACTGAGTATTAATGTCAGTTGCATGACAGACTTTGACCTCCAATAACTGAGTATTACTGTCAGTATTATGACAGACTTTGACCTCCGATAACTGAGTATTAATGTCAGTTGCATGACACACTTTGACCTCCAATAACTGAGTATTACTGTCAGTATTATGACAGACTTTGACCTCCGATAACTGAGTATTAATGTCAGTTGCATGACAGACTTTGACCTCCAATAACTGAGTATTACTGTCAGTATTATGACAGACTTTGACCTCCGATAACTGAGTATTAATGTCAGTTGCATGACAGACTTTGACCTCCAATAACTGAGTATTACTGTCAGTATTATGACAGACTTTGACCTCCGATAACTGAGTATTAATGTCAGTTGCATGACAGACTTTGACCTCCAATAACTGAGTATTACTGTCAGTATTATGACAGACTTTGACCTCCGATAACTGAGTATTAATGTCAGTTGCATGACAGACTTTGACCTCCAATAACTGAGTATTACTGTCAGTATTATGACAGACTTTGACCTCCGATAACTGAGTATTAATGTCAGTTGCATGACAGACTTTGACCTCCAATAACTGAGTATTACTGTCATTATTATGACAGACTTTGACCTCCGATAACTGAGTATTAATGTCAGTTGCATGACAGACTTTGACCTCCAATAACTGAGTATTACTCTCAGCAGCATGACAGACTTTTACCTCCGATTACTGAATAATTACTGTCAGTAGCTGTTACGACATGTTTAACGATGTCGTCTGCTATAGTTGGCAGTGCGCATTTGATGTTGATAGGTTTTTAATGGAGAATGTTTTTTATGCTTCACGGTTTTTTGGTGAACGCAAATCGCATGGTTCGATTGTGACGCGGTAGCGTTGATATGGTCACGCTTGGTGACTAATGTACATGACCCTTATTATTCTGACTGTCAATCCGTGAAGACGTGGTTTATTTCCTTCCAGCGCTAGGCTTATTATGATGCCAAAGATTTATATTGAAAAAGGAGGACAGAGGGTCAGTCCTTACTATTATAATGAAAGTACGGAATTGTTTATGGTTATTGGATAACCATGGAAGGAAGGATTATTGATCATCTTATGATCTGTGTTCGCAAACTAAATGGTTCTCATTTCCGACTGTCTGTTTAACGACAGTGCGCGTATATAGTCCCATGAGGTTCTGACGACATTTAAATAACTGGACTCTGACGGTAAACTATTGAATTGGAATGCAATACTATGTATTATTATGAACTGATTATTATGGATGTCTTCGTATATATTTCGTTAATAAAAGTGTATCCATGTTGGACTCAAAAACAAATCAGGACTTACCAAGAAAATCAATCAAGTTAAAATTGGTTTTCGTTGCTACGCCTTTTATTGATTACTCATTCAAGCACGATGCACTCTTTTTGTATGGAAAATACTATTATCATTACTTATAAATGAAACCAATAAGGAAACCAGAACAATGGTCAACCAAGTACGCTAACCGAGCTAAGACAACATAATCATTGACCAATAACAAGAACAGCACGATAAAAAAGAGCCCTTTATCAGTAGCATGACAGACTTTGACCTTCGATAACTGAGTATTACTGTCAGTAGCATGACAGACTTTGACCCCCGATAACTGAGTATTACTGTCAGTAGCATGACAGACTTTGACCTCCGATAAGAGAGTATGACTGTCAGTATCATGACAGACTTTGACCTCCGACAGTTGAGTATGACTATCAGTATTATGACAGACTTTGACCTCCAATAACTCAGTATTACTCTCAGTAGCATGACAGACTTTGACCTCCGATAACTGAGTATTACTCTCAGTAGCATGACAGACTTTGACCTCCGATAATTGAGTATTACTGTCAGCAGCATGACAGACTTTGACTCCAATAACTGAGTAGCTCCTTTCCATCCACAGAGGGTTTATCACAGGAGCCGTTCAGGTTATTCAGTCAAATTTCCGGTCGTAAACATTCCTTCAAACGCTGACGCTCGGGTTTGAACCATGAACACCTGGTCGCCAGTACAACGCCGAAGCCATTACACCAGCGCGGCTCCCGACTCCGATAACTGAGTATTACTGTCAGTATCATGACAGAATTTGTCTCTCTAGCTTCCAGCAAATCATCAATGTACAAGTGGACACAAACAGACTGAAAAAGCATAACAAGGCAGTCTGTGGTGTGTCATCTTCAAAGCAGAAGACATAGAGGAAAATCAAAAGCACGTGCAAAAGATTACTCGAAACTAACGTAACAAAGATTGAAAACTAACTTGAACAGCCTAAGGCAGGGGATTTCTACAGGAACGGCTGTAGTCTAATACCTCATAGGATACTTGAAGGTAAAAAAAAAACATATTTGTAAATAGAAAAAAAAAAATAACGTATCCGACTTCTTCTAGCTTCTCTTGTTTATGAGAGGGTCTGTCAACTACAAGCAGACTGACAACCATTTGAGATTGAGGTAGACAACAAACAGGCGTTAATTTGCTGCAGTTGAATTATTGTTCATGCTTCCTTGTCAAAGGGTGCGTACAGCTAACTGTGACGGTGTGACCATGCAGACTGTTTATTCTCCAAACTAAGATTCGTTTAATAAATTGTTCAATTGTTTTTGTTGCAGAGGAACGAAAGGCTATACGCCTCAGATGTAGATTCCCACTACGTTGTAGAAGAGAGTTAAAACCTCAGATACCAGGTTCTCTGACTAACCCCGCTGTTCTTTATAGTATGTTATTGGCCATTACCACGACCACAATGTACACACTGTTAATTGAACAACACCACTTCTTAACATCACACAAAATACTCTTGAAGATATCAACTACAGATGCAGGCGTTTTCTTATCTTAATTAAGGAAGATTCCAGAACACAGTTTTGATTCAAAAGAGAACATCAAATTGCATCTCAAAAATTATAGCGTGTTCTTAGTCGTCTTCCGAAAGGCTGGAATGCATTCTATGTCGTCGGTCGTCTATAACAAGTCTTAATTTTCCTGTTTGGTTACGTCATCAAGTATTTCTAATAACTGGTTGGGAATCCATGAGCTAGCTTCTCGATAATAAATCTGTATTTGACGTTATTATTCTTTGCTGCAATTCTCATCTGGTTAAATGGGCTTTTATAAGTCGAAAGTTGTTATAGCTCGTTCATGACTTTTCCTAAAAGTTTTCTATAATGTTCTCTTGAGTAGCGCTTAGCATAGTATAATACTGAGATTGGTTGAAGCTTTATAAAGAATACTTTCTTTATAAGTCACTTGACGAAACGAAAGTTTGCCTTCACCTATCTCACGCTGTCACTACTAGTTAGAACAGAAATGTAGTTACCTAATTGTGCTGACGGCGCTCACCAATGACGTTGTAGGTAGTGCTGGACGTTGTTAAGGTACTGTCCGCCCGTTCGTTTATTCCCGTGTATTAAAAGAGTTTGTCTGCATTTGATATATGTATACCATTATTATTCCCATATGTGTCTATATGAATGTTAGAACATTGGTATACAACAAAAGTGTCACGCGAATGTTTTATTCGTGGGTATGCCAAAAACTGCACTGTATCGTCCCTGTATTATTTATGCAGTGTTCTCTCACAAGGGATCACGAATTAGTAATGTCTCAGATATGCCCAACAGCTCAAATATAACCAGGTAAGAAGCCAATTCTGTTCCGGTAACATAACAACACAGTTTATTGAAAACTCATGATCCATGAGACATGATGAACCGTCCTTAGTTAATGTCATTCTGTCTATTCGTAACATAGTGTTATACTCCTTGACGGTAATACATTGTTGCTTATTAGTCCCAATACTTTTATACATCTCTATGTATTGATTATATCCGTGCCCTTCTACCGTACCTTCTTTTCAAACTCATATAACTTCATTAACATGAATTTCCCAAATTCAGCACACATTAGCGACAAAGCAGGTTTTTTTAGACTCCGATTTTTACGGTGTATAGACCTGCCCGTCTAAAAAATGTATAAGCATCAAATTATACATTATTAACAGTACTCATCCTGGTATGCACTCCTATGCATGGCACGAATCAATATACCCTTTTTTCACGGGTTTTCAAGCAAACCAGCAAACACAAGGCTGTTCACGTCTTGTTTTTATTTGGGGTCCATTTTGTTCTCTACGTCATTGTTTCAAGACCCAAAAAACTCCTACGTCATCCTTTTTTTTACTGCGCGCAATAATAATGCACCTAAGTGTACTATTCACATATCTTCAAATATTTTCACCAAACTCAACTCAGCGCTCTTTGATGCGCAACACCAAAATGTTGTAAAAAACCATACGCAACAATTACCCCCTACCACCGATAAGAAAAAAGACACGTAGTTTCTTTTTTCTTCAAAATTGTACCACTTAAGGTAATTTTAAAAAAAAATACCAACATAATACTATCCTAAGTCTCAGTAAGTCTAATTCAGCTAATGTCTCATAATATAATCAGTCAGTCGTCGATGAGATGAAACGGTAATAAACAAGTCATATAATCTACTGCCTTATGAATAAAATCCATGTAGGAAGAAATAATATTACTAAATTAAAACAAATTACGGGAAATCAACACCACCCTCTATTACCTCTAGTATCAATAATACTAGAACCAAAACTTATATAATATGGTTACATCTAATAGGATTACCTATCCATAGGAAAATGATTGCAATAATGTGTACCTCACCAATACAGAGTACACTGCAAATCCCATATCTGCTTATTCCTGATCCAACCCCAAAAAATAGCAAATACATGCATACATTGGTTACAAATTACCTATGTCAATGCCCCTAGGAACCTCTATAATATACACGCAAAAATACGCTATAGAATATCATTGCCGTACAGTCATATTATAGTACACTGTATGTGCACCTTACACCATAAATACCAAATTGGGGTTCCGGATAACACTAATAATAAAAATTCAATGTCCCCAATTACATCACCACTACTGTTGACCATGGTACCACTGGGGTTCACTAACTTGTGTACTGTCTTCCTGAGGGCAACCTCGACAGTTACATCTGCCCACCACATTGTCGGACCCTCGAATTGCTTGAATAGTATAATTATACGGCTGCATCAGAATCGAATAACGGGCTGCTCGGGCGCATTTATGGTTCTTCGTCTTTAAATACGCCAAAAGCCTTCTGATCTGACTGTATTACGAAAGTTACACCTAACAGATACTTCTCTAATTTGGTTACTGCCCATAACCACTGCGAGAAGTTCTTTTTCGAACACCGAATAATTCATTTCCGCCTTGTTTAACTTTCTTGAAATGTACGTGATCGGATGCAGATGTCCATCAAATTGTTGAAGCAACACAGCACCAACGCCCTTGGAAGAAGCGTCTGTTCGAAGAGTATAACGATTATTAAGCCTGGGTAGTTTTAAAATCAGTGGGGGAGAAAACAAATCTTTAATTTTAAGAAAAGCAGCATTGCATTCTGGAGTCCACCTAATTACAGTAGGAGCCCCTTTCCTAAGTAGAGTGGACAGATCTGATGTAATTGAAGATAAGTTAGGAATAAATTTACCATAATATTGCACTAGTCCTAACACACTACGGACTTGTTTTTTTGTCCTAGGAATGGAAAGATTTAGAATCTTGGAAACATTCTGCTCCAAAGTTTGAAGATTCCCATGACCAATCCTATTACCTAGAAAAGTAATCTCAGAGAATCCAATATACACCTTAGATGGTCTAGCAGATAACCCAGCAGATCTGAGCGTGGATAATAGAGAGTGTAAACCGTGAAAGTGTTCTTCCCAAGTGTTGCTAAAAAAACAAATATAATCTATGTACGAGATTATATCTTGTCTATGCGAGAAGAGAATTCTCATCATTCTAGTGAACGTAGCAGGTGCGTTCATCAGTCCAAAACACATAAAATTGAACTGGAACAACCCTCTGGGAGAAGCACAATCCGAACAATGTTTACAGCCTTCCTCCAACGGAACCTGCCAATAACCTTTTGACAGATCGAACTTACTGAAATATACTGCATCTGCTAATTTTGGTAAAAGATCATCCAATAATGGTAACGGTTCGGCGTCAAAAATTGTAACCTGATTTAATTTTCTAAAATCAATGCAGAGCCGAATGTTATGTCTTTTTTTCTTATTACAACCATGGGAAAAGCAAAATTACTTTGAGAAGAACTGATTATACCTAATTGCAGCATGTCATCTATTTCTTTGTTTACTTTGTCTTGAAAGTGTAAAGGTATCGGGTATGGACGCACTCTAATAGCCTTTTCATCATTTAAAATGATGTCATGTGTGATGACATTTGTTTTGCCTGGTATGTCTGTAAGTACATCATGAAACGAATGTAATAATTCGGATACATGTGTTTTGTTTTCAAGTGTAAGATTCGGACAGATTGTCACGTCCTCCCAAGTTTCGGTAGATTGAACCGGTAGACTTAGGAAACGTCATTGATACAGCTGGGAAAGAAGATTCTTCTTCCTGAATAACTGATAAAGACGGCCCGCTCATTGGGTGTGCTCCTACATTATCAACCGCGTGAAAGACTGCCTGAAGATGTTCAGGTCTTGAGTGAAACTCTTTCAACATGTTAATGTGAAACATCTTTCTTTATACCTTAACATCAAGGACATAATCGACATCTGAAATACGTGACAGAATCTTGAATGCACCACACCAAGTTATCAGTAGTCGATTCTGTTTGCTCGGTAAAAGCACGAACGCTTCGTCGCCTGGTACAAGAAGACGAAGACTTCTTGAGTGATTCTGTAACATACGAGCTTTTTCTTTAGCTCTCTCCGATGCATCTGTTGCCAGCTGGCATGCATCCATGATTTCTTTTCTAAGATTTACAACATACTAGTAAGACGATTGAGTTTCTTGCGACAAGGAAGAATCAATCAACAAGTCTTTGATTAAAGACAATGGACCTCTGGGCTGAGCACCAAATACAAGTTGAAATGGACTGAAACCTGTATGCTCATTCGGTATTTCACGATATGCAAAAAGTACCGCTGGTAAAACTCGGTCCCACTCTTTAGGGAAAATCGATTGTAATCTTTCCTAACATCTGTTTTATTGATTGATTTAGACGCTCCACCATCCCGTTTGAGGCGGCGTGATATACGGAACTCAGTGATCTGTCTATATGAAACATTGCCATAACTTCACTCATTGCACCTGACACAAACTGAGAACCTCTGTCCGACAACAGTTTTCTCGGAAATCCGATTCTAGTAAAGATATGAAACAAAGCATCAGCTACATCCTGCGTAGTAATGTTCTTGAGTGGTATAGCCTCTGGCCACCGCGTGCACAAATCTATACAAGTTAATACATATCTATGTCCTCTCGATGACATTATAGGAAGTGGACCAATAATGTCCACGCCATCTTCTCAAATGGACGCACCGGAATATCGGCTGCTTGAATGGGAGCCAAATGACGTGCCCCTCTAGACTTCACCTCCTGACAAGTAACACAAGAACGGCAAAACATCGCAATGTCTTTCGACATTCCCGGCCAGAAAAAAGATGCCAGAATTCTAGATCTAGTACGAGAGTATCCCATGTGACCTGCACAACGGGAATCGTGAGCATGACTCAAGATATAGGATCTCATTACCTTAGGCACCATGATCTGAGTAGTAATATGACAAGATTTACTATCTCTGAATCTTCGCACTAATATGTCATTTACGATAGTATACCATTGTTTGTGAGAAGTATGACCATTTGTATCATCACATTGTACTAAATTTAAAAATTTCTTTAATGAAACATCACTGTTTTGTAAAGTAGAAAAAACTTCCTTGTTGATGTTACTGTGTAACACATCATCATTAACTAGTGGCACAACATTATGTTGAGACTGCTCCTGTGCTCGAGTTACCACAACATTAGCCCTGTGTACGTGTTCTCGTTCCCAATCATTTATTTGCTCAAGAGTACACTCTTTAAAACCGTGAATGCGACCAAGAACTAAATCGCAAACTGGATTCGGCAACAAACATACTTTTATTTGTCCCGTAAAAAATGGCGTCTCGATATGAACCACAGCCGTTTGAAATTTCTCAATTCTACCACCAAACGTAATGCACTTAACCCATGTGCCTGTACAACAAGAAGGATCTACCAAACATTGTCGCACGCCTACCGTCGTGCAACCTGAATCCTTTAATAAAGTTACTGGCATGCCATTAAGTAAGCCCTTGTGAAACTCTAACGACCCGGTTCCTTCATGAGCTGACATAGCAGGTAACGCCGGCAATGGGTGTCCACATCTCAGTCTGGATACCACGTCAGGCTGAAATAGATTCTTGCATTCCAAACATGTTTCAGCATTATTAAAATCAAATGACGCACACGCATTTGCTTGATTAACAGTATTATTGTTATCTGCGACATTATTTTCCGACATTTGAACGGAATTACCATGGTAAGCAGATCGATTATAACTATTTGACCGAAATGCCCTGTCATTTTGTTGTCTATTGTTATACAAATGTCTATTATTATTCTGCAAGTAACGTGCTTTATTGTAACTGTAAAAGTTAGGCGTGTTTCGTTGCCAATTCATTCTGTCTCTATTTCCACCTTCAAAATGAGAAAAATTTCTTTGATAATTATTATTTCGATCTGAACTGGCACTTCTATGACGAAACCTATCTCTGTCACCACTATTCGATCTAAATTTTCCTTGTCTGTTATTTACAGTTGCAACACACCGCCTGACTGTAACGATTCATGTAATTTAGTGTTTCTGACATTCAAGTGCGGATGAGCAACTGAAGACTGACGCCCTAGGGTCTCAACTTCCGATAACGATTTAGGATTCCGCTCCTGTAAAAACGCCAAAAACTTATCACTTACTGAGGATAATACCTTATCCCGTAATATTAAATCTGCCAGATCTTCAAAATTCCGTTGTACCTTTTCAAGTTCGATCCAACGATTAAAAGTTAAACGAATATCCGAAATGAATTGTGAGAACTCTTTTCCTGTTTCCGGCAACAACTCTTTAAAACGCCTTCTATAACCTTCAGCTGTAAGCTGATATTTTTTTAATAGCGTAGCTCTAGCTTCATCATAGTTTTGACTATCGCCTTCTAACGAAGCGATTGCACTTCTTAACGCCTCTCCTGATAAAAATTCATCAGTTTGCTACACCACATACTTTTTATCAATTTTATATTCTGTGCATACCAATTGAAATCTTGACAAAAAGAACGTTATATCGTCGACCCCTGGTTTAAACATGGGCAAATGGATTTTAATGTCACATTTTTGACCATCATTCTGAGTGTGTGATTGACTAGTAGCATTTCCATTTTGCAACTTCTGTCTTTCAATTTCTAACTGCAGCATTCTCTCTTCATGTGCTCGTTTTTCTCCCTCAAGTGTAAATTCATATTGTCTCCTTTTCTCATTTTCTTCCATCTCCAAGTGTTTAATTCTCTCTTCGTCTTGCCTCCTTTTCTCATTTTCTTCCATTTCCAACCGTTTCATACATTCTTGATTGGCTAATTCTCTATCTTTTAATTCCAACTGACGTTTCTCTCTTTCCTGCGCCTCTTTATATTCTGTTTGAGCAAACTCTTGTAATTTGTCTCCTGATAAACCAAGAATTTTACCCTGTTTAATGAAGTATTCCGCCGTCGACATTTCAAATTCTGAATTCTAATATTTACCTCATCAAATAAACTGTAGTATTATAAGTAATATCTTATAATCGAAACCTTATCGATACTCATTCTTCTTCTTCTTCTTCCGTCCTTAGCCACCGACCGTCAAAGCAGTCAGTGGCCATTACGCCTAGTGGCGTCTTAGGGCAACAGCAGATAGGTTTTCTTTGCCATTGTTTCCCATCACGCCTATTGGCGTCTTTAGGGCAATGGCAAATCAATCCATCTGCTGTTGTTTCCGTAATCGAAGTGACTGGCAAACATTGGAGATTAATCATCTTTTATTTAATAAAATATGCAGCTATAAATCAATCAACTAAGAAATTATACAAGATAATAGTACTACTGAAAACATAATGACCCATGAAGAGAATCAATTACATAGAAATATACATGTTAGCAATGACAATCCCCGAACCTCAACAATTAAAGAAGAGATCATATCGTAAAGAACCACGGAGTCAACACAAAAATCTACAACATTCCAGCAGCCTCAAAGAAACTTGCTGTAAGCCTTTGCGATTCATCGACCTAAAATCAACCTAGGAAAACACCCCAGGACACCTATGATGACGAACAAGCATCTTACGAGTTAAAATGACAAAGAAAGGTGCTCACTAATCATAATCAGGGTACTGACACCATCATAACAATGTCTACTTATCTGCGGGAATCCCAATACTCCTCGTAAAGTATTCTATCCAACACAGGTTATGAAATTCATACAGCTGAATTGAAGATGAGCAATTCTCAAAAGGACCAGCAATTCGCTCTGGTTGAAAGTATCTGTTACCGAATGACGTCACTCAATGTAACCTCCACAGGTACACAGCAGGACTTGAAAATGTAAATCGAAAACTGTAGCATCATTCCCCGGTACAACTATGATACTTCTCTGGAGACTTGAGTATGTACATCACACGAACGTTGACCTTTCAAGTCAAGGTTACGACTTTGACATAATGATCGATTTATTGAGCATACAACAAGTGTCATTGTTCCAATATACGTGGCAATCAATTGAGCTCAAAATATCTGAATTTTATAGAACGGGAAGGTACATTATAATGGCCACCATGTTAAGGTACTGTTCGCCCGTTCATTTATTCCCGTGTATTAAAAGAGTTTGTTTGCATTTGATATATGTATACCATTATTATTCCCATATGTGTCTATATGAATGTTAGAACACTGGTATACAACAAAAGTGCAACGCGAATGTTTTGTGCGTGGGTGTGCCAAAAACTGCACTGTATCGTCCCTGTATTATTGATGCAGTGTTCTCTCACAAGGGATCACGAATTAGTAATGTCTCAGATATGTCCAACAGCTCAAATATAACCAGGTAAGAAGCCAATGCTGTTCCGGTAACATAACAACACAGTTTATTGAAAACTCATGATCCATGAGACAGGATGAACCGTCCTTAGTTAATGTCATTCTGTCTATTCGTAACATAGTGTTATACTCCTTGACGGTAATACATTGTTGCTTATTAGTCCCAATACTTTTATACATCTCTATGTATTGATTATATCCGTGCCCTTCTACCGTACCTTCTTTTCAAACTCATATAACTTCATTAACATGAATTTCCCAAATTCAGCACACATTAGCGACAAAGCAGGTTTTTTTAGACTCCGATTTTTATGGTGTATAGACCTGCCCGTCTAAAAAATGTATAAGCATCAAATTATACATTATTAACAGTACTCATCCTGGTATGCACTCCTATGCATGGCACGAATCAATATACCCTTTTTTCACGGGTTTTCAAGCAAACCAGCAAACACAAGGCTGTTCACGTCTTGTTTTTATTTGGGGTCCATTTTGTTCTCTACGTCATTGTTTCAAGACCCAAAAAACTCCTACGTCATCCTTTTTTTACTGCGCTCAATAATAATGCACCAAAGTGTACTATTCACATATCTTCAAATATTTTCACCAAACTCAACTCAGCGCTCTTTGATGCGCAACACCAAAATGTTGTAAAAAAACCATACGCAACAGACGTTTCTACTTCAGACTATGATGATTGACTCTAGTAAAATCTACTAATGAAAAACGCTTAGTGAGCTCTTTATTACGTCTAATAGCTTTTTCTAAATACGAGTCAGCACTCTGAGTCTTCTCTCTGCAGTCTACTTCTACATGGTTGTTTCCAAGCTCTCTGTTTTTGATTGTACTAACCGTAGTATTTATTTGCTTTCATTTTGCACCTGCTGTTGTATGGGAAAGTGTCAGGATTTCATGATTTTTGTAAACCTGACAACCGTTTCAACTGCTGATTTCAGCACGTATCTTTTTCAATCTAATGACTCTTTCTCGCGTCATAATTCTGCAATACCATTGTACTTCTACAAATATTCTCATTAAGAACAAATACCAAACTATCAATTATTCATATACAATGTCCCATTCACACGCACAGGTGTTCAGTACTTATGGTTAAAATCAAATTCATTTTCCTAAATGTAACTTACATCAATCAACATTACATTCCTTTCTCTTATAAATATAATAAGATGTCAGTCAAAAATATATTAGTTTGTCTTTGTTTTTAGTGTTAACTTTAGAGTGCTCTCTACCAGTGTGAGAACCATCGTATAAAACCCAAAACAGCTGTCACTCAAAGTTTCTAGTGCAGCACCCAGTGACCTGCACGTAATGCTTTATGTTTTGTTTTAAGCGTTCTCTTGATTGACAGCTCACGACCCCAGTGTCAACTAGTTTCAGTTTCGTAACAATTAAATTGTGAGAAATAACTACTGCATGTGTTAATTTGTGCGTTATGTTAGCATTCTATTTTATTTTATTAAACTATATTATCTGAAAACATGCTGCAGACAGAGCATGCAGTCTTGTTGTCTTGTCCACCATTTCCCTAAAATACGTTAATGTTTTATATTATAACTCAGATGTAATTATGCATCTAAGCATTGCGCGGTCACACCACCACTGCACCCCCAGAGGCCTTTGCCATAGCACGTCACGTATTTCTTGTAATGGTCGTTTCTGTAGCAGTTATGTTATATGAATACGTCTGCTAACTCCCTGCTCATTGTTATCGCAGTAGCCTTTTATGTGTTGTCTGGTGGAAGTCACCATGATCTTACGTTGTCTACTTAAGGATTCTATAAACCAAAGAAATCTGCTGTCCTGTGTCACTAAGACCAAAATAAAAATTAAAAACACATAACAAATAAATATTTCTGCGTGCGACATAGGTCATATGACTTAATCTACAGCTGACAGTTAAAAGGAGTACACTCACTGTATGGTTCTGCCTGCGGTGTCCGAGGTGAGACTCAAACCAGAAATCTTCTTGGTGGCTGAGAAAGCACTGACATATCTAGAGCCGCCACATATCTGCTTGGGGTCACCAACACACGAGACATTACATAAGGCTTCAGCTACTGGACTCGCCGTCGGAAGTGTGCTAGCGCAGTAACAGAATTTACCTGCCAGTGAGTGGTTGAAATCTATTAATGTTTACAGATACACGTCAGGAACACACTTTAATGTCGACCTAAGGCATAAATATATTTATACCGTATATATATATATATATATATATATATATATATATATATATATATATATATATATATATATATATATATATTATATATATATATATATATATATATATATATATATATATATATATATATATATATATATATATTGTGACGATATTCTAAATACAATAGCTAAATTAAATAATATTATAGTGCATAAAGTCAAAAATAAGATAGAAAATAAAATTTGAGTCCAGCGTCTTCTTCCCCACGCCAGCCGGTATGCGGATTTTGATAAGCCTTATAGCCGAATGAAAGATACTGTCTTTTCGAAATTCGTCCTTGAGGTTAAATGTAACACTTGTGCAAGTTCAAGACGATAGAGTGATAGAATAAAAGAAAAGGAGGGGAGGGATAGAAAGACAGAACATAGGGGACGCCGTCTCGCGTGGATTGCACAAAAGCCAACTCGCGCGACATAGCATTGGGCGATTTTCAAATTACGATACAAAACTATAAAATGTTCGTCAATTGAATCATGTAAACAACCTTAGCTCTTATAAGGAATGACGTAATTCTGACATCATAAGAGAGACTCTCGTATTTAGTTTGAAAATAGTTAGAAAAAGAATGGAACAGGTGGTAGTTTCTAAATTTGAACGACTAACATAGAAAAAAATATGGAATTATGAACCATAATACATAGGGCCATAAAAATTATATATTCGGATGCCTTATGATTTCCTGAGCAATAATATGGTGTCAGTTAAGCACTAGTACAATAAATAACCAAGATATTGGCAAAAATACTATGTATTGTAAGACGGACTGACGAAAACAAAAATCATGCCTGCTTATTTTTTTCATAGCATGTTTTGAAAAAAGCTTTTGGGGAAATGAGGACTAAAAAGTACCTATGATTTGATTGGCTGTAGTTTAAAGAAAGACTAGATAGGATTGGTTGACCTAAAACTAAAAATATATTTGCAGGAGTAAACATAGTAGTTGGGAGTTTGTTTTTTTAAAGTTTGATTCAAATGTGCATGGTCTGATTGGCCAATGCATTACATATTATCGAAAAACGTATACTGCTCGTTGCCATTTTGAGAAAAATCTTTGATAAACAAGGAGCGATGAGAGCAGGCTTGTGCTTTTAAAACAAATAGAAAGCCGTCTGGACAAGGCAGATCTAAAGTGTGCCATAAATTGTTTGCCAGTCATCGTTCGCTTGTGTGTATTTCATTGAAATTTGTGGTAAGAATGATTTTATTAACCTTTTAATTAAAATAAAATTTGAATGTGAGATATTAACATACGACTGTAAGTAAGTGAGTCGATGGCAGACTTAGGCAAAGCCTAGAGATTGATCCATCATATGATAGACTATCAGAGAGGTGTAGAACTACAAAATTATATATGATTGTCATCAAGGAGCATAACACCTATCCTATGGTATGGAAAAAGATTACTGATGGAATTGCAGAGGCGTTGTAACCATTAGGGGATAGGAATACTGGTATACATTGTCACCTAAAAATGTAATGGTAAAATAGGTTGTCATCAAGAGCTGACCCTATTCATTTGTTTGTACTGTACCTGTAATAAATTGTGGAATATTATTGTATGCTTGTTATAAAGAAGGATACATAACCTTATTTCAGGGTTTTTTGTGGCCCTGTCATTAACGTAATACTAAGCTCGTGGGAACTGATTGATTCCTGGCACTGTTTGCATATTTCGGGCACGTGCTGGATGCCATTGCCTTTCACGAAGTGGAACAGATTGTCCAGCGAGCCTAGGAAAAGATCTACCGGTGTTATCCTTCGAAGATAAGTGCCTGTTCGGCACCAGGAAGCTCATCCTCTAAGAACTATCTAGTTTTAAAATAAAGACTGTGAATATTAAATAAAAATTCCACCAGTGTCAAACGAAAAGAAAATAAACAATAGGGTGTGATGTTAACCAACAACCTATCACCATATACCAGTATTAACCTAAGTTAGAAACTACATCTACACACTTATATTATAATAACATGTGTATTATGGACAGAAGATCCATTGTGTAAATTGATTAATGTAAATACTTCCTTTGATTTCACTTTTGATTGTCAGTCCTGATTCAAAACAAATAGAGTCAGGACAATAAATTGTAAAAATTCACGTTACACAAAATTCAACCATTGACTTACTTAAGATAGTCTTTTAAAGTGTAGTATGTATGTGACTGTCGTAGTACTGTTGTGTTGTGTTGGATAATAAAATAGTTGTTTATATGTTTAGTTGGTTAATGCAACATTACACTACCTATTCATAACCCTAGACATTAAACGTAGTCATCATCATATATTATAGTCAAGAATAAGTCTGAATGAGATCATAAAGGTGGTAGCAGAAAGGTACCCTGTAAACTTACCATAATAATTTGTTATATGCAGGGACCTTCACAGCTGACCTCATTCAGAACACTAGAGTACATACCAACAACATTTATTAACATCAAATGCACCACACACACACACACACACATATATATATATATATATATATATATATATATATATATATATATATATATATATATATATATATATATATATATATATATATATATATATTATTTTATTTTTATTTATTTATTTATTTATTTATTTTATTTTTTTCCTTCTTCTTCTTCTTCGCACACTCTCAGACGCCCACTTGAATGTTCTCAAAGAAAGCAGTAGTCAGTTTGAAGCTATTTGAATCTCCGTAAAGCTTTTCAATGAAAGGAGCTGGCGTCGGCCATATGCGCTTTCTGTGTACCGCATATAAGGGGCAATTTTAAAGCAAATGTTCAGCAGTCATCTTATCAGTGCCACAGTTACACTGATCGGCAGTTCCTATCTTTAGCTTGTTGAATAGGTGGTATCTCAATCTGTTGTGGTCAAT